>WEKX01028428.1:434702-503501 GCA_013390025.1 Pitta sordida | reverse complement strand
TCCAATCCCCTGCCATGAGCAGGGACAACTTCTGCTAGACCAGTTTGCTCAAACCCCCATTCAGTGTGGCCTCAAATGTTTCAGGGATGGGGCAGTAACAGCTCTGGGCAACCTGACCCAGAGTCTCACTACCCCTACAGTAAAGAATATTTTCCTGTTCATGGTGGCAAAGGGACTTCATGCAGGTGCCTCCTGCAGCTCAGTTAATGTTTGACTCCAGCTCTCATCAGCGTGTGCAGCGTTGTCCCACACCCCCAACATGCCTTCGTGTGTTAGTTGGGCACCTCTGAGGAGCTCAGGCCATGAGAAACCAGGGCCAGCACCATTGGCTTCTCACACTTGTTGGTTGACACAGTCAGGACAATCCAAGAGGGGATTGTAAACCACCTTTCACCTGGGGGATCCCAAGGTGCTTTGCAAACATCGAGTCATTAATTCCCCTGCGTGCCCCTTTGAACCTGGCAGGTATTGGAGGGGAGCAAAAGAGAGAGTGGTGGCAGCTGTGCAGCAGCTGCAGCAGAGGAATGCAGTGACGACATCGATGACATGACTAATTTATTTAGCAAACTAAGTTTAGCATGGTAATGAGGACGTATTTGCCATCATCCCATCATTCATCAGATTTATGAGGCTCTTTAGGCAATGAGCACTGCTGTGACTAAGTTTAGTTTGATTTGTTTAATTAATTCTTCTAATTCATTTTGACTGAAGAAAACCCCGTAAGATTGTTTGGCAAATTAGAGGGACCTCAGTGTTATAATTGTGTGTATATCTACTTATGTGCATCTATTTATCTATAGAGAGATGTGTGGCTAGAGGCATCTATGACTATAAAGTCCATTAAGGTTTTATACTTTGAATTAAATTACTATATATTTCTTGCTTTTGGACCCATAAATATTACCATATATTTATGGTAATCTAATCTTTCAAGTAAAGGTGTAGGATTTTTGTTAGCATCCCTGTTCTTTTTTTAGGGTATAATTCACCATCTATAATGCTCAGCAAAGCAGTATCTTAAAACTCCAGCTTTTATGTCCCATGAAGATCAAATGATAATGTAACACCATGTGGCAGAGTTGTGGCATCACTGTGTACCTGAGGCCAAAGGGACCTCTGGGACCATCGGTTTTCAAGGATGGGAAGTTGTTCTGGGGTCTGCCCCCTCCTGTTTTGAAAACATTTCTCCAAATGTTTTCACCTGATGGTGAGGCAAACCTGTATCTGTGGCCTCCTTCCTATTGCTGGGCAGCTCAAAGGAGCATCCTGGTGCCCTGTGGGCCCTCCCAGGAGGAGGGTGGAGGCAGGATGTGCCCCTTGCCTTGCTGGACACCAAGGACGTGGCAGTATAATCACAGGGAACACTGAAAGCAGCAGACAGTGGATGGTGCAGTTGTGCCCTTCCCACACCACCATTCCTACTGGTGCGGTTTTCCATCCCATCTTCATTTCTGGGACCACTGGTGCACTAGGGAGCTTCAATCTCTCAGTGTGACTACAGCTCCCAGCACCCTCTTTCCTTCAGATTTGAGTAGTTAATTAGGTATAAGAAAATATCAAAACAGAAGGATTTTGAACATTTTGGCATTTGAAGGCTGAATGCACACCTGCAGTCGCTTTGCATATTTAGCCAGTAAGAAGTTGCTTTTCTACTCCCAGTCTCCTCTGCTGGTTTAAATTAATCATGTGCTTATACACCTTTTGGGTTTGTCTTCTCAGCAACCAGCTTCCATCTGCAGCGTTGAAATGTTTCACCTGTTCCAAATCACTCAGATATAACTGGGGAAACCACAGCCAAAAAGTCATGCCAAAATCTCTCTGCAGCTCATGGTTTCACCTGGGCACTGCCTGTGGCAGCAGTGCAGATGCACGATGCTTGTTTTACAGGCAAATCTCCTCACGTAGACTTGGGGAACTCAAAAAGCAGATTCTGGTCAGGCTTAGATAGTTGGTAGCTCCTTTAACAGCAGATTTCTGCCCTGCTCACAGCCTTTAGCTGAGAAAGAATATGGAGCCTGATAAAGAAAGCAGTCTCCAAGCCATGCAGGATGCTCTAGCAGCCAGCAGTGAGGAGTTGGACATATAATTCTCTCATATTTAACCAAAAACAATGACACTATTTGCAACCAAGGGGCACAGCCAAAATTTATTTGCTGGAGTGCCAGTGCATGTTCCCTAGTGGGTAATTGGAAAATGAGAACAACCTGTCAAAGATTAGTCCAATTTCTAAAGCAAGCAGAAGACAGTCTGATTTTGTTTATGGAAAGGAGGCATCTAATTACACCTCAGATTTGGGTTTCAAAGTCAGTTATTTAGAGATTTCGACTTGTATGTACACTGTCATTATCGGAGCGGGGATACAAAGCACGGCAAATTCCAGTCAAGGTGGGTTAATTCCACAAGAGCCAAGCACAGCATCTCCCAGGCTGATGTCTATCTCCCCCTAACATCAACACCGGCTTTACAGAAAGCAGCTGCTAATGCTCGTAGGTTTGAAGGCTTCGGTAGAAACGGTTTTCATTACCATGTTTATTTTATGAGATACATAGTATATTCTGATGAGGGCTTCTGGTAGTAAATCTTCAGGTTTTGGCTTGGCTTGTTTCTTTGTCTGTTGTGATAAGACTCGAGGATGTGTCCCTGGATCTCGCAGAGGGATGGAGAAAGATGAGACAGCTTGGGGATGGGGAGCAGAGCAGGGGTTCATCCTTAGCAGCATTTGCAACCCAAATCTGACCCCTCCTGAGATGTTAACATGGATTTACATCCATAAACTGACATTGGCAGTGGAGTTGTGTGGTTAGGAGCCAAGTGAAAATTCGATCCTGCCCTGGAAATACTCCATCAACTCCTGCTGAGTGTTGCACTTGTCTGTGGGTGACACAAGCTCGCTGTGAAGGCATTCTCTTGGCATCACACTGATTTCGGTGGCTGATGGTAACACATCACTTCCAGTAGTGGATCAGCAGTGAGGATGAAGCTTTTATGACCTGGAGAACAAAACCATGTTATTTTTGTGTTATTTGATACTCTCTTGTACATTTAGGATGATGTTAAGGGAAGGGTGTGTATCCCTTGTGTGTCTGCAGAGGAACCGTCCCATTACTGATGATACATTTGGGATTTTTACCTGGTGCTTGTCAGTGTGTAGCTACATGAAGGGGTTGCACCTCTGGTCAGAGATGCCTTTTTATTAAAGCACTTTGCTGGTTTTCTCCTCAAACCTTCATGGAAAGTAAAAAAGAGGTGATGTAATGACCATAGGGAACAACTCCCTTACCATGAATTGCCATCCTCAGCAGGGTGACAGCAGCAGTCCTCCCTAATGCTCCAAGTCCTTACAGGCTCCCCAGATTTTGTGTGAAAAGCAGCTTTTCCTGCAGGACACTTGAACTTCATTGATGTTTTGGCACAAAGTGACTCAGCAAAGGGAGGTGCTGCTGCCAGGAGGCTGCTGCTTCTGACCAGCAATAGAAGTTAGTAAATCTTATCACAAGCCTAAAAAATGTCCGGAACAGAAATTGGGGAAGACCCTGTCTGGGCAGGAGGATCTAGAAATGAGTCTCATTTCCACTGAAATGGGAGAACCTATTGCAAAAAAAAAAAAAAAGGAAAAAAGGGGCAGGTATTTGCTTTCTGCCTCTAAACCTCAGGTTCCTCTTTATTCGTGGTCTGAAAACCTTGGAATGACTGTAAATGCAGGAGACTTTCTTGTGCAGTAATTTCTGAGGGAATAAAAGCCTTCCCTTGCAGGGATGGCCCTGGGATAGAGCAGCACTGCTGGAATTCCTGAAAGGTGGGGACTTGCAGACACAGGATGGCTATCCACATTGGTGGAGGTGGCCAGCTTTGGCTGGAGCTGATCATGTTGATGTGATTTCTGTCTGGAAGGAGGGGGAAATGTTAGGGAAGAAGAGCTGAGTACAAACTTCTGGCTCTCATCTTACTTACTTTATTGTTGTTATTAAAGGCAGCCAAGGTTGTGACATAATCCTGACTCTGAGAGGTTAGTCCAGCACGGGGAGTGTCCTTCCCTTTGCACAGAGCCCTTTGAATCACATCAAAGCCCAGCGCAAAGCAATGTGAGAATCCACCTTTGCAGGACAGGTGACCTCCACAAATTTTGCAGTGTGACAGCGGGAAAATGATTTTACTTTTACCGTGTGCTCTAGTTCTGCCACAGCATTTGTGCACAAGCTGTGATGCCCTCAACTTGCCAAAGGAGCTTTGCTCTGCCTTTCCCAGAGAAGCCAACTTAGGCTGTAGGTGAAGGAGGAGAACTGAACATGTCCCAGTCCCCTCCTCCGGATGGTGGGAGATTTCCCTGCCAAGCACCCCTGTCCTGGGCTGAGACAGCGCAGCAGCCAGGCTGCTCTCTGCAAAGCCAAACCCATCATCTCGATGAAACATCTCCTGTCAGAGGCAGCCCCAGCACTTGGAATCTATGTGCTTGTCACCAGAGCTTTTGCACATAACAATACGATGCATTGCAACTGCGTTATAAGAATCATAAAAAATCCTGGCACGCATAACACATTCACTTCATATAAATATTTCCAAAAAAAAAAAAAATCAGTGATTGAAGACTCAAATCATATTGCAGCGCAGTCTTGTTTATTCCATAACATTATTTTTATTGCAGGATGACTTATACATAACCTTGAATTCCAAGTTCAGTAGAACAGACAAAGTATTTGTTTAGAGGGCAGGACGATTAAAACCGTTTTTCCCCCCTGTTTGAATTGGACAAAATTGTAATATATCCTTTACGTCACAGTAGCACCCTAGTGGTTATCATATTGCATTAGTTACATGAGTTTTCAGTGAACATTATACAGTATATACTACTTCCAGTAAATAGACCAGTCATGCTCATAGTTACATGGAAAACTCCAGGAAATGTGTGATGACATTCCCTGCCAGGTTAGTAATTCTACCCATTATTTATATTGGTTTGATTTGAGCTTTAAAATAATCCGGTGAAATTAGATAAGGCTCGACATTCTGCAAAACCTTTATTCCAGACAACTCTAAAAATACTTTTGGCTAAATATTTGGGATTTACTAAATTCTAACATCAAGAAAGTTCTCCTTATACCTTTGATACAATAAATTAAAAAAAATCCTCCAGGCTTTTTGAGTAACATAATTGCTTAATTGCTCTTTTTTTTTTAAAAAAAAATATTTTTACATTTTTATGCGCCTTTAAAAATAATATGACCTTAAGTTTAGAGTAAAATGTTGTTTTCCAAGGGGATTGGAAAGTGAAGCCTGTCTCTGGTACCAAAGCCTTACTAATCCCTCCCTGTGTGCTCTTTGCATCTGCATCCCCAGCAAAACATACAGCAACATTTGTGCTCCAGCCCATCTTTGGTGAGCGACCACCTGCCCCAAGTAACCATTACAAATGGTATTAAATAACCACTTCTCCAGCATGACCAGAGACCACCCAGCACTCGCACAGCGACTTCTCAGCTTCGGGTTTTATTGCCCACACGATGTGCAGGCAGCTCCCTGTGCTCCCGGGGGACTCACCTGTGGCACCCACAGGTATCAGCCCAAATTGTCCCGGGTCAGAGTCTGTGCACAGGATCCAGGCGCTTTCCATTATTCAGTGTATTCACCAGAGGTTTTACACGAGGCAACAGTTATAGAACAGTGTGCACTTAACACATGTCTGAGCATGTCCATCCTGATTTTGCAGAGCTCTTAAGTATCTGCTCAAATTGATGCATATACTTAAGCTTATCCCTGTAGAGTTAAGCATGAAAAGTATGTGTTTAACCTTAAACATATGCTTAAATGCTTTACTGAATGAAGACCATAAGGCCTAATCCAGCAATCATTTAAACCAGTATCCCATTATTTCAGTGGCTGTGTGTCCATTCACTGTATGAGTACTGTAGACAGATGGAAAAAAGGAACAGATATATCAGTGTTTTGCTGATATGGAGCCCTTTATATGAAATAACTTTGCAACTTGAAATATTCTGCTCAACCTATCTTTGAACAGGCAGTATCAGTGGGGTTTTTCCTATATTGCTTGATACAAACAGCATCCCAGTTCTCTTTAATAAAAAAAATCTGTCTCTCTAGGGAAGGAACTATTTGCTAGTCCTGTGATGTCTCATGATGTGTGGTTTACTGACAACTCCAGCTGAAGCAGGTGACTTTCCAGCTGGAAAAAAAGGTGAAGAAAACCCTGATGGCCATGTCTGCCTCCCTGCAAAACCAAATTACTCTGCCTGCCTGAGGGCTGCAGTGGGCATATGCAAGGATTTCAGTTTGCCAGGGCATTTCTTGAGTCTTATGTGCTGTGACCTGTGAATTTTTTTTTTAATGGATGCACACAGCTTTGCCTTTGCCTTCCCCATCCTTACTGCCCTGAGCCTGGGGACAGGTCCCACACCCCAAGCACACCCCTGCCAGCCTCTTGTGCAATCCTTCCTACACATGGATAACCTCATCAGCACCAGCATAAATATAGAAGAAAAGGCTGAATTCATGTCCAGCTGAAAACTCCTCCATCCCATGTCTCAGGTAACACCAGTAGCAGATCTCAAGGAAAATGACTCTGGGATTAGGTGAGGTTGGAGTGACCCTTCCTTTGAGATACTATTTTGCTTTCCAGTGATCCAAGACAGAGTTGACAACTTTAATTTCAGCCCTGGGTGGACTTTATGTTCATTAACTTATCTAATTGTGGCTCTTTGCCGATTTCTACTGAAGCTTTGTGTGCCCTAGTGCACCCTGGAGCTGCAATTACTAATCCAGATGTGGGCAGTGCCAGGTCTGCACAAACCAAAGAGGGGCAAAACAGCCTCAAGGGACTTCAGCTGTCTTGTGAGATAAAGTTACCTATAGATGTTCCCCTTTCTCAAGTGCTTTGGCACTTACAGATGAAAGGAAGCTACTGTGTGTTATTGTTTATTGAACTGATTAGCCAATACTCAGCTACCAACACCCTGTGATTCACAATACTTGGCTGAAACAGGTAAACTAAAAGCAAAAAAAAAGAAACAAAAAAAGGTTTATTTTGGCTTTTTTTCCTCCTCTGTAGTTGTTACCAACAGCTGAGTCCGTAATTGAGAGAGGCTGGCAAAATTTCCTTGACTCATCCCAAATAGCCAGAGGGAGGATCATATTTCTGCATGTCTGTAATTTAAATAAATAAATATTTACCAAGTTATAACTTACATTTTAAGGCTATAGGAAATAGGATGAGAACATATAGCTCTGTATAAGTAGAAGTTCCTGTTAATTTTCAAACCTCCTGGAGTCTTTCCTTTGCTAAGGGGAGATAAACCACGTTTTGTTTAGCCTGACACAGTTGTTCACTCCCAGACTGGGAAGCTGTACTTCACTTTGGGCTGAAGTGGCTTTTTGTG
Source organism: Pitta sordida (assembly GCA_013390025.1). Lineage (NCBI taxonomy): Eukaryota > Metazoa > Chordata > Aves > Passeriformes > Pittidae > Pitta > Pitta sordida. The sequence continues at coordinate 496,113 of WEKX01028428.1, read as the reverse complement.
GCTGAGCTGGAAACCCTTTGAAAGGGTTTGTAATGGAAATGCTGACAAACAGCACCAAAAGTGGCACTAAGTGAGCAGTGCTGTATTTTGAACTTTCTAGGAAGTTCATAGATAGTGGGTAGTGAGTTAGTCTGCCTGGAAACAGAGCTTTAGCAATCCTGGTTCTTGCATCCCTCTGGTGCATGTGTAGAATTTCAAGTTCAAAGGTAGGACCAGGAGCTGTGGTCCTGTCCTGACGTGGAGTCTGGCCCCATCCCCAGCCTGGTGCAGTCACTCTGGGACACAGCAGGTCACTCCCTTGACCTGTAAAATCAGGTGCCTATTTCTGTCTCTCTCACCTGGCCATTGTAATGCTGAACAGGACTGCCTGCTCTAGCTTTTACACTTGATCTCTAGAATTTTAATTTGATTAATGATTAATTTACTGTTTAATTAATGATTAATTTGCTATTTTCTTTCGTGAGGTTTCCTGTCATGGCAAGAAACATCTCCATGCTTTCCATTTTCCTTGATTGAATACTGTCTTTTACATTGAGTGTATTTTAGCATGTGACATACCTGCTAATTATTTTATATATGGGTCACATTGAGCATTTTAGAAAGCAAAAGAGTCTCTTGGTGAGTAATGGGGCTAATCTACATACGTACATAACTAAATATTAAGAAGGGAGGATACTGGGTTGCACAGGTGGATGTTGCTGGTTAGGATGTACATGGCAGGATGCTTTTACTCTCACTGAAGTCAGTGGGAAGAGATATGAATTTTCAAAATGCCCCGTTAAGAGCCCAATCCTGCCACCCTTTCTCACATGAGAAATCCCATAGATATCAGGGAGTCTATTTGCCTGATTAAGGACTAATTCTGTGAATAAGGATTTGCAGGAAATGGCCTTATCTCTTCTGCATACCACAGAACCTGCTCTCTAAAAGTGTTTGCTGTAAGTGCTTATCGTTTATGTAAGTGCCCTTCAATGGACATTTATATAATGGGGTAAATATTTAAAATGTTGTGCAGTGTTTTAGCTATGCAGGGCTAAAGGACGTGGGTGCTCCTGGCTGGAGCATCAGGAACCTTTTCCCCAAGTGCCAGGAGTTATAAAAGGGAAACGTGTGGCTGCAGCAGGGTTTGGGAAAGACAGTGCTGTGCAAAAGGGATCTAGATATTAACGTTTTTTAAGTGGGATTCATTAAGACATAAAATCCATCTCTGCTGAAATTACGAGTACAGCCAACTCAGAAATAATGTATTTGCTTAATAATAAAAGGTTTGTTGTAACTTGGCTTTCTGGCGAGCTGTCAAGTGAAACTTCAGCCATATAAATAATGGTGTTTCAAAAGGAAATGAAGAGGGCAAAATGTTGTGAGGAGATGGCAAACTCTGAATGGTGTTTCTTTCCCTGGAATATAGATATGCCATTATTTACGACCATTACTGGAAAAACACATGCAGTGGCTAAGAAGTTGGCTGTTGGTTTTGGTTTGGTTTTTAGTTTGGGTTTTTTTTAAAATTTGGATAAACTCTTTTGCATCGTTTATTAGTTACCAGCAGAAACTGCAGTTACCAAATTAACGAAAACCAAGTGATGCCTTTGAAGAATTTCTAAATGAACCTTAACCGCTGCCTACGGCGACTCGCTCAAAGTGAAGGAAAAAAAAATAAATAAAATAAAATTAAGGTGAACTAGCCACTGTTACTAAGAGTCAATTGACAGAAGGCATGGGTCATTAATTTTGTGTCCTTTGTTTTGTCAGTTTGTTTTCGCGAGGCCTGGTAGAGAAAGTAAAACCAGTCAAGCTGAAAATTGTCTGCTCTGTAGCTTATTTCCCCTCCCAGCATGCCCTGACCCAGGGGAGCGGCTGTGGGGCCGTGGCCCTCCTGCCCCTCCGCGCGCTCCCGCCCGCGCCCCCTGACAGCCAGGGTTTTGTTAATTCTGCCCCAGCTCGGCTTTAATCATGTGCAGGTTCTGTACGTCGGCAGGAATGAAATGTCTTCCCTCGTGTGGTAACTTTGGCGAGGGAAAAAGGATCCCGCCGTGCTTTTGGCCTTAAAGTAAACTCTGACTCAAAGTCAGAAGTCAAGAGCTGTGACCAGAGGCGAAAAGAAATATATTGCTAATTTTCAAACATCCTCACAGTATTCATTGGCCCTTTTCTCCTCTGTCTGTGCATCCTTCCCACCTGCCTCCCTGGGGTGCCAGTGTGGGGCTGAGATGCTGCAGGGTGAGGACCTCAGTGCCCCAGAACATGGGTGGGACCGCTGCTCTTGCCACCACCCCACTGGTATTCTTTTATACCCACTGGTGTTCTTATATTTACATAAATCCTGAATATCTTCACTGAATAATTGCAGCTACTCCTGTTTTATATGGATAGGAGTGTTTTATGTCTCTTATTGTGGTGGGCTCAGAGGTTTTATAGCTGGCACAGACCTCATCCCTGCGTGGCCCATCCACAGAGGAAAGCATTTTTCTGTGGATACATTTCTCCTTATAACACAAGAACTGTTGGTGGGATTCAAAGAAAGCAAATATTACACATTTGCAATGAAATCAGTAAAATTAGCAATGAAAAGACTTTTCTTTGTGTACTCGAGATACGGTGGGTGACAGGTGGTCATCAGGTCCATGAGGCAGAAGGCTCATTGTTTTACGTTTCCACACCAGGTACGCCCACGTGGGACCCGTCAGCCCTCCAAAATGACCAATCATTTTAGTGGCTGCCAAGCTAAACCCACATAATCTCTCCCCAAGATATAAAAGATAAATGTGAACCCTTGGTACGTGATTATACCAAATTAGCTTGTTCCTCTGTGCCTGTAAGGTTTAGGTGGATAATTGAATTCCTCTTCATTTTCGGTTTGAAACAATCTTTTTCATCATTAGGCTGGTTGCCAGAAGTGGGTGTTTGTGGCTGGGTGTTATTGCAAGGGCTGAGGGCCAGGGTGCTCATAAACAGAGAAGTGACATAATGTCTTTGGTATAATGAGACAGCTTAATGCAAAGCACTGCAGGAATTAGGGGACACGCTTCAAGAATGGAAATAAAACATATGGAAAATGTGCATTTAGTGCTCTGTCAAAAAGACACTTGAAAAAGAAAACCCACCTATTTGATTAAACACTCTTGGAATGAGTTGTGTTACAAAAAATGATTGCTTTAGCTCCATTATCTTAATGTTCATTGGAAATAAATTGTAATTAATTGAGTAGCCTTTAAACCAACAGTTAAAATTGATTTTGACACATGGCAAACACCTCACAGTTTTGGCATTATCTTCTAGGTGCTGGATGTTGATGGGAATGTGCTAAAAAGGTCTTTCTTCCTGTTGAGAGATCACTATTTTTTTTTTGTTGTTGTTCTGTAATTTAGTTATTGGTGTTGCTTAATATTTGTTTTTAAGAGACCAAAGGAGTTTGCTGAATCACTTTCATGGTTCATTAAAGCAAAAGCTGCAGCTTCTGTTCTGACTGCCCAGATAACATTTTCAGATAAACACAATTTCCTGGAGTTTGTGCTTTTTTTTGTGCGGTTTTTGTTTTGTTTTGTTTTGCTTTCTCCTAGGTCAAGCCCAGAACCTTTACCTTATGAAACAGATTACACTCTCAAAATATTGTATGTTAAGTGTGTGTTGTTGCTTGTTATCTATAAATCAGATGCAGAGTCTTAATGCCCAGGAATGTTCCGTTAACTCTAAAGAGAAACGTTCACTTTTATATAGGAAAAAAGTCTTGGCAGACAAGTTGGAAGTACCAGATGGAATAGGTTGTGCCACACGGATTATAAGATTTCCCCCCCTCCTCCCTTCTTATTGATGTCTTAAATTGAACATGTTCCATCTGTCTGCTCTCAATAATGAATAGTTACTTTTTTTTTTATTGTGAAGGTAACAAATTCCATATAGAATAAATTAATTCAAGCATGTAATGAAATGTGCTAGGAGTGTGTTGTTGGAATTATGTGTAGAAATCTAATACAGTTTGTAAACTGCAGCAGGTAAGACTGGTGGCAGAATTGACAGCTACTCAGGGAAGGGCAGCCAAAAATTACTCTTAAAAATGATGCCAGGAGAAGTTTGCAGCAAGAACCTCAAGATCTCACAGGATGAGAAATTCAGTTGTGCCACAAGTGTTTATTCTATTTAACAGTAGGTAGAAATGTGGTGGTTTACCTGTATCAAGGCCCCCTCATGCTGCTGGAAAGAAATGGGACATAATGTCCATTAGGCTTCAGTCCCCTCTGCGTCTCCTGAAGAGGATGAACGTTGTGTTGTTAGACCAAAAGCATTTTTAATTTCTTCTCACTGGAAAAAGTCCAAAAGATATAAACTTAAAGCAAACTCAAGTGCCTTGTACACTGAAGCAAAAACAAAGTTACTTCTTAATCCAGTGATGAGCTGCTGGGTTTCAGACTGATATGTTTGGCTTGAGATAATTCCCTGCTCCTGCTCGAGAGTGCATTTTACTTTCTCTTCTTTACTCTGTAGTGGCTTGAGATAAAGGCACTGTGCCCTTTTTGCACATGTTTCTATAAATAGAAAATTAAATGCAGAGCTTTAAATGCTAAAACAGACACACTTTTCTGTTAAAAATTGATTTTATTTCCATCAGAATACACAAATACATGTATTCTTTTTCTTTTATCAGTGAATTTTAAAAGGTTGGCTCTTTAAACTTTTGGGAACAGTTGGTTTTGATTTTGGATGTAATAATCTTCTCTTTCTGTGACAAGGGTTTTTATCTGGAATTGGAAATTACTCTTTCTTTACTTACAGATAATTGATGCAGACCGAACTTGTTAAAGTCAAAACAAACAACCCAGTTCTTTATTACATGCTTATGTGCTTAGTCACCAACTTTATATTAGATTCTGCAAATGGTACAATTTATGCAGTGACATGTCGGAGACTTAATGTTGTAATTTTCCTGTTCCTAATGGAGAATTAAGAACCTGGAGAAGCTCGGAGGTTCACATGCGCAGAATCCCCACTGCTCGGGTGCAGAGGTCTCGCAAAAATTTAGTAAGTGAGAAGGAGAACAAAGATCCTTAGTTGGGGGAAAAAAAATTGGATAGCCTGTGGCTGAGAAGCTGATTGGGACAGGTAGGCACAGTGGGGCGCGGGATAATGAGGCACATGGCAAATGTGATGCACAGATGTGAAGCCAACTGTAGCTTTGGTTCCAGGAGCCGCGCATGCCACGGCGCTGCGCCTCGGGGCTATGTCTACACCAGAACATTTGGAGCAGTAAACGACGGGCAACATTAGGTTCAAATTAATCTATTACTCCAGAGCTGTGAAATGTTGGTTGCTTGTTGCGGAATTACATTGCCTCTGGGTGAAATGTTTTAGGGAGATTTTAATGCATGCTCATGGCTCGCAGAGCAGATTAAGAGGAGAAAGGGAAATTAGAAGGGTTAGGAGGGCTGTTGAGGTGCACATTTCTGGTTAAAGTATATGAAAAGAGTATTACATATTTCACAAACAGGCCTGCTCTCCTGTTGGCCACCTGCTGGGACCAAAATATCCTACTCTGTAATGAAGGCAGGTTTGCAGAAGCCTCGTAAATAGTTTAGAAAGCAGATAGAGGCAACGTTGGCCTTTCCGGAAAATTTGGGGAAGTTTCTTCTATCCTGCTCCAGGATCCCTGAAACCCTGACCGGGACAAACCCAAACTTCAACTCTTAGCTATTTACCACTTCAGTTTTGAGCACTATGCTCAATGACAGGTAGTCTCCTAAAGTTTCACAACATGTTATTAGGATTAAGTAATCAGATCCAAGCTGTTTTCCCTTGGTACCCGAGTGGTCCTGGCAGGCCCCTTTAAACAGATCCATGGTCCAAAAGGACGTGTATTCCAAGTTGTAGCATAAGATATTCTAAATCCTCGTCAATTAAATAAACTTTATTCAATCGGCACAAGCTGTTTGGAACTATCTATAAAGAATATACGTATTTCTTTTACTATATTGTTGCCTTTCTTATAAAAAAACACTTAATTGAAATGCCTAAGAGCTGCCTGGCACAAAAGTCAATAAAAAGCCTAGAATAGAGTTTATAGGGGTTGTCTATGTACATAATTAAATCCTTCAGGCACTTTAAAACTCTGCAAAATAAATGGTTATGCAAGAGTGGCCTGCTGAGAGAAGAAATGCTTGTATCAGCTTTAAGCAGCTGCTCTCTGCTCGGTGTTTCTGGGCTGGAATGAGAAAGCTATTAGAAGAGGGGACGACTGCAAGCCCCATACAAATCATCTTTGTTACTGACACTTCAGGGAGTGCTTTATGGTGGCTGTCAAGCCCAATACAGAACTTGGACTGCGCCTGCAAAAGTCAACTGGCGTTATTTAAAAAGGGGATGGTCATGGCAAAACCAACATCTATGCCCAAATAATGTTTGGGGCCAGGATGGAGGGAGCTGAGGCAGGAGTTAATGCGGGCTGCAGTGAGGCACTGCCGGGTGAGCGTGCAACTGAGTCCTGGGTCTGATGGAATAACAGAGGTTAATTGCTTGCAATGGTCTATTGCTGTAATAGGAGTAAAAGGGGAGGACTGTACTTAGATTTGATTTCACTGTTCTTTAGGGAATACAGATCGAGGGGGTGGGATTGTTATTAGGGGCAAAGGAAGTGGTGCTAAAAAAAGAAGAGTTTAATGAATGTAACCAATAGAAAAATTGTAGGTTTGTTTCTCCCTCTGGCCCTCAAAGTTATGATAAATGATAGCACAAGGAAAAGATAACCTACCATGAGAGTAGGATCACCAAGGCCAAATACTAAAACTCCCAGCTGACTGCCCCATACACTGCAGCCTCTGTTCGTGTTTATTTTTTCTGCTCACTCTTGGTTTCGTCAATCAGTATGATAGACGATAACTCCTGACTAGAGCAGCCTGTGTCCTGCTCTCTCACGGTGGGTAGCATGTTGTGGTTGGCGCCGTGCAGTCGGAGGATCACCCGCATCAGAAGCATCAGGGGATGAGGTAGGGAGCAGTCTTCCAGCAGCCCCGCTCCTGGGAGAATAGCAGGCAGCGGTGTTATCAGCATGCAGCCACGCTGCCAAGAAAATGACCACACATTAGTAGCTTTGTTTGGGTAGAGTCTAGGGGGGACGTCGCTCGCAAAAATTGAGACGCTCTCTTTCTGTTAAATCGTCCCGGTTGTGAGTGTTAAAAGATAGCTTGTTCAAAAAGAAACCATACGCGGCTTGCCCGAGGCAAGGCCGCGACAAGGCTGCGAGCAGCTCAGAATTTGTAATGCTCGATGTCCCTGGAGGGAGACACACACCCGGCTGTCTCCAGAAAGCAACAGGTTTGCCTCTTGCTCCTGCACCGAACCGTCTTCTGCTGTGCCCGAGGGCAGCTTTGCCTTCCTCCCCTGCCATGCCTTTCCCAACGCCTCACCTTGCTTTTCCTTTGCCCCTGCCTTGCCTTTCCAAGGGATAAGTAAAAGAGAAAATAGCCTCTGCAGGCCGCTGACATGTGAGGAGTTGCGTGTTAAGCCAACAGCTCATCAGATGGCTGGAATTTCCTGAACCCAATCCGTGGATCGCTGGCGTTGTGTATCTCCTCTCTCAGCATCAGTATTTGCCATGTGTGTTGTTGCTGTAGGTTTTGCTCCTATTTTGCTAATTAAGGAAAAGAGAAAGTGTGTTTAGTATTGCTGAAACCTCAACTCTTTAGAGGAGTTTTAGTAGAGCCTCTGGGGCCATTTTATTTTCAAGCCGAGCACCCCCTGCCTCCCCTCAGTGAAGGAAGTAGCCAATGTGAAATTCTTTTGATATCTTGTGATGTAGCAGTGGTCAAACATTTCCTGTTCGACATTTTTTCCCGTGTATTTGTGGTTCTTTTCCCAGGAACAAATGTTTCGGGATTTTAGTGGACTAGGGAGACACTTTGGGCAAGGCTGACAAACACATCCACCTTGGAGCAGGGCAGCTGATGTGACCACAGTGACTTGGAGCATCCAAATGGGGCTTTTAGGAAATAACCCCCGTGTGTGCTTTCCCACTCAGGGTAAATTTCTTAAATGAAACACATCTTTCCTCATTCTCACCAGTCTCCCCCTAATAACTGCTGGTCTGTGTTGAGGTGAAATTTAACACTAGAATATTAGTTTTATTCCAGCTAATTATGTTACTGCTCATGAACTCTTGGATTTAGGGTTGGTCTGTTTCTAGTTATCCTGCCAAGTTTTTTACTTGACGGAGGGGGTCTGTTTCATACTACTTGGCCTCCCAACCTTTGTAACCTCTGGTTTCCTCTCTTTTCTGAATCACAAGTTTATGTTCTCCCCTTCTGTGAAAAGATTGAAAGCTTGTTCAAGCACAAACTGACCGAAAAGCAGCAATATTTTTTAGTAGATCTTTTCTTAGCAAAACATTTCTGCTGAAAAATAAGGTAGATGCAGTTATGACTGCTGATAGAAAGGAATCCAACTATTAATAAAAAGCAGAGAGGAGTTTTGAAACAGGGAGTCCACTGTTACAATGGAGACATTTTCTCTTACTTTATGTAGTGTAACACCTGTGGCTGCTCACATTGCTCGTGGCTGAAATAGTCCAGGTCTATGCAGACGAAAATACTGCAGTTTCATTAACTTATTTGTACTTTATGTCCGTGTTGTAGTGAGGGCTGGGCTTGCAGGGACCAGATTTGTGGAACGGGGCGAGTCAGGAGGAGAGCCAACGTGTAGTAGATGTGACCCAAAAAACAGGGCTCCTGTGCAAGGTTGCACAGAGGATGCAACCTCAAATCCCTAGTGCCATGAGTGAGTGACCACTCCTGTGACCTACCAGCCATGAGTGGGTTCTGTGTGTGTGTGCCCACTCTGGGTGTCTGGGCTTGTTCCCATGCTGCGGATACTTCCCTGCGCACCCGTGCCCAGGGACTCGCTGCCCCCTGACATGGATCTGCTGGAGCATGAACCAGGGGGAAAAGTGGAGTTAAAAGCGCAGCTGATGGTAGAAGGGAAAACCGTTAGCTATCTGTGCACTCAGTTTGTCCCAGGAAATATCCTTGAATGATTAAATTTCCCTGGTTGAATCACTTTGCGCTCCTGCTTGCTGTAAAAGAGATGCTCATTGTTTTCCAAGTCAGATATTGCAGCTTAAATTGAATCAAGAATATGTTATCTGAGCTTTGTCTGCTCCCTGCGTGCCCAGACCTCTGGCCTGCTCCTGCCACCACTCGTGCCTCAGGAAGTCATCTGCCTTCCTGTACTGATAGCCGTGGTATTGCTGTCCACCTCTGTGCTAGGGACAGTCACATTACCTCGGCGGGGTGTAAGCAAACTGACATGTTTGCCAAATTTCATAGTTACTCTGTGCCAGTCAACATTCCCGTTAGGTTTTAGTCACTGACTTCCCAATATCTATCCAAACTGAAACTGTGGCTTTGTGTACTGTGCCTAAAGATTGGAATTGTCCATTCTATGCGAAATATTGCTGCAAAGGATCTGAATGGAGCATCATCATAGCTGGGCTGTGAGAGGTGCGTGGGAATGTTTATGCTACACGAACTAATTCAAGAGGAATTCAGATGTGTGTCATAGCTGTTAGATTCTAATTGCTCTGAGCATAGGAGGATCAGCCAGTGGTGCTTTATTTGGTTTTGGATGAAAGTGGATTTTGAGCATATTCAGGAAGTTTTAAAAAGGCAAACTAGATTCAGGTGCTTACAGGGTTCCTTGGACTCTCCTCTTGATTTCCGTAAGTTAACTCCTGAGATTTATCCTGGAAATAGAACAATGTGTCTCACAAAATAATTTACTATCTGCTTGATAAATATACAGACAGTTAAACACTACTAAGCTGGTCATTGAAATTAGGGGCAGGAAAGGGGATTCCAGTGTTTTGACACTGCAGTGAAAGAGCTTCTGAATCCAAAGTGTGGGAAAAAGTGACTTTGGATCTTTATTACCATTTTTCTGTAGGCAAGATGATTTTAACAAACAGGTTTAATCACAAGAAAAAAACATAGACTCACATGAGCTAAATTAAAGCATGTTAAAAATTATATATATATCCAGTACTGAACTCAATTAATTGTGTTGACCAACATAATTCAGCGATATGTGCTTCTTTTAGCTCATATTTCAATATGAGTTTTATTAGCTTTTTATAGCCCTGCTCAATTCAAACCAGAACGTGCTGGGGCTTTCCCGGCCCTGGCTCCTCTGGGTCCAATTCTGTTTTTCTTCTTCAAGATCTGATTCTGCTCCCATTGTATTCAACGACAAAACCCCCAGTAAAGTCAGGAAACCAACAGCCTTCATTCCCACTGAGGCCGGTGGGAAGCAGAGCTGGGTAAGAATTGCCAGGTTCTTCTGTTTTCTTAAACTAAACAATCCAGGCTCCTTTGGTTCCCTCTCAGATGGTCTGTCTAAGTAGCCCTATTGTAAACCTGTTCCCCTCTGTTTTATTCAGCGTGGGTGACTCAGTGGCACACGGTGTCCCTGAGAAGCCAGCGCTGTGTTGTGTAATGTAGTGAATAATCTCTTGTCTTCATCTGTACAGTTACACTGCGGCCCTTATCAATGTCTGCCTCCTTGATACCACGTAGCCATCCCCAATCACCACTCCATGAACCTTTCTCAATCCCAAAGGGGGAAGGATGTTTCAATTTTCTAACAGATCACTTGGTATTTCTATTATTAAACGTCAAACAATCTCTATATTTTTTTGTTTACGCATCTCTTCTTTCTGTCTTAAAAATCACTAATGAAAGCATTTAATGAGCACGGAGGGATGATTGCCCCATTGAAAATTCCACTAGTAGTCGTCCTTCAACCCATACTACTTGCCTTTTCCTTCCAACAACAACTTCTTGACATTTCCAGACAAGCTGGAAGATAGCTGAAAATCGTGTAACAGAAGCCCTGGAATAAACGCAAGTATTGCCTAGTGTTCTGCATGGATTTACAGAGCCAAGTGAGCAGTAAGATTACACTTCAAGCTTTTATAAACAAGAAGAGAGTCTTCCTGAAGAGACAAGAAAGCCTACGTTTCACTAACGATGCTAATGAAGAAGAGCCTGCATTGGTGGGAGTGTAACACATATGCCTTTTTCCTTTGCAAAGTCACACAAAAACTGATCCCCTGCTGCTGAGGAAGGAGCATTTCTTTTGTGCAGTGAGACCTTTGTTCCCTGTGACATGCAGAATTTCACCTGAAACTTTTGACATTTTTTAGTGTAACTGAAGGGACACAAAGGTTTGACCATCCTCTCTGTCTGCTGGCTTTCCCTGCACGGTCTTTCTTCACATGAATTTAAAATAGTTTGCTTCCAAAATGTAAAATCACAGTGAATTCAAGTAAAGTGACAGCATGCACTGGTTCATTACATTATGTGTCAGAGCAAATCAGTGGTTCCCCAGCTCCTTTCTGTTAGAGATCTCCTTTGCGATGGCTTGGCAGATTGGTACTGCTTCTGTCTATCTCCCATGTCACCTTGCTTCCTGCTCATGTACAATTACACTCTACATATGAGCTGGTTTTGCCACTTGCTCTAGTCCCTGCAATACCAATGAGAAGCTTCTTTCCTTTCAAGGCACCAGCAACTGACACCTCCTTGAATCTCTTTTAGAACCTTCTATCCGATTTCTGCTTTTCTTCTACCCAGAAGAGAAGAAAACATGTGATTTGTGGTTTGCCCTGGGTTTAGCAGTGTTATTAGTTGTGCCTACAATATCTGTGTTTATGTCTGAGCGTTGCTGAAAAGAATTGGGAATGTGCAACACAACAAATGACTTAATGGATCATCAAAATGCCTGCACACTTTTGGGTTACTTATGCATGAAAATGTCTGTGTTTGAAGTTTCTTTGTAGACCTTGCCCTTATGTAACGCTACCACTGACTCCGAGATGTCACCTTTACTGTGGGTACATACAGCAAATTAATTTATTTTCCAGAGAGTTGTTAGCTTCATTTGGCCGTTATCTTAGCCACTGTTTCCGCCATGCCATGTGCACACCCTGCCGTGGATTTGGGGAAGACTTACCTATTCACAGTTTAGAATACCCAGCTGACTTACCATGAGTTTCCCTGTCACACGCTGTCAAGCTGCACCAAAAGCTGAATGTTGCCTTGCGTTTGAAGCCTTTAGGATTAGCATTGACAAGGATGAGGAAAAGGGCTCAGGGAGGTTGGTTTGATTCATCTAATAGTGAAGATCTAAAGCCTATGGCAATAGGCTTCTACTCATTTTGGTGATTTTATTTGATAAGACCCTCCCAGGACTTTGGAGGGCAGGATGTTTTGCACGTGTTAGTGGATGGAGATCTGCTGAACTGTGTTCTCCAACCATAAAAGAGTTAGAGACTGTGAGATCCCACATCCCTTCCTACTGCCACAACACAACACCGGCACTGAAGTACAGCTGTGACAGTGTACAATGAGCTTCACACTGAGGTGCCAGTCCTGGCTGGAAAAAAGAGGACATGTCCAGGGGCCGAGGTGGGATTCCAAAGCAAGGCTCCCGCTCCCCCGCCCCTTGGGCTTCATTCAGCAGCAGCGTCTCACAGAGGCTTTGTTTATTTGTTCCGCGATTACGTGTATGAGCTTCCAGAATTTATGAGATCAGAGGTCAAGTGAAAGGTCGCAGTTCACAGGTCAAGTGAGAGGCTAAAATTTGTGAAACCAAGGAAATGACAGGACAGTGCCAAGTGAAAGGTCAAAAGTCAAGTGAAAGGTTCAGTGTGGATGAAAGTGAGCAGCCTGAGCGCCAGCCGGACCACACACCCAAGTGGATCCGTACCAATGTCCTCGGCATCAAAATGCAGCTGAAATTTCATTCCCTGGCATAGACCTGGGACAGAAGATGTGCTTAGCAGGCATCAGATCAGGCTCCAGCACTGGCTCTGATGGTGCTATCTGAGGATAATTGAGGTTGATTCCATCTTGGGCTCAGATAGGTATTGACAGCAGTGAATTTTGAGCTTTTCTTAAAAAACTTCTATCAGGATGGGACACGTCAGAGTCAGATCCTTGTTCTCGCCTATAGTTCTAGTTTTATTTCTCTAGTGTGAGTCAGTGTTGGTTTGTTCTCCCCATCTCTTCTGCTGTATTTACATGCTAAATCAGTCTTGTATGCATGTAAACCGGGCCAGTAAAGATGACTGTTCCACATATGAACACTGTCTCATCAGAGAACAGTAGTTTTCATTTGATTCTCATTTCAGTGTGCTTTCCTAACAGCAGCTTGGGGCAGCAGGGCACATGTTTACTTCAGGCTCCTGTTTTTTTCCTTAAGGATGTGTAATTGTATGTGCAAAGTTGTCCTATCTGCCTTTTCTTTTTCTTCAAATAGAAAATGGAAAAACAATTAATGCTAGTCAAGACATCAGTTGATCTAGAATAACTACTTATCCTTGATGCTGTTTTGAGATTACTTTTGTCCTGTCAAGAAATTTGCAGTATCCTCATGAGAGGAGAGAAAGAAAAAATTCAGAGAAAAATTATGTCACCCTTCCTTTCCTTCAGTCATCCCTTTCTTCGGAAAGACTTCAAAGAAAACAACTAACTCCATTTTTTAACGCAGGACATTAGCCAGTTAGAACACAGTATTGATGCATCTTGTAATAGTGTGACCATTGCAATAATTAGGCTCCATATTAAAAAAAAAAGAGACCTTCTTTCCCTTCCTAAACTGCTTCCTTGCTGTCGTGATAAGCCATGGTCCCCAGTGATATTATTCCTGGAATTTGTCTTCTAATTGTCTTCAGTTGATATTGGGCCCCTGAGAAGGGAACTCCCCTCGTGGTCAGCAGAAGAGAGGAAAACAACTGCTAATTGGGACAGCAGAGGAGTGTAAATCAGAACTTTAGTTCCTCAGGTTGATACTCCTCAAAATCCTTTATCTTGCCTACACCACTTGCATCCTTTCCAGATTAATTTCAGCCTCCCAGTGTTTGTCCAGCTTTCCAACTCCCTCAGAAAAAGTGAGATGTGGAGTGTAACATTGTGTGCTTGATAAGAGAGATGCAGATCTCAATGCCAACACGTGCCCACTCACAGGCTTCCTAGAAAATGAGCATTTATGCTGATTAACAGCAATTGCAGAGGGGTTAGACTAGGTGACTTTTAAAAGTCCTTTCCAACCCAAACCATTCTGTGGTTCTATGAAAAAAAGGTTAAAACTTGAAAAAGGCTACCAGCTAGTCCTTGAGTTAAATTCAGGTCCACAGAGGATTTAGGTGCTGCAGTGCTGAGGTTTTCAACATCTAATCTTCAAGCACCTGGCTCCAGCAATAGCTTTCCAGTAGCTATGTAGGAGTAATCTACTCCTTTGGGCAAAGTACACAACCTCCTCCAGGCCCTCCTTGGTTCCATCAGTTGGGGTTTGCAAAGTCAACATGCTACTCCCATTTACATTCACCATGAAGGGACCACGATGACATATATGACATTTTAAATCCCTCTCCTCTGCCTCCCAGTAGAAATTTATAGGATTAAATTGCTTTCAAGCACTTTGATTATATTAATGTCATGTTTCTTCCATGGGGAACACAGTCATCTGCTGGCTGGTATTCTCCCATTCCAAATTACATGGAATATTATTTACTCTTAGGAGTGATTGTCTTGTTGGGAATTACAGTGAATCACATCACTGTTCTCATTTGCTGCACATTTGGTATCTGCCTTGCGTGGTTCCCAGCAGTGTGGGGACAGTTTGTTGAGTGGCATGGTAATACCATTTATTTTTTTAAGCCTAACTAGGGGTATAAAATTCCTAGTCAAAATTCTGTCACGTTCTCTGAGCACTGGTAAATGAGTATCTCCTTACAACTGTTTTCTTTCTAGCAGAGAAGCCCAAGTTGTTGCACACACGTAGGAGTGTTCGGTGCTCTCTGGGAAACGGGGCTGACAGAGAAACCTCTGAAGTCATCTAAGGCCAAATTCTTTCCACAGAAATCTGTATGTATGGGACCCACTGAACTTGCACATGTATATCTGAGGGCAGATTTTGACCCTAGGTAAGCAAACAGCTATAACCAATGAGTTGTTTACTTTTCCTAAGTTTTTGCCTTTCCCAGTTATTAATATTAGTCTCATAAATTTTGTTGAGCTACACTTTCAAAAGTTAAGACTCCAGGCCCCAGAGGATGAAATACAGCAGCCCAATTACACACAACCAGAGCCAGGCTCTAAAAGTCAGGGGTTTTTAAAAGACACAAACAATATTTAGAGAGCTGGTTAATATTAATTCCTTTGGGAACTGTAAGTCTGGCCATTAATAGGTTCAGAGTGATAAAAAGGGCAATCTGGTGTGCACGTATAGATGATATTGTCAAAAAGAAGCAATTAGTAGCACAGAAAGCACATGCCCATATGGTGAGCAGGTTGAAATGAGAAATACTGCCAGTAATATGATAACAGAGTTAATGGCAAAAGGATGAAACAGTAGCAAAATTTGTTCCTCACCTAAACAGAGGGAAGATTTTCTCATCCGAGCAGATTTTCTTTCTCATTCTCCCTGGCTGTCGCTAAGGTCCTGACTCAAGACATCAGACAAATGCTTCTTGTCTACCTTTCCGCACATATTTTACTGAGACTAGAGAATGTGATTATTTGCTGGAGGATCTTTCAGAAATTGGGGTTGAAAGCCATGATCTGAGTCTCTTCCGGAATCAGTAGAAACACTGGAAATGACATCCCAATCTGAAGCAGCCCCCCCACCCAGGTGTAACTTGTCAAGTGTTTTAAATTGGTCAAATATTGTGTTCCCTACCAACTCCTCTAATCTTGGCAGAGGAGCATTTGAGCCCAGACTCACAGACTGACAGGCTCTAAGATAATGATTCCAGTGTGTTTCCGCGGGTACTGAAGGACTGGAAGATGCTGCACATAGGGGACATTCTGATGTTACAGATAATGGGCTGACTTATCTCCCAAGTGCATCCAATGCCTCGTACACCTTCATCTTTATCTCATTATGCTCTTTTAGGGTTAAAAAAGAGGAGTTTATGGGGCAGCTAAAATGCTCTCTCCATCCTTGGGCGGGGGACAGTTATGATAAACACAGCCCTGCCGGCCTTTGAGCTGAGTGAGAGCTTTAGGGGTTGGGCTTTGGAAAGGTATACACCTGTCACTCTAAAACGGAGCAGATGGGTTATAATCTTATCTGTTCACCCTGGATTTGTTGTCAGAAGGAAGTGAGGTAAGGGCAAGTGGTAAATGCAGGGAGGTTTATCTGTGACCCGGTCTGCGCTTTCCCCTCAATGCGTTGACTAAAGAAATTGGTGAATGGGAACATTTTGACTTCCCCTGAACAATTGTGTTCTCAATTCTTATCTTCTGTTGTTGAATAAATAATTGATATTACAGGAACAAAAGACCCTGAAAGCAAACTGGCCTGTCTTACAGTTTGTGAGCTGAAACACTATTTTGATTACTTCTCTTACTCTCACTAGTATGTTTTGGCCTGTTCACTCCACTGACTGCTACTTAAAACCCAAGCATTTGTGAGATATTCTGGCAAGACTACTGCCTAAGATAGTGCCGTTCCCTTTTATTGCACATACCTCATCAGAAAAACCTGTGCACTCCATGTCACTGCTGGTAAAGAATGAATTTGTGTGAACTGCTGCTCTCTCCTATTACATTGCCCTCCTTTTTTGCCTCCTACTAATTTAGAGGTTATTGCACAGACAATAGAATTTGAATGGCATAGATATAATCTAAAGATATAATCTATAGTAGATATTTCTTTTTGCTGCACTGCTTCTGGAATTGTCTAATTGTGCATATGGTGTGTGAGAACCACTCATGCTTTCCTTAAGATTTTGTCTTCCAAAAATTGCACATAACTTCAGAGATCCAGGTCTGATTAGAGGGTCAGCCAAAGAAAGGATAATCACTCAAGCTCCAGTGGGCCTAATCACACCCTGTGGAGTGATAATTATTGTCCTTCACCACACTTAGAGCGCAGGCAGTGTCTGCTCTGTCACATAGCTTCACTTGCTTCCTGCCCTCTATTAAAATATTAAATCCTCCAACTGGCAAAGTGTTTTCACTCTCTAGGATAAAAAAAAATAAAATTGAAAAAGATGCTGTCCATTGGAGCAAAGCACCGAGATATTCCCACAATAAAACGTGACACCTTATATATCACACACTGAGAGAAGCATCAGGAAAGTTTCCAGCATGAAAACTACTGAAAGCTATGTCAAATATGGGCATTTATCATTTGTATTAAGAAAACAGGAAATGATTTGGCCCATCTCATCCCAGATGGAATGTGGAAGACAAATCCGGGACAGTGGAGCGCAATTATTTACAGCTCACCATATGAAAACCTGCACACCACCACTGAAAGCAGGCCAGGAAATAGCTAAAATATCAAAATGATCTGAAAAGGAACAGAAGGTGCCAAAAGGTGGAGAGCTTGTTAAAAATTGACCTGCACTCAAGGGCTTCATAGAAAATCAAGAAAGGATTGGAATCAGTTTAGGGGGGTTAGAGGAGAATATAAAACCATTTCCCATCTTGGCCATTGGAAGATTGGACTAAGCTGGAATTTATATTTTTTTTTATTTACTGAAAATACCGTCTACCACATTAGTATATTTATTTTCTAATTTCATTTACTAATTTCAATAATAGTGCTGCCATCTGAAAGGACGGCAGTAGTGCCCCACAACCTGGGAGTACCTGCAAGCTGATAGTGATGGTGCTCATATCCCAAGAATCTGCCATATCTTAATCTTGAGGGCTAGTCTAAGTGCAACGGGACTCAACGGGAGTCTTTCAAAGGGATTTGGATCAAATTCTCTATTTCTATGTTTACATAATTATAGAACTCTTATGTCTGGTGCAGCTCAGTAATGGGGGAGCACAAGCCAAGGTTTTCATAATTCTTTCTACTGCCTATTTACTGAAGATATTTCCCCCTTCAGCCCCAACTCCACTTTTGGCATTTTGCTCCATCCTACAATGTTTAGGTTGTCTGATGTCTCCAGACCCTGCAGAATCAGTTTCCCAGCTGTTAAATCTGGCTCCCAAGAAAACGCTAGTTGTGGTTTGCTCATAACATGCTTTGGAAAGACAGCAAATAGCAGACTGGAGCTGATGTATTACAAAAATGCCAATTATGTTTTACAAATATCTCACAGCTGTGAGGCAATCTTGACATGGCCCAACAGAAGAGGTGCCACCTCAGTAGGATGCAGATAGAGCTGCTGGATGCAAATAAAAGCAGATGCTGGAGTAATCCTGGAGATTTCTATCCTTGAGCCCAGGAACTGAAAGCCTATGAAACATTTCAGGGTGGGATTCACTTTTGGAAAAAAGGCAACGAGAACTCTTAAGAAACACACCAAAAGTTTTTAAAATGGATATGCAAAGTTAAGGTCCTGTGCCTGTATTTAGAATTCCGAATACGTTTGGTCTGATTTGAAAAAGTGGTGGCTCTAGAGATCAACACACCCCGGTAAGAACTTTCCCGCTATGTTTTAATGAAAAAAGTAAAACTCAGAAACTAGATCATGTCTTTCACGAAGAGGCATCTGTAAAAGAAAGACTTACACAGCAATGCAACTGCGAGAGCTACAAAATGACCTTAGGAATCCACATACTGCAAGTAAATATTTATTGCCGTTAAATGGTTGGCCCCAAAAGCGAGTGTTCACATTCTGGCTAAACCATGTGGAAACTGAGTTCATGCACATGTTGTCAGCCATAGGCCCTGCACCACATCATCAATCTGTGATAAGTATTTGGGAGGAAGAGGCAGGGTGTGCTGGGAGGCTGCACGCTCCGTCCCGCGGTGTGAAGGGGAAGATCTCGGAATAATAGAAAAATAGAGTGGGTGTCATGGAAAGGAAGCCAATTACCTCCAGCAGCAGTGAAATTTGTATTAAAGTTTCCCTTCTTTTTCTACTTGACATGAAAGAAATGCTGCAGTAAAGATAAATACTACTTTTTTGTACAAATATCTGCTTTCATGGTACCCACTGTAACACTTCAATGTGTGTGTCCTCATCTGAAGGGCCAGAGCATCATCCCCTAAAACTTCAGTTTTTATTCACCACCTTTTCCTTCATTATGAGATAGTCTCCTAGTTCCATCATTAATTGATAAACTTCACATATGTATTATTGTAGGTGTTTTTAAAGGTTTGATTGAGTTTTTGAAGTAATTTCATCCGACTGTGAGAGACTGTTGATTACTACTTTTTCATGAGGAGCTGGAAGAACCAATGCCACTGACAAAATCAAAGAGCGCAGGTTTAAATATGTTTTGGAGTAATTTTTAGGAATTTGACTCATAATTCATTAAATTGAAGGTCACAGTTTTGCACCCCTGAAGTACTAAATTACCTTTATTCTGAAATAAAGCAATGTATTATGTTATCTGGGAGGGGAAGAGTCCATTTTGGCAGAAGACTATGTAGAACATGCATTTAAGGGATTTTAAAGATGGTGGCTTTGGGCTGCAGTCCGAGGAAAATGGAAGAGAACAGTTTTGTATTTCCCCATATGTATCAATACTAATATATTTAGGAATTGTAACTTATGTTTTATGGAAATGTTAGGACTGAATCCAAGTCAACCAGTACAATCAGAATCAAGAGCTGTTCACATAAGTCGCTCTCTCTGCGTCCTGTCCAAAGCTCTTTGTGTTTATAGTAGTCTCAACTGAGTGAATGAGGGATACAATATTAAGTTAAAACTTGAGTTTTCCTGCACAACTACTATTTTTTCTTTTCTGATTGGTGTTGTGACCATGTACTGATTTCTGTGGATATCTGTTCTCTATCATTAGTAAGTCTTTCTGGTGTTTTAATACCCATTTCCCATGAATTCCTTGTCAAAATGAGTATTTTTGAAATTTTTTTTTTTTTTGACCAAAAGTCATTATTATTTGCTCATATAAAACTTATTAAGGATTCCTTACATGATAGACCACTGCTAGGAGAAGAAAGGGGTTTTTTTTTTCCAAGCTACCACAGCAGAAGTATTTGCACAATTGTTACTAATCTGTTGGTGTGTAATCTGCCATTTGCTGCGGCTCTTTCTTCCACCCTCTGAATTATTAGTACTGCCTGTTGGCCAAGGCAAACACTATTCCAAACATCTCTGGAGGCCTAATTCAGGCTTTTCTAACTTGTCCATTTTGGAGTTGAGAATTTTAAATAGTTTAATCAAACACAAAGTAAAAGGAGTGAAAGGGCTTGCCCTCATGTCAGTGAGAAGTGAATCTGGCTCTAACCCCACACAATAATTATTTCCTAGTGTTTCCTAGCGAGGGCCTTGCAGGTTGCCCCCCATGATCAATATTTGTAACAAAGAAGGAGTTCAGGGCTGGGAAATTGCAACTTGAGACGATGTATTCGTTGCCATTGTGATTGGTTAGGGATAAAAGCTGGTGGAATACAAAACCCTTCTGAGTCTTAACTACAGTGCTGAACGCTATAATTATTTAAAAAAATACATATCCTGACTTTGCTTAGAAGACTGTTTGCTATAATTCACCCCTGTGTTAATAGCCTCCTAACATATATGAATGTATGCTAAAATGGGTTTTAAACTACTAGATTTATGTCTTGGCAGACTGGTAAATGCACAATTATAGTTCATAATAGGTAGGTATCTGCTGTCCATTGATTTTTCTCTTGTTCTATTTCCTTCCAGAGTGATGTCATTAGACATTACAGGGGTGACTAATAGTCCCAAGGAATGACATTCACGTGCCAGAATGCCACATTGTTGGTGTTCCCGTACGGCCTCGGGCACTGTCCGACATCAGATGGCAAAAACACCCCCAGGATTTCTGCTGCAGCAAAGCCAGACCTGGGGTGGATTGGCAGCACAGAGGCAGTTCAGCTAGGGGGGGGAATAAAAAAAAAGAGATGAAACCACAAAAGCTATTTAGAAGCTCTGGATATCTTTCTATCAGATTGCTGGGAGTGCGTTTGGACTTGTATCTATTCATTCTGCGGTGACGGAAGTAAAGGAACTATCCAGTGAGCTATCTGGTTTTCCCAGAATTGTTTGTACTGCTGACCTTTATATCTACTCATTTATCCTAATTGTTTTTAGCTGTTTGAGGAAGAATCTCAGATGAGAAAAGCAACTCAGTATGTATCAGAGATCCTATCTGCTGCAACTTTTGTTTTAATTTAAAGCAGACCCGGCATCATTTTGTGCGCCGGTTTTGCGTAGCACCGAAAGCAGGAATTTGTTGTGGGATTTTTTAATAAAGTCATAGGCCTGAGACAGAGGTCCCTGGACACAGGGAGTGTGAGCTGGGGGTGGGGTTGCTTTAGATGCCTCTTGCCCAAACGCTTTTCCTGATGTTCCCCGGCTGGGACAGCTTTTGATGTGGTACTTTGTTGTGGGAGAATGGGGAGCACCATTTCAGGGAGGTGGCCAAACTGGCTCCGTCAGCTTTGTCTGAGTCCAAGATAGGGGAAATGCACTGCCAGAGTGTTATAACGGGAAATCTGGCTCTTGACATCCATAAAACTCCCTCTCCAAGTGGAATTTCCCAGATTAAATGAGAATATTGAGTTTTCTCGGTATCCCTTGCATGAAATTGAAGTTGGGCAGCCTTTACTTCTTCCGGGGGATGTATTAAATCTACAATAGCCATGTTTTTCTTCCTCCTTCCATCAAACCCCCATCTCTTGGAAGGGAGTGGGAGGATTGTGACATATACAAAGTGTTTGCTGATGGTTACTAGAAAAGAATCCGGGTTATCCAATAAACATGCCCCAAACTTTCAACTCATAGGGAGTTTAGGTTCAAACAGTAGCTCTGACTACTGCCCAGCAGTTATGGAGTGAAATAGCAAAGTGATATGCAAAAGCTCACTCTAAGTATATCACTTTGCTTCAGAATTCCTGCATTTACTGCTAATGCAAGGAATAGCCTTTGAACTCTAATCTGGTGTCTCCGGAGCAGTTCATAACCAAAGGCACTTCTTTCATCGTAACAGGGTGACAGTGATCCAGACTTGCAGAGCATTTGGTACAGTCCCAAAGCAAGATAATAAACAAGATAATAGTGTAGGCTTTGCATTTCTGAGCACACCAGCCGCTCACAGAGACGTTGTGGGGATCCTGCCTCGCTGCTTCCTCCTCACAAAAAGAACTATTGGTGTCATTGTCTGGCATGAAGAAATATGAATATCATTGTCCTGCAAACAAGGAAAAAAGGAAACACAGCATTTTTATGACTTTCCCTTGGTTTGTGCACTAAGACACCAGCACAACTCTTTCTTCAGCTTTTTTGAAGGCAGAGCAAGGGCAGAGAGCAAAGTGTGTGTTTTGACATTGCTGCAAAGCCATCACCTGTAAGGAATATTTTACCTGTTTAAACTCTCAGGTGGTTATTTTCACTAGGGACAATCATTAATTAAGATATTTCTCTTGACCCCCTAAGATCTAGGCAAGCTGTATATTTCTAATACTTAGTTGAATTTGCTTTGAGGAAACATAAAATATTATGACACAACCTGTTTTTTTTTTTCTTTCCATAACAAATGAATTTCCAGCTTCACTTGTAAACTGTTTGCCTCTGTTCAGGCAGCAGAAATCTCATCTCCCTCTTGGCAAGGGTTGTTCTGTCCACTGGAGCCCTTGGCTCGTGGTGCCCAGGGCCTGCTGAGCTCCTGAAAAGCTGCTCAGCTGCGCCCTGGTTTGACACTGCTGGAGATCAAGTAACAGTCAACCCAGGAGAAATACTGAGATTTTAAATATTTTTATCCACCACCAGGAGTGTTTTCCTCATCCTTTTAAAGAGATGCAGCCTTTCTTCTTTCATTAAAAAATTACTGAGATCTCACAGTTTAGTTGGGTAGGACAAAATTCCTCCATAATAGTATTAATTTTTTATTCAGTTTTAGTATCCTGAACTTGATTATGAAGACAATAATTTAATTTGAAAAACCTTTCTTTTTTTTCCTTGAGCTTCAGCAGTGCTATTAAATGTGGGTGTAGATAAATGACCACATGAAAACTTCACAAAATTACTGTTTACACGTAATCTGGCAATGAGCTATAATTTGATTGGTAAAAAAATCATTTTGTGTACCTCTGCCCCTATTCTGCTGGATAATGAAAATTTATATCTATGTTTCAGACATCTGGGGAGGATGTGACAGCTTTGGGGCTGAATGAAAGATTATGCCACAGTGACCCCTGTCAGCATTTCCTCACGGACTGGTTACCCGAAACCCAAAGGCAGTTAGGCTACTTCTTTTTTCTTTTACTCTTCTTTTTCTCCTCTATTTTTCTGTTCTTTTTTTAAAAAAAAATTAATATTTTTCTTCTCGTTCTCTTTCTTTTTCTGGTTCTCTTTCTCTTCTGTTTCTCTTTCTTTTTCTCTTTATTTTTCTTTTCCTCATTCTCTTCTTCTTTTTATTTATCTACTTACTTTTTTCTTTGTTCTCCTTTTTTTTTCCCCACTGTAGCAATCTCTCATTTTATTTTGGAAGGTTAATGACACTGTAAATCTAATAGGCCATTTTAGTGCCATCATGTGGGTATTAAAAGTCATGTGACTGGTCAGGATCCCATATGGAGTGTTTTGGGGTTGCCTCACACAGGAATGGCAAGGTTCCTATGTGGCTGTAAGAGCTGAGCATGTTTTCAATTACTTTCTAGGACAGACCTGCTTTGAAATTAATTTAAAATCTTAGCCTATGGTTGTGTTTGCCACCTCTCTCAGATTTTCCTTAGTAAATGCTCATGTACCAAATTCTCCTTTGATTCTCTCTAGATGTAATCTGTGCTATTTATTTATGCCTCAGGACGATGAACAAATATTTCTTTGTGCTGGAATCACCAAAGTGGATCAGAAAAGGAGGATTTTCCCAAAGTAGGTGTATTCCTCTGTCTCAGCACAGAGGTTTACCAGGCTTCTTGTGCTCTATTTTCTTCCCCCAGATCAGTGTAACATCTTATGTACTGCCGCTGTTTAAGGGAACACCCCTTAAAGACCTCAATGGTAGAGGCATTTAAGGTCTTCTGGATTGCACATGGGTTCTGAAGGCAGGGAGGCAATCACACAGGCGGGTGAATAGATGGGAGAGAGGTGATAAAATGGCAACTAGAGGGTACTGGGAGCATCCCATGCAGAGAGGGAGGATCTCAGAGAGGGGGGAGAGGTCTGAAGACTTTTTTGGAATCTGCTGTGAGTCTTCGTTTGGTGCAGATAAACACAGACCCAGGTTTGCTCTTGTGTACATGGTTCACTGGCATAAAATACATCCAGATGTTTGAAAGAACTGATGGACTTTAAGGAGGGATGTGCATGCCAAGGCTCACCTTCAAATCTTGTGTTTCCCTCCTGCCAGTTACAAGGTATTGAGACATTTCAGATGTGTTGTGTTCATTTGATTGACATGGACCACTTCCAAAGTGGAAATGTCAAATTTTTTTGGATCACTTTGTCTGCCACAGAAAATTTCCACTAAGCCCCACCAAAATTTGTTTACTTTGGCAGAAAATTCTCCTAAATCATAAGGATGATACGGAGTTCAAAAATGTGGATGATGTGGTAACAGGGAGAACTCCCTCATGCCTCGTATGTTTGGGTATTTCAAAGGGCAGTGACTGTATCACTTCCCATGGATGCTGCTCCAGGAAATGAATAATGCTCAGGAACGGCCAGAGATGAGCCTGCAAAGATTCACCCATCTCCTTCCCTCCTTTGCTTTTCCTCCTCCACCTTGCATTTATTATTTTAAAATATATTTTTCTACGGGAAAGAAATATTTGGAGGGTTTTGGAGCTTTGGGATTGGGATGGTTTCTGAGGCTCTCTGAACATTCCCACTGTTACTTTGCTCTCTGTCGTTTCCTGTTTGTGTGGGTGGCTGCACCACTGATGCACTGCAGGTCCAGAGGAGGTTTGACTCCAGATTTCAAACACCCCTGACCCAGAGACTTCTGCATCACCTTTCCCCAACACACCTACCAACTTGGGAGGTTCCTCAGCAAAATGCTGCTTGGAAGAGGCAATTTGATTGTAACATGGCAAGTCTTCTCTTGGCCACTTGCAGCCTCCAGTGACCCCAAAGGCAGACAGACAATCCCAGGCTTGTTCCACCAGCATTTGCTGGGGGTACTGGTGAGTTCATCCATCAGGGAAGTCAGAATAAATGTCTTGCTGCTCACACAGCTCACAGTGCCTCCTGGAAGGCTGGCTGTACATTCAGCCGACACCAATGAATGGCAAAGGCCCCCATCCCCTGCTTATCAGGTCTCCAGTGGAGCGTCCCATGGCTCCCAGGGGACCAGGCAGACGGATTTCCTTTCCAGAAAAAACAAAGAGCGGAGACGTGGGATATGTCCTGTGTCTCCCTGATATACTGCAGGATCACCCATGTTAGACACAGCCAAATAGCTCCTCAGCAAGACACACTCCAAAATAAGAGACCTAGTGGTCTCTTGGTTATTGGTGGAAGCAGGGACAGCACTCCCTTCTCTGGCAGCCTATGGGGTGGCTCTGGTTCAGCATCACCATGACAATCTCTTCCCTTTGTCTTTTCTATCTGTTGTCCTGACTGAGCAGCTCTTGGTTATCTGCCATTTCTACTCTCTCATCACCTGCCTGGAGGCTGCTGCTTCTACCTCTGGAAGGTGCAGGAATTACAGTGTGTGCACTGGAAATGAACATCGTAGGACAGGTCCAGGTCATTGTGCTCTTTTGCCTTGAATTTATTACCCTCTCCCTACCTTGATCCTGCCCACAGTTAGTCCTGAAGAAACACAAATTGTATTTCTGTGGTGGATCTGCAGTGCAAACACTGCAAATGCTCCAGTCTTCTTCATGGTGTGTAATGTTTAACCCTTGTTCTGATATTTTTTCTATCAAATACACGGTATCTGTACTTCTCCAGCAGTGAGAGCAGTGATATCTCCTCATTTAGGCTTCCTGAAAACTTTTTAGTGGGTAGAAGTTCCAGCAGAAATCGCTACCTCCCCACATACCGCATCTGTGACCTGAAAAACATCAGCAATACTTGTCACAAAACCAGTGTGTTTGAATGCTTATCTGTCGTTTTCTTTTTAAACTTTTATTTCTGCGACCTCTGTTGGAATGAATATCCCACACTTTCACACTCACAGCCTGTGGTACCAAATTTCATCTTAGTGTGACTTAAAATATTCACACTATCAGGTCCATAAGCATTACATCCACTTTTTTTTTTTTTTTTTTGAGAAAAAAATATCCAAGTTATAAACCATAGAAAAATAGGGTTTGTAATGAAAATGCTGACAGCACATTAACTGTCACTGGGAACTGCTATAAACAAGTGTTATGTTCATGTGCAGGAGAGAAAATCCATGCAGGGCTGGGTTTTACCAACTTTGGGGACCAGCAGTACACACTGATACAACAGATTTATTTGTTTTCCATGAAAAGACACAGGATTGCAGCACTCTATGGCAATATGTTGCTAATTACCTGGTGCTCAGCCGATGTGGTGAGTGGCTCTCTGGATGCCTAGATTTCCCAACTGGAATTTGGAAAGCCACCTAAAAATGAGAGAAAATGAAAAGTGAGCATTTAATTGCTCTCCTAAACTGTGGAACAATTAATTGTTCAGTAAGCAGTGATCTATTTCTCACTTTCATTTTTAGATCAGCTCTGGCAGCGTGTTTTGCACCAGGAACCTCCCACATTAGTCAGGACTAAATGTTTCAACTACGCTTGTGAATTTGTCGTCTTAAACTTTTTCCTATTGCTAATTTTATTATTGGGAAGGGAGTTTCTGCTCCTTTGCTAAGTGCTCGAACCTAAGAAATCCTGGGGTGTCTCTGAAAGCGCTTGAAATAATTTTCCTGTGCAGGTCAGATCCACTAACCCCATAAATATCACTCGGCTTGGGGGAAATGTTTTCACTCACCCCCACACACCCACCCTCCCGTGGTGGCCAGCAGAAGGTGGGGCTGATGTTGGGATGAGAGCAGGTGTGAGGTTCCCCCAGTCCTGCAGCTGCTTCCTTGGCTGGGGCTCTTGGGGATGATTCCAGTGCACCCATCACCATCTCCTGGCTCCGTATTTTGGGGCAAACATCTCCCGCCGGGGAAGGTGGTGCTTGTGTTCATGTGCAAGCCTGGCCTGCAGAACAAAACCATTTACAAACAGGTCATTGGCATTTGGGATTGCTCGAGCTGGCAGAAGGGAGAGGAATTTTAGGGACTCAAACCACCAAACAGAGGAAAAGCTCATGTTAAACAACACAAGGTGCACGGGGCAGCTGAGTAATTCTCTATTTACATGAACGTTGCGGCAAATGCCCCGTAATAACTACTTTATTTTTATTTTTTTTTTAGCTCTTTAGGTTTTGTGTTATGAGAAAGTATGAAACATAAATCACATGGAGCTACTCCTGGCCTTAAGCCTTCAGGATGCATTTGTTTGAAATCAAGAGCCAAATTCCCTGGATCGGAGTAAACTGTTAGGTGCCAACTGAGGCGAAATGCCAGCCTTTGAACTCCTGCACATTATGGCTGATGTGATCCATATGCAGGCCTTGCATCGTGCTCCAAAGTGGTTTCTTTTAATTGATTTAGCAAATTAACAATATTAGGCCTTCTGTAGGATAGAAAGTACATTACTCACCGTGCCCTTATACTACCCTGAAAGGAAATCTATTGTTCTTTTGTAATGAAATGGTATCACAAGGAAAAAAAAAAAAAAGGTAGCAGTAGCAGGTAAAAAGAATCACATTCAGCTGTCAAGCATGTTTAATGAGGAATTTTAATTATGAGGTTGGAAATCAATGAGCATAACTTTAGCAATGAAGTCTTAAAGGGAAACTGAATTGCTTTCTATCTTGCAAAGTTTACTGAAGCAGTTTGAGCGGCTGCCAACCATCATTGTTCTGAGAAAAGGAACTTGAGGAAATTGCAAGTCACACTGTAGCGTTTATTGTAGGCATATTCAACAACAAAAAAAAGGAGGATTTCCATGGATTCATGTTTAATGGGTTCTTCCTAACTGATTCATCTCTGGCTTATGGTTCGTAACAACCCTTGGTTTCACATACAATATAAAACCTGTTCTTAGAACGGTGTTGAGGAAAGGCATTTGGTTGCACTGAAAACCGATAGTTTATGATTCATAGGGGATAAACATAATTTTATTTGTTCCTTATTCCTTGAAAACCTGGGCTATGAGGAACAGCATGATATGATTATTCCTCGCAGTGAGAACCTAAACTTATAGTGGTGTCTTCAGGACGTTCTTATAAAGTCCTGCTGGTGTTTCCAGTGCAATCAAAACTTCTGAGGATCTGAAATCATCATAGCACACCAGGCAAGGCCAAATCCAGTGGCTGCTGGAAAATTGTCCCCAACATACATCTCAACAGCACAAAAACAAGCTCAGCCTTGGGCAGGGCTAAGCCAAAATGTTCTGCAGTACCTACACATGTGCCAACCACAACAGATGGTTTTGGAAAGACGCATCTTCATCTCTGTTTTAGGCATAACTTGGTTTCTCACTAAGTTCTGGTAGTTGTTATTTTTCAGTATTAAATTACTCTTTGCTCGCTTGGCTGGCTGCTTCTGCTGCTTTTGGGGGCCGCTGCATTGCTCCCCTCCGTGGTTTAAATGAATGCACATCCCTGACTGCCCCGCTGTCCCTCGGAGCCCTTCCACCAGGCAGGCACCCAGAGCTCCAGTGCCTGTGCCTGGGGATGAATGATCTGAATTAACATTTGGATATTGCAGCAAAGGGTTCTTGGCAAACCCTTCATGTAGGTAGGAGAGAAGCAGTTTTGAAACCAATCTAGTTGCCATTGCATGGGCATTCCAAGCCATAGATCACAGTTATTGATGTATTTTAAAAGTTAAAGGCCTGTAAAAGGCTGGCTATTCCCTAGAATTTAGAGGTATTTGAGGCTGCAGTGGTGACACGCTGGCAGCAGGGTGGAAGCTTTGAGCTCACCTGCCAGAGCTCTGCCTGGCTTAACTGCTATCAGTCGCTCACTTTCATGAGTCTGAAATTCATGTAGCCCCAAAAGAAAAATAAATAAGAACAAGTCACTGTTCACCCTCCAGACACTGGCCAAGGAAATTATTTCAAATAAAATACATCATCTCAAGCAGGGGCAGATGAAATAGCTTTCTACTAAAGTTGTTCTCCTCGTTGACCGAACAAATTACTGGATCTCCTCCACTGGATATACTGGGTATCTTTTCTAAAACCATGATTGCATTCAACTCTCGGGCAAAGATCCTGAATTCTGTGTTTGCTGTAAGGTGTTTAGTGATGCCTAAAAATCTTCATGGTGACGGATAAAAGTAGTTTGTGACCCAGGTACTGTTGAATGCTGTGAATCGGATCTTAACCTGATCCAGGAGGATGCAGGTGTGCGTGGCCTTGGCACGGGGACCATGGAACCTGCTCCAGGGCAGGGTCTGCAGATGTTCCCATGGCTGTGTGAGGGAGCTGCCAGATTTTTGAGTCTGGTACAGCTGGTTCCACCTCTCTGGGCTTTCTGGAACACCTATTTCAGAGGGGTATTTTGGTATGCTCCCCCCTTGTCATTACCCAAAGCATCACTTCCAGCAGTTTTCTGGAGGGAGTGCTGTTAAGAAAATTTCCTAAATGAATTGGTTGGTTTGGCTTTGGTGTCCACACTAAGGGACTAATTTTACTAAAGTCCACAGCATAAAATGCAATTCAAACTACAGAAGGATTCCTGGGGAGTTCAAAGTTTTCCTCTACCCCTTTTACTTTAAGGCAATTTAGGGCCATGTGTTTATGGTGCACATATTTAGCTTTCTCTGTCTCTCTTGGGAACCACTCACCTTGACTGCCAGTGTATTTTTGATAAAATTGAGGTGGAGATGAAGCAGACTATATTCTACAAGAAATCTCACCCAGTATGTCTATAAATCCTCTCTCTCATCTGCTGTGGGTGTTGAATGAACCTTCAGGTGTCCGGCGCTATTTTTCTTACGGTGCTTCAAGAGGCCACATGAGATTGAGCAGCGGCTGCACAGCCCAGGAAATTTCACTGTGGTCAAAAATAAAGAAAATCCTGCTCACCTCTCCCATTCCTTCACCCTTCAAAGGCAAGTGTGTTTTTCCACCACTGATGCATTTTATTCTCCTGTATTTATAGTGAATATAGAAATTCATGTCACTTCAAAGAAAAGATCTTTCCTTTGAAAAGGTTGTTTTCAAGTATGTGTGGGGTTTTTTGGTCATTTTAGGCAAACCATTGATGTGTACACAGCATAGATCCAGGCAAGACTCAAATATCTGGACGTGGAGGAACGAGGGACCAAGCGAGGGAAGGCAAAGCAAACTCTTGATGGAGGTTTAAGAGTAAAAATGCATTTTAAACATATTTTTAATTGCTGAAGGGATTTTTGTTGCTAATATTCACATGCCGAGTTATGCGTAAGCCTGTGAGATGCTCACTGCATTTTGGCTGGACCCTTCCATCCTTCTGTGCACTCAGCAGCTGGGGACTGCTGTGAAAATACCATGATCAGTGTGGTGCATGTTCACAGCCAAACACCAAGACATTTGGTTATCCTTAGGATTTAGTGACTTTAGCATCTTTTCACAGTGTTTCTCAACCTCTCTGCTGCTTGTACTCCCACAGAAATATACATTTTGTATGTATAGAACTTTATTTTCCAGTGTATCCATTTGTTAACAAGTCTATTCCGTGTCTATTCTGCCATTCTTGGCAATTTTGCTGAAATCCACAAAATCCATTTCAGCCCATGCCATCAACCGAAATCCTCATCAATTTTTCAACGAATTTCTAATGCTATCAGAGGGTTAATATATGAGATGATCCCAGTGTTGTGTCAGAGGGAAACCTTTTGAGCAGGGGATGGATGTACAGTACGGCCCGGCATATAAATCATTTTCAAATTAGTATTCTGTACATCTGGAGAAGAGTACATTTGTGTGCCTGCATAAATTGCCTGTGAACACATTTCAAAACCCTACGCTTAATCTTAGCAGTGAACATTTCAAAAAGTAAATTAATATCTTCAAGGAGAAGAAATACAGTATATTAAGCAGAAGCCCACTGGAAACTGTATAGTTAAGAATCTGTCAGCCTTTCCATTACAAGCCCTGTTTTTTTCAGGGGTTTATAACTCAGTTATAAAATTTCACACTAGGCTAAAGGTTGGCACGTATCGTCTCAGTTTGGCAGGGTGACATTTTATTAGCTCTGAAGGAGTTTTGGATCCCACGTCAATGGGATATTATTTTAAACCACAGAAACGAAGTTTAAATAACTTGGGGTATGACTTACCCGTAGGAAGGTGAGACGAGCAGGACTGAAGCCTGAAGTGATGCTGTTGACTCGCGGAGAGGTGACACCAGAAGTGCCAGGGGCTGAGGTCAGGATCACACGTCAGCCCCAACGCCAAAGTTCTTTCCTTTTCTCCATTCCCCTTAATGTGCCTTTAATTCACATCTTTATGGTTAACTGTATATTGTGCTGAGGTTACAGGTCTAGTTGGTGGTTTATAAATTAGGCTAATTAACATTACAATAGTACTTTGTGAGTGTGGGAGTATGTTTGTGGGTGGATGTGTGTGTGCAGACCAGAGCGCTCCTTGGAAGCAGAAACAGGATTAAAGTGTCTGCAGGAATTGTAAATTTATTGTGTAAATAGCTTTATGATTTGTTGTGTGTTTGGATTAATGCAATATATATCCATTTTAAACATTGATCTTTAAGCGAGTAACATAATAAATCTGAGTATTCCTTCAAATCACTGTTTACACTGGCCATGCTATAGATTAAAAGAGACAGTTGCCTTTATAAATTTAGTTGTAGGGTACACGGGTGTGTATAAATACTTCTGTTTCCAATTATACCAAACAATGATGATAAACTGTTGTGAGTTGTCTGGACAATTGTACACAGCTTGAGTCATGAGGAGGGATGATGCCGGGCAGTGACCGACGTGCAGATGGCACAGGGAGTGAGGGGCTATTGTTTGGGCCAGGAAATGTGTAAATAGGCACCTAGAATAAAAATTCCATAAATCTATTGAAATGAAGATATAGCTCCTTCCCAGCTGTGATGCCTCTAAAAGAGGAAACTGTTTAAACTTGTCAAAACGTGGAAATATGGTTGTTTGGTTTTTTATCTTCGGCAATTTTAATGGTAGAAGTGAGGAAGGTGTTCATGAAAACGCATTGGTAGGTATCCCTTGGCATTGGGTTGCTTTTGGTTTTCCATATCCCTCCCAAGACTGCTGATGGTGCTGGGTTTTATGCCCTGGATTATTGAATAGGCTTAACGTGACAGCTGGGCAGCACCTCAAAAGGGTTACACTTATTGTTGTTACACCTTAAAAATGCATTTGCACAAAACACTGTGGCTTAAATACAGAGTTAAGACAAGCCAGACTTCGTAGGCATGGAAATGAATTTACAGAGAGAAATACATGAGCTTACTTTTAGTTTCAGTTTTGGCCTTGAAAGGGAAATTCTGTGGCCACCAGAAACCCTCTGAAGAAGCAGCTGGTCATGGGAGGAAGGGCCAGTGGCCAGGGCAAGTAGGTAGCCCAGGTAGGCTGGCTTGTCTTTTCCCAATTTACGGGTCAGCCATCCCACAGCTGGGGGATGTGGTTGCCCTAACCCTAACCCAAATCCCTAAAAATGGTTCCTTCTTCAGACATGGTGGGGCACAGTTTTGTGCCCTTCATAAAAAAAATGAAAAACAACACCAATGAAAAATTGCTTTCTTATTTTTCCACAGTTCAGGAAAAGTGTGGTTGGGTTCTCTTACACCAAATCCATTCCCTGTATAAAAGCTGGAGAAGAGCTGACCCATCTGGCAGTGCCTGGGGAGGGGATACCCTCATTGTACTGAGGGATTACACTGACAAGAGCTGGCCAGACCTTAAATTAATCAAATCATGCTGTTTTAAAACTCAGGAAGAAGAGATCACAATTTGTCCCTTGTGCTACTTTTGCCCTCTTTGTTATCCCTCCTCTTTCACATTATTATTTCTAAGAGCAAAAAAACCCCTCCAGTGATCATGATAAATTATAGGAAGCTGGCAGCAGTAGTAATTAACAGGTAATTATCAATAAACAACTTAACCACAAAAACTTGGATCCCACCTACCACTTGTCAACAATAAAGTCATGGAGACTCCACAGGCCACTGGACAAACAGTCCACAGGGAGCACGGCTGGTGCTGTTAGTGCAAATAAACAACCCTGTGCCGGGAGGCAAAACAAAAGTCCAGCACAGAGTGACCGCGGGGAAGTAGGAAAGGAAAAGCTCCCTCAGCAGAAAAAAACAACACAAAACCCCAACACCAGCTACAGTTTGAAAAGCCAACCTCAAAACACTCGCAGTTTATTGCAGCCCCAAACAAGTATCCCATAAACAGCCGTCAGAGCCCACTGTTTGGCATCTAAAAAAAAAAATCTCTTTGAAAGGGGAAAAGGAAAGGCATTTTGGGAGAGGTAAGAGCTGGATGAAGAGAAAAAAACGTTTATAGCAACTGGTTGAATACAACAGTTAATACAACTGGTTGAACAATCATGCTGTGTTCACCTTGAATCCGTTTTTATGACACAGATAAAAGGAGATGTGTAGGGCAACCATGTGTATTCCCAAAGGGTCCCTCAGATGTACTTGGCCAAACATCCTTCCATCCTCTCCACTGGGAACCAGGAGAGGCATTTAGGTGATGTCCAGTGGGACAAAGCTGTCCCCTTCTTACATGTGCAAATGGGGTTATTTTCCTCTCTCTCTTTTTCACTCAAATATGGCCATAAAGACCTTGGAGGAATGACATCCCTTGTTCACACCACCTTACTTCCTAATGATCATCATCTTGCATTCCAATGTTGGGGTTAATCTCAATTTTCAATTGAAGGAAGTCAGATAAGGACAGTGGAATTAATTAAGAATATATTGAACAGAGAATAAGTTTTTTATTAGTGAATATAGCATTGCAAACTAACGTAGTAAAATTTAAGTGCTTAGACGTGGCGGTTTTACAAACTGCGATCAGAATCTTTGGTAGAAACACGTTAGTTACGTCTTAATTTTTGTGTTAAACACTTGACACGAATCAGTCTTTAGATTTGCACGTAAAATATGCTGGCATCCTCCTGGAATGTTTGTATTTAGAGAGTGATGATAGCTTCATATGAAGCCTTTGTTGGCTGCCACTCAAAGGAAGCCCCCAGTCTGTCTGTCCCGACTATCACATCTCATCGGTGCTGACAAGCTTCCAATCAGCCCCACCAAACCTTCCCCACAGACCTGCTTCCCAGACATTTCTGAGCCTGCCTTAGATGCTGCAATGTGTCTGCCTGTTTTTCCTTTACATTTGCCATAGCCTGCTGTTTTTTCCTGAGGTTCTTCAGTCGCTGCTGCGTTTTCTGAGAGTTTCTTAGATTTTCTTAATTCCAATTTTTTTTTCTTGGAGAATCCTAGATCTTCTAACAAACCCTCATGCTGTGTCCCCCAGTAACTTAAAAGTAATTAAGCAAAAAGTAACGATTTTCGACATCTATCATTTAATTTGAAATTACATATGGATTTAATGGAGGGGGAGGAAATAGTGCTTTGAGAGATTAGTTCTTAAATTTTGATTTAAGAACTGAGTTATTAGCTGAAATAATATGAAGCGGGGCTGCTTTTTTGACCTTTCTAAAGTCTAGCCTAGTCAATTATTACAGCAGAGCAGGGAACCAGAGAACAGCTTTGAATCAGTCAGACCCAAACTGATTTAAGTTTGCATGGGGTCGAATAAGACATTAGTTAAAAATAACTGATGTATTCTTTGACCTCCATAATGAGAAAGGACATTTACAGGTTTTTCACCATACATCTGATCCTGTTTATTTTGTTTTGTGATTTAAAGATGAACTGGATTTTCTTGTAGAGGTCTAGGTAATATAATAATTTTTTTTAAAGTTTCCTGCTCTGAGTGTTCTTTCAGTTGTGCATTTTGTCCATCAGTTTACATTATGGCTGTGTTTTGAGATGAGATTGAATAAGAAAGAAAACCATAGATGCCACTGTGGAAAGGAGCAGGATCCCTTGGGCAGGATCCCACCTCCCTGCAACCTGCTTTAAAAGCAAACCCAGGTTAATACTGATAAATCTGCTTTATCACTGTTTTCCAGGTGGAATTAGGCAGGTACTATGACTGGAACACTCCTTCCCTCTGAGAACTCAATTATCTTTCCCTTCTCTTTTCCTTGAGCACCTCTGTGTTGAGGTGAGAATCTAACACACAACCCGGCGAGCTGAGGGAGGCAGGTTGGTTCCCTGTCCAGTGGGGAGGGAGATTTTTGAGAAATATAGGTTAAAAAAGGTAAAAAAATAAATCAGAAAAAAAGAGAAAGTGCTAAAGACAACTGTTGGGAGAAAAGGAGAAGGAAAGGAGAAGGAAACGAGAGAAAGGAAGGGGAAAGGAGCATTGACGTCAAGGCAAACCCAACGCAGTAGAGAAAGCTTTGTGCTAACTGAAAAGGTCCCAACTGCAGCTATTTCTTCAGGATTTAGGTCTTCCTGAGGAGAAGATGATAAAAGGTCCATTTTTTTTTAATATAGATTCTCTCTCTTGCTCTCATTTCTGGACCCAAATAATTCTCATTTTTGCTTCTCTGGTTTGGTCCTTCAGTGTGCAAAGGTTTGGTAGCCCTGATTTACGCATCTGCCTTTTTCGGTTGTATAACCTGAGAAGATGCCTTTACAGCTGATATATTCGGTGCTGCAAAGGAAACATTAGTATGTCAAGTTTGCAGAGACTTTAAAACAGGCCAGCTGGCTTCTCAGAGTGCACAGCTTGAAATGGTCACTTCCATTTTCAGCTGAGCAGCGCTGCCGTCAGGAGGAGCATTGATTAAATTGACCACAGTCCAAGGCTGGTAGAGAGCATTACACAAAGAGACTTCTCCCCAGGGCAAGCAGAAGATTTGTGATGTACACAGGGATAGAGTTTGATCTTTTTTCCCTCCCTGTACTGCAGTGTTTACTTTAAAATAGTATTTTTTCATAATAAGAGAAGGCTTAGCTTTTACTATTAGATTTGCTTAACAATTTAGGTTATATTTCATTGATTGTAGGCAGCTTCACACGTAAATGTTTAGGGATATAGATATGTTCTCCTAAGCTTTCACTAATACAGTTTTCAGGAATAAAGTCTGCTCTTATGAGTAAGGTTTTGTAAGATTAACAAATATCACAGAATGGTTTGGATTAGAAGGGACTTCAAATCTCGTCCTGCTCCAACCCTTCGGCCATGAGCAGGGATACCTTTCACTAGACGAGATTGCTCAAAGCCCCATCTAACCTGGCCCTGGACACTTCCAGGTTTTGTTTCACCAAAGAAAGGTTCTCACACTTATTGCTATTTACTCAGATGGCTTCTTTCATAATTTGTTTCCTCATCTTCAGAGAATCCTTTCACAGAGTGGTCTGTTGCTTCCAATGCCTCTGTGCAGCTCCTAGAGCGGCAAGAGCCCAGCCCACTCCCCCCTTTTTTTAGTTGTGTTCCCAAACCCCTCTCACAGACCAAAAACCAAGGGGGTGCTTTGGAAGCACGACACCTCGGCCCTTATTGTGGATGTAACAGTAATCTTTTACAATTAGAAATAGGTAAAACTGTGTGTCTATGGCAAAAGAGCTTAACTGTCAAAGGATTAAACCACATCCTGATCAATGCAAGTGACTTCCTAGAAAACAGGCAGGGAAAGATTTCCTGTAGTTAGCAGCAATAAGGGAGAGGAACTTTAAAACCAACTCTCTATTTGATAACTACAGAAATCTAGCTAAGTCTTAGGGATTTAGCCAGGGAACATATTGGTTCCAGCAGACTATGGTAAAGTTAATTAAGGATGATTAATGGAGCATTTTCCTTCCAATGATATCTGTGACAGAACAAAGCTGTCTGAGGCTTGTCAAGCAGAATTTGAGTTGAATGAGTATTTATGTGATCAAATCTGAAGGGCTGCCTCTTGACAGAGCAAGGATTCATCAATCAATTGCGCTGGCTTGCAGTGGTGGGAAATTGGTCTATCAGCATAGCTCTGCTCCCATCCCCCATTTTTTCATTCAATCATCCCTCAGGCTACAATGCATCTTTAGCTTTTACCTCTGACCACCTTAAGGGCTATCAGAGAAAAGTAAAAGCAAGAGCTAAAACATCTATTATAGTGGTTATTTCTCAGCTGTACTCATACAATTGATTTCTTTTAAGCAGAGGCCCAGGCACTGTAAAGCGATACAAGCCTGTTCAATGAATTAATTGGTTTTAATAGAAGTTTAGCTTTGAGCCTGAAGAATATATAGTGCTCTCTTGCTAGAAAGTCTCCTATTAGGGGAACCACCTGCACAAAAGGCCCCAGTCCTCTCTTAATCCCACTGCCCTCATCATAATCACTTCGTTTAAAAAGGCGAGATCCTTAATTTGAAAGGAAGGGGCGCCACGTGTGCTCCGGTTTCTGCGCGTTTAATCGTGCGTCAGTTCCTGGGAGGGGAATACTGGCTGCCTGCGCTTGGCTGGAGGTTGCCCTTGCAGCCCTTTGATCCCTGGGATGTAAGTCATGCCAGGATTTGGGCAGAGCAACAATGCCACTGTGAAAATACCAGTATCTTTGTTCAGTGAATGCCTCAGTTGCTTTCGCTGCTGTAGGGATTAAATGGAACTACCCACACCTATAAAATGATGTGGGTCTCATGGAAAACTCAGAAAAAGACAAGCCTTAGCTCTACTCTGAATAAAATCAGGGCAGGTATCCTTTTCATGTCAGGAAGCACAGGTTTAGCTCCATTTTCTAAACCAGTTCATAAGGGGTTTTGGTTTAATTGCTGAGTGCTCAAGCTTTGTTCTTCTGGGAACTCACCAAGCAAAATATGCAAGTGGTACTTAAAACCACCAAGATTGTCCTGAAACATTCTCCATCATTATACACATAAAATGCCATCATTAGACATATAGCCTACGTTAGCCATCTACTGTTCAGGAATTTGAATTGATCATCAGTTCAAAAAGAGCAGCATCTCTTGGGGACAATTCACCCATTTTCTACAAACATCTAGATGAGGATGATGAGGGTTGCGTTCAAGAAGTCTAACCTCTCTCTAAGGGAAACTTGGACTTGATACCTTCCTTTGAAAATGTGTAAAGCTTCCAGTAAAAATAAAATCCATGAGAGTGGATTACTTTCTTTGGTGCAGTTGTAAGCTCAGTTGTGCGTCTCCGTTATTGGATTTGCACACTAATCTTCCTTCTTAAGTTACTGGTAGAAATCAGGTTCCTAGGACTTTTATGAATTGGAAAATTGAAGTTCTGCCTGGTAATAATTTTGAGGTTTGGTACCTGCCTCAGCTAGGCCAGCCATAAATTAGGGAGGTTAAAGACAAGACTTCACTTTTTCCCCAGACTTGTGCACTTTACACAAAGAAGCACAGAGTGCTCCAGCGTGCCCTGAACTTGGGAAAAATGGCTCAGTCATGGGTTGGCTTTACTATTTATGCAGGTTTCCATCCAGGACTATTCCCCTGAGACCAAATATCTTTCCTGTGTACACTAATTTTGTATCAATCCAAAGAGGTTCTGTAAATGCAAGTAAGTCCTGCAGACCTTATTAGTTGGTCCAATATGATTATTGTTGAGAGCATTTCTTTCCATCAGTAGAGAATACTATTTCGCATGTGCAAGCAAGCTTGGAAACCAAATGTCTAAATATTTAACCAATGTTATTTCAAAGAATTTCGTTATTTATCTTCTTTATGATTTATATTATCACATTCTCTGTCTGTAGTTGTGGCTTATCATAAGCAACCCATCTGCTGCAAAGGCCAAATTGGAACATTCATATAAGATGCGTTCCGATATCATAAACATGACAAAAGATAGATTACATTTAGTCTTTCTCCATGTTTAACCAGTTTAATTTGTTTCCTATGCAGAAGAGGCTCTAAATTTACTTAATATATGTTAGCACTTAGGAACACAGTTAGGAACATGACTAGGGTCTTAACCTATTCGTAAATAAATGGGAAGCTTCCTGTCTGAGTAAAAGAAAGAGAGAGAATTTATGTCAAACATTCAGGAATTTAATACATAGTGCTCTATTAGGATGTCCAGTTTGTGTACATACTCTTAAGGCATGATTACGAATAACTTCACTTCTTATAAACAATGTGACTGAAGAAATTACTCACAGATACAACAAAAAGGGAAAGAAAGGTAGGAAGTTTTAGCTGCAGCCAATAAAGGAATTACTTTCCCTGAAAAGGTTAAAAACTCACGCATTTATTTTTGTTGCCATAATATTTGTCTTTGCAGGTTTAGCTTTCTTAAGAATCCCAAAGAAGATGCTGCGTCGGGAAAGATTTTAGTGACCTGGGTTCAAAGTCATATCATAGATCCAACATTTTCTCCGACAGCTTTGGTTTTAAAGTACGTAACCCTAATGCTGGACTAAATCTGTGAAGTGACTGTCCGTATTTATATCACTCTAGAGAGAGCTTTTAGTGATTACAGGCTTGATCCAGCAAGTTGTTGAATGCCTACAACTTCAGTCGGCTTCGATGGAAGCCAAGGGTGCTCAGTGCACGGGTGAGAGTGCTCAGCACCCTCAGGACCCAGCCCGATGTGGTTTTTCACATTGAAAGGTCAAGTAGAGGGCTTTTCATTTCAAGCTATAGAGTCATTCAAGATTCTCTCTTAAGGTAAAAAAAAATAAATCACGTGATTAGAGAGTGTGTGATTAACTGTTAAGGAAACAATGTCCATAATGATATATAAGGTGTTGCTTTCAAAAGTCGCGGTTGGATTTCTTCGGAGGTGTTAAATATATGGTGGTCCAACACCATGCAATTTATGAATGCTAAAAATAAATATAAGCTTATTTCTGTGATGGTGATTTACTACCAAGCAATTTTGAGCAAATATATTCACATTATAGGATATGAATACAAATCAAATGTAACTGAGCTGGTCTTTATGAGAATGAAGTGTCAGTACATTTGAAAATATGTGTAATGCCAAACTTTAATCATTTTACCAGCACATTAATATTCCAATTGATTATTCTGTGTTCCCAAATGTTTAAGGTTTTTGCTACTGATTTGTCTGCTGCAAGCACTGCACACCTCCCAGGGCTACCTGACACTCAGACCTGCTCAGGCTGGGATACTGCTGGCCTGATTTGGTTCGGCAAAAGAGCTTATCCTGTTGCAAAGTCGTTGCCTCCAAAGAACATTAACACAATAGGGTATAGAGAAAGGGAAAAATAATGGTGGAACTAACAAGTTACACATGTGCCTGCAGCAGCATCAGATTGTCTTTCACTGCACCTCCTCTCCGCTCATGTGATTTTCCTGGAATGCAGTTCCCAAGGTGGAGGCTCCATCTTCATGTCTTTGCATGAAGTATTTTATACACTGTCAGCACCAGGAAAAGTAATGGGCTATACTCTGGGGTTCTCATTGCAGTGGCATTACACTTGCTCACGTAGGAAGGTGGCACTGGATCTGCTCATATTAGCTGAGTTCATAACCCTCCTGTGTGCACAGAAGGTTAATGAAACATTTTTTCCAGTCTTCACTCAAAATCTTTTGGTGTTTTACCATGAGGACAGAGGGAGCCAGGAGATGTAAGTGGAGAATAAGGGGCACAGAGATGGCTTACACTTTAACACCTTTCAGTCAAAGAGAACATTAATGGATGCACATAAGAGAGGAGGAAACCAAGACTTGTCATCTTGACAGCAGCTGTATCATACCAGGAGATTAATCCTTATGAGTTCAAAGAGGAATTTGAAGGAGAGTTGGGAGGAGACTGGTGAAATAGCTTTGGGGGTGTTTGCAGGGAGAGCCTCCTCCATCTGGAGGGCAAGGATGAAGCATTTCAAGGGTTGTCTCTGGGGCCTGATATTGGAAAGGGAAGATGGAAGTTTCTGCTTGAGAATATGCACAGAAGGGAGAGGTGATGGAGGGTTCAGAGATGTTACCGAGAGGGTTCCGAGACATTACCAGGCAAAGTGGTGGAATAAGGAAAGAGCAGCAATATTTATCTCTGATCTTTGTAGTTCACAGGCCACAATACAACTACGTAGGCTTTTTAAAAAATCCTGTATAGCCAAAAAAACATTGTACTGCTAATTAAAATTATGATGACAGTGCTAAAGATATCTACATCCTATAGGACCTTTTAAAAGATGGAGAGATTGAAACGAAGCAGAAAGAAAGGAGGAGCTATCTGGAAAGGCAGGAGTAGATCGTGACCACAAAGCCCTGGCTGTCTGGTGCTGTTTATCCCAGCCTTGCTCTGCTTCCCTTGCTGATAACACAGTTCAACATACACCCGGGCATTGTTCTGACACTGAAAGATGAAGCTGCTTTTTATGAGCCGTAGCCCTCCGCCACGCTTTGCCTCGCAACACCTACTGCCTCTCTCCAGTCCCTTGATCCCGTCTTCCTTCCCCCAAACCAGTGCGTTTATTGGGGCCAGTGCAATGGAAATTCCACTTACTGTTTATATCTTAGGTTTCTCTTCCCTTCCTATATTTCCCAGGGAATTGGGGCAGTATGGATTGTTGCTCCACACCCATGGCTTTGTCTTTGCCTTTTTTCCCGAATAATTTTCCCCGACTGCATTTCTATGGAGCAGCTGTTTGTGTTTAAAAACCACCTGCACAAGTAGTTCTGTTTTGAGTGGAAGAAAATGTCTCTTGTAAAAGGAAAAAGCCCTAAGGTGTTGAAGTTTGCTGGGAGTTTTAATTCGATGCGTATTTTTTCCTACTGATTGATGAATGTTTGAAGCGCAACTTTAGCCCTTGATAACTA
Organism: Pitta sordida; assembly: GCA_013390025.1. Lineage (NCBI taxonomy): Eukaryota > Metazoa > Chordata > Aves > Passeriformes > Pittidae > Pitta > Pitta sordida. Next base: position 454,344 of record WEKX01028428.1, on the reverse strand, counting down.
ATGAAACTGGGTGGTACTAACAGTCACCGTCTGGCAGGATGATGTGTAGTTAAACTGAGCCCCAGTGAGGAAGGAGATGGAATTTTGACCCAGTGGGAAAATCTTAGGTCTCTGATTTTAGCAGACGAAAGACAGTGAGAGATGGAGAAAATGAAGAAGTATCTCCATAGAGAGTGGGCAAAAAGATGAGCTCTCACATGGCTGGGCAAGGATTAAGAAGACGTGATACAAGCAAAACATAAGATCTCCTAGGAAAGGAGGATGGGCACCTAGGGAAAATCTCACCCTCATTTAAAGCTTGTGGGAATTTGGGGGACTTTTTCCTGAAGGGCTCCTGAGGTATAATGGGGAGCGATAACATTATTTCCCAGCCATCACTAATCTCGAGGAGTCGAGGTTTCTATTACACTCATGTATTGTGCTGGGGTGTTTGTGAAGCCATTGAGTGCAGCCATGAGTGGCCCTGAGCCCGTCCCGACCCTGGGAAAGCCCTGTTTGTTCTCTCCAGGGGCTTGGCTTTTCTCCTGCTGCTCCTAACACGCTCCCACCGCCTCTTACTCCTCTTCAGTTCTCCTTGCTGTGGCATTTTTAAAGTTCTTTCCAAATGACATTGGTTCTTTAATTTCCAAACAGCCAGCTGGCCTGAGTACCTGAATCCTCTCCAGGTTCCCAAAAAGCTCCTGTGTACTTGGTGCTGGCTCTGCTTGGCAACGTGGGATGATCACACAACAAAAAAACTACATCAGGCCAACAGTAAATGGCAGCAAATTCTGGCTTTCAGCGCCTGTTGAGGCCATTAGATGATGATTTCTTGCTGCAAAGCTGGCATTAAACCTCTCCTGACCAGGGAGTAGAAGGTCATTTACGTGTCCCATTCTAGATGATGGGACAAGGAGCAATGAGGGTGGTAGCAAGTTATTTCTTAACTTGTACCAAAGTTTGAAGTTTACATCATTATTTATAGATACACATATATATTTAAATTTATTTTCAGATGTATTTAGGTCTTAGTGAGTATTCTTGTTCATTCTTCCATCAAGCCCATCCAAACTGAAGGAATTATCAGAAGCCAGGCTAGTCGTGTGTCCCAGGAAGATGAATTCTGGTTCCCACCTCCACTTCTTCCCAGTCTTTCCTTCTCTCTACCTGCAGCTTTGCTGTCCATAGGTAGCAGTGACTGTGTCCTCCAGCTGGGGTTTGGGTGGGACAGTCGAGCTCCTGCCTTCCTCATGCCAGATAGACTCCTTTGCAGTAAATTGGAGAAATCGGAGAGGTCTTGGCTTACCATGGCTTGTAAAGGCCTTATAAATGGTTTGTACAAAAAATTTTCCAAATGGAAACAGCACTGTGCCTTAAGTTTAAAGTAGCTTTGATAGGAAAGAGAGGTAAATATAAGCCTTTCCACCTCTGCGGGTATATTGTAAATGCCAGACAGTGGAAAACCAGTAAAGAAAAAAGCATTTGAAAGCAAAGACTGCGCTTGGGAAGTTAGACTCGCTTGCTTTTTAACTTGTATATGAGCTGAACCCAGAAGGCATTTCAGACACAACTGGTTTTAGCATAAAGGCCACTGCTGGGTGTTGTTTGGGAAACCACTTGATGCTGTGCACTGGTGAAATCTGCTCTCGCCATACAAAAACCCTCGGGAATCACCAGGGACTGTCAGCCACTGTGGGCGTTTTAGGGGGGCTGTCTAAGTGCAAAAGCAAAACATTCTCTTCTCACTTAGAACATCTTCTCAGGCCTGAGAAACTGGGGAGGAGTGTGGTGGAAAGCATCCTGCTGGGTCATAGTCATTTTAACAGACTGGAAAACTCCACAGGCTATTTAGGCATGGGGGGTAGTAGTCACCTCTGAGATGGGTGAGAGGAAAGGGGAAGCATGGCAGAAGATGAGGTTTGATTGAATTTGGGGGCAATGTCAGGACTATGTCCATTGGGAGACTTTGCCTCTTTTATCTCCCACTGCAAAGGCAGTTTGCACCAGGTCAGGTGAGATTTGGAACCACAAGGGCCCAGGCTCACGTGAGGAGGCTTAGAAAGGTGTCTGGAGCTGGGCAAGGAGGGTGCAAGCCAGGTGAATGTGAAGTAAGACCAAAAGAGATGGGAGTGTGCATCACCTCCTTTCTCTTGCCCCAAGGAAAAGGATCCTGAGAACCTCTCAAAGAACCTGAGAAGGTCCCAGGTCATCCCCAGGGGCTGGTGAGTCTGCAGGTAAGACAGGAATGTGCTGCAAATAGAAAACCTCTCTCTCATGAGAGGATAAGGGTACAGTATCCCAAAGAAGAACAAACCCCTGTGAAAAATAAAGGTCCTGATCCTGAGATCCGATGGCAAAGGAACAAAGGGATCCCAGGAGCGTAACTCCAAGTGTGATCACTGTCCTCAGGGGAGGCGGTATCTGCATCCAGGACTGACAGGGACACTGTTTTATTTATATAAAAACACAGAGCTGTAAAACCAGAGCCCAGTGTTTGCAGGGTAAAGAAGTGACTTCACTGGGAAGGGTTCCTTAGCAGAGCTGAATGAAAAGTGGGTGAATCCGTCCCTGCTCCTTACTCAGCCTTCACGTAGGTTATCTCTCTACCAGTATTCTTCTAATCTTGAAGGATCAGAGCTTTGTTTGTTTAGATGCTGGTGCTTAAATAGGTCTGAATACGATTTCATTATATTGATTTATAAATGTCACTGTTCACAATCACGTAGCAAAGAGATGCAGTTCTGCAAAACCTGCACGACTAAAAGTTGAACAGGTTGTGAGGAACCACAGCAGTGTGGCTGGTTTGCTGAAGGAGCGTTATTTGCTGAAGAAACCACCTTGTAATGCTTAATAACAACAGCTGAGCGTGGCTGCATGTGTTTCATGAAACCAGAGGAGAAAGTGTTGTAAACCACCTTCTCATTGCTATTTTGGAGCCTAAATTCAGTTTGTGAGTGCTTGCAAAATACCTGTTGTCATCTGCTCATGCAGAACTTCTCTGCGACACCTCTGCAGGCAGGTGCTCTAAGTGTATATATAAATTTATCTTCGTAGTGGCCACGGGCGCCACAACAAATGTCATTCCAAACAAACTCCCTGCTACAGACTGTGTTGGAAATCATCATTTAACACATCATTTAGAGTACATCAGAGTGAATCTCACTCAACCTGACCGTAATAATTCCCTTCTACGATTAACTCTTTTTTTAGCATTTTGACATTAAGAACAGAGGGAAAGTCCCTTAAACACGTGGCTTCAGTTTGGTGCTGAGCATTGGGAAATGAGGGTTTATAGTGCAATGGCTAATTATTATTTGTCACGTGAATTTCACAGGGTAAATCACAGTGTATCTACAAAAATTACACAGATGACCTATATTTATTTATTACAGCTCAGATTGATGGATCCAAGAGGGCTGCCCAGAAATAATCCTCTCTGCTCTCCTAGCCTGTACTTGAGAAATCTAGAGGATAGGATCTCAACCTCTTTTCTTACTTTCTCCCTGTCGTTAGTGAAGATGCATAACTTCTTTTTATTAACACAATTAAATTCAATGGGTTCTTTCAACTTATTTAATTCATGCATTCAAAGTAGCCATGCAGTCCAGCATAACAGTTCAGGTGTCACATGCAGACCTGGTGCACCCTGGTTTATTTTTGGAAGGGCTCCATGCCTTACCAGAAAGTAGAGATGCTTCTGAGAGACAGTCCTCCCACCTTTCATCTTGATTTATAATGCACATTATGACTTTAAATGATATTTTCAATCAGGATGAGCTGTGACTGTCCTTTGTTTCCAGTCCATGCATCCAAGCTGGCTGTTTTCTATCTTGTCGTGGACTCTCACCCACCCCACACAGCTCTCTAAGGTGTAAAATAACAGAGTAATAACTCTTTGTAGCACCCACAATCCATCTAACCTGCATTCTCACTCTTACTCTGGAGTCAGTGCTGCTTTAGATATAAATCAGTGCTCTGGGTTCAGTGTGTTCCTGTTCCAGCACTTCTGATAGGGTGTGAACAGTTACATATTTATTCAGACTTGTGCCTTATAAAGTACATGGCTGCAGTGACAAACTCTTCTGGGTTGTTTGTTTTACAGTGCTATTTAACAGGGTGACTCTGGCTAATGCCAGATGATGAGTTCAACTGTAAAATTATGGTAACATGGCAGAAGAAACTGAAGAAGAAACAGCAAAGTTCAGGATGCTGAGCCAGGGCAGCAGAACTGCCACCATCTCCAGTCTGTGCTAGTCCGTTGTATTTTTATAATTTTATAAACCCATTTACTAACTTCACCTGCCCCATGATTTTCCCACTGAATGCAATGAGAGTTCTGTGTAAATATCTGTTTTATAACATGTTTATCATGAAGCAGTGTGGGTTGTACACCAGGTAATGTTCCTTCTCTGCTGGCTAAACAAACACTTGAATTGTTGCCCTCTCTGTCTAAAGGCAAGGAGGATTTTTCTGTTGCCCTCAATGGAGTCAGGATTTTGCAGGGGGAAGATTTGCTGTCTCTACACTTTGGGCATTTGTTTCTGGTGACTTTGCAGTGGATCTCTGTGTCTGCTTGATCCTGGTTGTCACCTTTGGTCAAACTCTGATACCTTCAGCATTGGCACATCCCCAGCAGTGCCAGTGCCCCTTCCCACACTGTTTCTGAGGGTCTCTCTGGCACAGAATCCAAATTTGTCTCCAAGTCTCTTTGGGTCACAGCTGTGAGGGTCCCACAGGGTGCTCTGGGCATGTCGGTATCAGACCAGCTCTGCAGCCTCCTGGGGACTGCCCAGAAACAGCTAAATATATTTTTCCTAGTACATGACTTCACCTCACCAGCACTGAGATACCATCTTGCCCTTTGTGTTCGGGCTGGATGACATTTTCTTCTTTCCCAAGCGGCCCCGGCTGGCAGGGAGGAGCAGCACAGCCCACAGACACTGCCCGGCAGCTTGCCCAGATCTCCCTGATAAGGGTCAGGGAGCTGGGAAACACCAGGCTGGTTTTCTGTTTCGGTGCTCAAACTGATGTAGGTGCCGTGTTCTGGCTTGGAGCTTGAAGGGGACTATTTTTGAGTACCAAATGTACCGTTTGTGGAATAGCACTTGGCTCTGCTTCTCTTCCCTGGGAACGTTGGGTAACTGGCATTCCTGTCAATACTCATTTTTATTTGTTTTACTCATTGCTGAGTGCGAGCAAACATTCAGGTCTGCGGATGTGAGTGGATACATCCATGTGCTGTGCTTATCCCCGCACATGCACAGACTGCTGCTATAATTAGGTCTGTCCTGGGGAGCTGGGAGTGCTTGGGAAGAGTGGCAGGAGGAATGGTGAGCAGCTGGGTGCTGACACGACCTTCCCAGCCCCGCGTCTGGAAAGGGTCTGAGGTCACTTACGTCCTTCTGACTATACCTCGTATCACCAGCTGATTTGCAAAGAGGCTGATTTGAAAAGAGCCATTCTTTGGGTATTTGCAGGGGTTTCATTTTAGAGTCTTCACCCCAGCTAAATCCAGGGTGTGCAGCAAGGTCAGGGCTAACAGCTGGATTTACACCTGCACAGGCTGGGTCTTCTCAACAGCAGGTTGGGCCTCTCCTGTGCAACTTGGTTCCCCTCATCTGAAGGCTCCATCGGTTGCTTAAAGACTTAATTTGCACAGCAAATGTCACAGAACTTACTGTATGAATGGAGATGGTGCCTCATAACCCGTCAGTTTTGCAAGGTCAAACGCTTATTGATTTTAACTCCAAGCTCCCCAAAGATCTGACGTACTTGGCACAATATTTTTGTAGGTGTTGCTAATTAATGAAATTAAACAAATCAGATGTTGTCTGAAGTGGTGATGTGCCCCAGAAAAGAAGGGGCACAGAATGTCCCAAGGCATGAATTATTATTAATTCTTACCAAACGTACGTGACAGGCTGGCATTGGTACAGAGGCACCATTAAAACTGAAGGGCATCATTTCAGAGTTGGACCAAATAGTTTATTTTAGGGGAAACCTTAAACAGAATCTACCCATTTATGGGGTTTAGAGAGTTTGGTTCACTTATTTACTTTGGAATTTTGTGTTCATTTTCATCCCCTTTTGTACTTCCTTGGACAAAATCCAAACAGGCAGAGTAACTACAGAAAAGCTGTTCTCACCATAGGGAAATAATGTATTATGCTAATTCCAATTAAAGGAAATATCTTAAACTGCAAATATAGCCTTCAAGAGAGAAATGAAAAGTGTGGAAATTAACATTCTTGCCAGATTTCCAGCTCAATTCTGCATACTCAAGGGGTTTGGGTCAGGCTCAGATAAGCATCCAAAATTTGGGGATGTTTATCCAAACGTTATTTCTGAACCTTCTAAGTTCACTTCTAACTAATCATAATGGAGTTAGTGGTAGCAGGATATGAATGTACATTTAGCTTAGAAATTGGCAGCTCCTCATCATTTCACAGCTTGGAGCCTTTGACCAAATATCAACTCTGCTAACCAAAACAAAATAAAATAATGCCTTGCCTTGGTCTCCAGCCATACCACCTTGTGCTACAGCCCTGGAAGACCTTCCAAGCAGGGCTGGGACAAGGCAGACTTTGGCTGGGGGACCTCCCAAGAAAATACTGATGGTACTGGAAGCATCTCTTGTGATTCAGGAGGTGACACTTCTCCTGGGTTGGTGTTGAACCCACATAACAGTTACGTGTACGGAGTTGTTCTTTCAGATTTTTGACATTTTGGAGGACTGGTGGGTCATTAAAGATCTTTCCTGAAAGGCTCAGCTGTTGACTCCATATTCACATGAAATGCCAACGTAATAACCAACTCCATTACACCACCAACGAGTTCCTGACCCTCCACACCTTGCTGGCTCCCTGCTCCATCCCAGGGCTGTTTGCCTGTTCAGTCATGAGGGATGTGAGCTCCCTGTAGAGTTTAATGTTGAAAGTGTTTGGAATATTTTTTCAAGTAAATGACTGGAAGATGACTGAAGCTCATGAATTAGCTCCCAAAAAAGCAGGTTTTTTACTCTGTCACTGCTTTTGCCATCACACTCTTCACTTTAAACAAGAGAACGGGGCTACACCTTGCTGCCCTGATATAGGGACCTCCCAACTTACTGTACATTTTACCATAATGTAGGAAGCCATAATATAACTAAGGAGACTCCGTATGTCTATCTTGCATGGAGATCACCCTTCAAAACACCATCAGGCTACCCCTCAGCTTCTCACACATCTTCCATCCCCATACATTTGATTTTAGTCAAAGAGTCTCACTTTAAGTAGCTGTATTTTAATTTTATTCTGGCACTGCAGCTTATGCCAGGAATAAATCCATCCAAGTGCAAATTCTTCCCAAGTGGAAAAGCACCAAAGTGAAGTTACACCAAGAAAGAATTTGACCACATGAACTTGGATTGCAGGTACATAGTGTAGCACCTAAAATCCCTTCTGATTTGCTTAGACATACCTCTGAATTACAGACAATAAATCTGCAGGGTTGCAATAGAACACATCCCATTGAAAGTTCTAGTTTAAAGAAAAAAATATCTGTCATTGAGACTAACAACATACACCATAAAATATGACGAGAAATATTCAAAATATATTTGAATACAGTTCTTATGGCTCTAAGATTTTCTAAAAGTTCAGTGATTGCTCATTCCAGATATGCTGCAAAATGCATTTTATAAAATGCTGCCGGGACCCTTGCCATTTCTCTAGCATCTTCCTCCTGAAATCAGCAGAGACAATTCCTTACTTTCTACCAGACCCTCCATTAACCAGTAGCACAGATATACCACTCAGGAAGGTTTTGACAGTTTAAACAAAGCACCTGTTTCCATCTAATGTAGGTTTGGCAGGATGCTAACTTCCATGGAGCTCATGCCACTCAGATGTCAATTTTTTCTTCATTAAGCCAATATATTAGTGAACTACACCATGCTCTAAAACTCACATCAATCTCCCATCACATTTACTCTTTCTTTCTTTTTTTTTTTTTTGTGGTTGCCTTCTCCTTCCAAGGGAAATGAACAACTCTTCATGCATTGCTTTTTTCGCTTCCCAACATGAATTGGTGCGCAGCTCCTGTTTGGGTTTGAAGTGGGTATTTGGGTTAGAAAGTGGATTTTGGGTATAACATCGATGCCCACAGCAGCTGCATCATGAGTGTTTTGCCATCCTGCAGGATGCAAGTTTGAGGGGGGGAGGTGTCACTGCCCAATAAATTCAGTAATTATCACTATTTATGTCATCAAGAGGTCTGTAACGATGTGACCAAGGACATGTAGAAGGAACGGAGAGAAAATGTGAATAATCTGAGTTGCCTGATGCTTGTAGAAACAGTTCTTGGGAGTCATCGTTGTAGCTGGTTTTGGTTTTAGAAAAAGCAGAAACAGCAGAAAAACTGTTCCAAATGGTTGTGAAGACGTGATGGGCTTCTGTAATTTCAGGGAGAAAAATCAGAAAATCATGTAACATATGACTGTTGATAGCTGCAAGAGGAACAAATGCTTTCCATCCCCAAACACGTCGTACCATCAGCATTTCAACAGCTCCTATTTAGACATGAAAAAGAAGACATTTTTTATTATGATTTCTGCCTTGGGCTCTGGTCAGCCATGTAGAAAAGAGCAAGCAGGAGCGTATGGCTGCTTATCCTTCCTTCTTGTTTCCTTTTACTCTTTAAGTTCTTGAAAGGTCATAAAACAGAGAAATAAAAAAGCCACCGAAGTGTAGTTTTTGTTAACTTTATCTTCTGAACATTAAACATTGTTTCAGATTTCTTACGGTACATAAAATGTTTTGCCTTGCTGTATCGTGTGTACAGAACTTCAAAAAGTAAACGCGACAGCTCAGAAAATGTAATGGATGTGTAATAACAGCTCCTTAGATCTCCTGTTTTTAGCACAGCATCTTTTTGTTCCCAAAGGTGCTTTTAACATGATATCTAAAGCTATTTATGAAGTCATTTATTTTTGCATGGTGATAGGTCTTATTTTGTAATTAGCCCATGCTTTCTACCTTGCTGCAGTGTATGAGCCCCCCTGAACTGTTTAGTCTTCATTAAGGCTCTTTGTTTTCCTTCCAAAGACATTCACCCTAATAACTCCCCTTTCAGGGACGCAGTACATCCCAGCTCCCTTCACCACCTTCTGCGAAAACATTTGGAAATTGTTGCGTTGGAGCAGAGCTCCGCTCTTTTTGTCGGGCATTTTCAATGTAAAGAAGTTTTCCTGTTTGCCTTGAATCCATCCATCACATGAATTTCAGCAGATGGTTTTCAACCACTTTTGCCCCACATCCTGTGGGCCACCGCAGTGCTGTGTGAGGGCTGCCAGTGACAGGCACAGCCCTGCAGACCAGGGTTTGCCCCGTTAAGCTGGAGCTTCAGTCAGAACTGAGTTGCTAAATCATGATTTAGCCTCTTTGGGGCATCTCTTCTGTGTCCAGACATACGATGATGGCTGGTGTGAGCACAGCGGGAGCAGTGGCTTTGCTAACACTGTCATTTGCACATAGGCAATGCGGTGGGGTTAACAGGATTTCCCTGACTGCCCTGCCAGCAGCAGCACTGGTGTTGGTTTCCTCCAGTACGTCAAACAGGTTGCTGTTAATCACCCACCATTGGGATTTTGGTGCCAGCTCTTCTGCTCGTTCTGCTGCTGTGCCTGCAGGAGCAGCAGAAGCAGGGAAGGGCTTCAGGTGCCAGCACAGCAAAAGCTCACCCCAAAAAGCTCCAGGGGTAAAACCAACACATTTTAATATTTAGTGCTAAGTTTTGTCCCCCTGCAAGTCTTCATAAGCCAGCAGAGAGGGAAGTTAGAAGGCACAGTCACTGAGAAACACCCAGCTGTGCTGTCTGCCTCCGTGGAAAGCTGGGGAATGGCTCCAGATCCAACAGGGACAGTGGCATCAGCAAAAGAGGCTTCTGAACTTTATCCTCGTGTATTAACAACCCTGTGGCAGCTCTTGGCACACAAAATTCCTTGGGATGTGACCAAGTGTGTTGCCCACTGACACAGTGCAGGGCCAAGAGTGGTGGATGTGGTGGGATCCTCCTCAAGTGGCCTGGACATGTCAGGAAGCTTGGATGCAAAGGTATAGAGAAGAGCTTGATTAATAAGATGATGTGAAACTGAATCACTGCACAGAGATGAATCAAAATTATAAAATCAATAAGTATCGATCTGTATATATCATACAAATAACTGTGCCTGAAGAGGTGCCCAGATTTAACATGCTGATTATACAGCAGTCAGTGGAAATAACCTGAGATCTGAAGGGCTATTACATTTCAGTTGTTCAATGCTGCAGCTGAAGCTGATAATATCTTAGCTGAAATCTCTTTTAAATTTTTTTCCTGCTTGAAGTTCTTGGTAACAAGTATATTTAATCAACAAACCAGAACCGAAGAACAGATTTTTGGCTTACAAAATACTCTTCAGCCATCTAAAGCTGGAGTCCAAACACTAGAAATACTTCTAAAAATATACACCTTTCATTTTAACTCTCATTTGCTTTTACTACTGGCCTCACTTATGCAAGCCAAGGTCGCTGCACTTCAGCTGTGTCTGCTGCCCACTTGGCTACTGACAGGAGCTGCAATGAATCACCTGGAACAACATCTGTGGCCAACAAACCCTTCATGTGGCTAGGTGGAAATCAGATCTGCAAGGTCTTTGCTATAGCCTGTTCTTATAAAACCACATGTATATCTTCTTTTTGTACCCCTTACATTGGTGAAGCTGCACTGTATCAAAAGGAACAGGATTTACTGGCGTTCGGGGGTTCTGGTCAGTCTTTGGATCTGGTGTTGAGCTTTCTCCCTCCTTCCCACGACTAGATGTGTTAAGGAAGGAAGGATGTGCTTAACTCAGTGTGGGAAGCAGCTGTCATTATTGTTGCTTTCTTCAGAGTTATCATGGTGTTCCTTGGCCTCACATCTTTCCTCCTAAACTCAGGGTAAATACGAACCCAACAGATGTGTAAAAAAGCTTCGGACCGGTTACTTGTCATACATGGGCAAGCACAGACTGAAACGGCTGCAGAATTACTTCCCATCTTTATTCATGGATTGATAATGTTCATTTTCCTTTGCTGGATTAGATTCGCTGCGTAGATTTCTGGGCATATAAATGATATCTTGAATGAAACCCTCACATTTTATAAATAATTCAAGCCAATTCACTTTCTTCTCTACATAGAAGTATTCCCTGGTCCACAACAACATTGATATAAACCTACTGTATTCTGTCTGAGACAAAACCCACGGATTAATTTAGAGAACAAAATAAGAATTAAGTAATTCTGAAGTTCTAATGAGCACTCGTAACTCCCACTTTTATCTTTTATAGCCTTGTTAAATGCACCACAAGCACTAAGGAAAATCGTGGTCATTCGTACCATGACAGATATTCATACTTTACTGCCCAAGCTGACAGAAATCCTTCGTGCAGCACACAACTGGTTTGAGCTTCTGTTTGCAGGGCCTGGCAGGACAACTTCTGGCTCCAGTTGATTTCTGGGGGTGTCACAAATACAACATTAAAATGACAGGGTGCACAAATATCTGGCATATCCAGCCAGTCCTGCAGATTCCCGGAGGCACCATGCTTGGGCTGATCCAGAGCTTTCCAGGCTTGGCATGCCAAGTGCCAGCAGTGTGCCCCAGCTCCGGGGCAGAAGGCAGTGGGGGGATCCAGAACTGGCTTTTGTCTGGAGATGGAGCAGCTCTGGGTCTGATCTGAGCATGCTGTCCAATCCCAGGACAATTTCCACCCAGTAAATTTGGGTGGACATTGCACTCTGTCAGGGCTCAGTCAATACTTTCAGCCACCACTTCAGCTGTGAGGTAACCAGCTTTCTCACGTCAGTGCTGTCTTCAGGACCCAGAGCTGCTGGTGCTTCCCTGGGGAATCTGTGACCATCTTCCCTGGCTCTTATCTCCCTATGACTCCTTGAAAAGCCCCCAGAGATGACCACCTTCCTCAATACATACACATCCTATGGGAGCTCCTTAACCTCAGTGGATGTCCTGCTTTGCCCCCTGAGAGGATTCCAGCACAGGGAAGAGCAGGGAAAGACATGATCTTTACTGCCATATTTACTACACTTGGATTCTCAGCAATACAGATCATACAGTCTCTGGAATCCTTCCAGGTAGGAAAGAGATCTGTTCTTAACACATTGCCTCATTTTGCTCCTACAGATCCAAAAAATGTCAATCTATCCCGAGCACAGGCCCGTTCCCTGCTGCCCTTTGCAGTCACTTAGTGATGTTTAGCAGCAGACGATGGGGTGGTTGGGCCAATCTCTCCCCCCTCTCTGCCTGGTGGGGATTGTGATCCATCTTTTATGTTCATCACTTGCATGACTGCTGGGGGACTCCTAGCAACAAGACTTGACATCATGAACTCCGTTTCACATTTCTGCCACAAAAGTCAAAGGCAGAGTTTGATGTATCCTCCCCAAAACGGTTTCTATAGGAGGAGCTTTCACTTATGGCACCAATCAGCACAACGTGCTTAGGTTTAAAGATCTGTTCCAAAGCACCAACTGCTCATTTCTAAAGCTAAAGTATTTTCCTAGTTTAAAAAGGGAGATAAATTAGAATTGCTGCTGCAGATGACACATATTATAGAATGCAGAGCTGTGCCAGTGACCAAGCAGACTCCCACTATTTATCCACGGGAAGCTGTGAGCATCAGTGGGCAGACAGGAGTTTCTGTTCATTGCAGTGAAAGGAAAGGAGTAAAAAGCAACTTCTCAGTGAATTAAAGTTATGGGAAAACATTGCACGAGGTTCTGCCACTGATTTTCTCCATGAGCAGAACTCTGTATTCCATCTGTGAAAATAAAATGATGATCTTCCCATCTGGCACAGTTTTTATCCCATCCATGCCAACTGTAAGCTTTTCAAGGCAGAGACTCATGTTTATCACTTTTCTGCCCACAAAGGGTCCCAGTTTCCACTGGGGCCTCTAGGTGCTGCTGTAATGCTAATAATGCTAATACTCATAATTCTGCTAGTGGCAAATTTAGCCCAACATCTTAGGCTTAAATAAATTATATGGAAAAATGGTTATAAACCAGCCTCCATCCTCCTTCATATTCTGCAGGTCATTTTGCATCTTCAAAACTGCATTTCTGGATTGATATGCATCTTATATGTCGTATCTTGGGAATGTTTTCCCTCTATGAATCTCAGACGAAATCTGCAGCATGACTTGTGGATAAAAAAGCCACAGAAAAAAATGCCTGAAGCTGTACCACTTACCTCCCTCCTCCTTCACATGCATACATGCCCAACTGCTTTTTTTTTTCCCCCATTCCCCCTTTGTTTTATCAGTGTGGTGCTAAATTGCCAAGTTTGAAATGTCTTCGGCAAATAAGGGATGCATGCCAGAACACAAGCGCCCCGAGGGATCTGAGTCTTAGGGGAAAAAGCCCTTAATCTCCAAGTTTATAGGTGGCAGCACTTTCCTGAAATTGGAAAATGTTCAACTCATTTATGAAAGAAATCTGCCACAAGGATATGCTGATGTTCACAGCTATTTCACTAATAACCCATTGTGATCCATGGCTTACAGGACAGGTTTATTTGGACACCTGCATCAAATATATTCTCCCCCTTCCCTGCCCCAAATTTTCCCGATGAGCAAAATCTCTTTGGTGCAAACCAGGTAGACCTGGGAGTGAGGTTTTTATTTTTATTTTTTTTTCCAAATGAATCAGGCACCTTTAGCCATGTGTGACTAATTTATGTGGAGCAGCACTTCACATGCACACCCAGGTGGGCTGCTGTGCACGCACGGGGCTAGTTAAGCATTTACTGCCAAGGACCCTGGTTTGCACACCCAGGGTAGCTCTGCCCGCCCGTGGTGGGGAACCTGACCCGCTCACAGAGCACCCATGGTCCGAGTATTTTATGACTTTATCCCAGGGAGATTGCCCGAGTACAGGATAAGGATCAGCTTTGCATGTTCCTCCACCGGCTGAATAAATTAACATTCCTGAATTTCAGTCCTCGGATTTATCTACCAAGCATGACTTGAACCCTTGGTGGGGATTTAACGTATTTATAGTTTCATAACAAGCCTGTAACAAAGAATTCTCCCTCTTCTACCCGTATGTAAATAGTATCTAACACCACTGTCAGGGTTTGGCAGGGCAGAGATGTTTTGGAGGCAGTGTGGATCCTCAGCCTGCCTTTAGCAGGGTATTTCTCTACTTGTAGGCAAGCACCTTGCAATAGGAGAAGGATTAATCTTCGCTATTAGAGCCCTCTGCAACCTTCTCTTCCCAGGGATGATGAGTTAATTCAGCTGGAACAATGTTAGTTCATCAAGTTTTGCGGCTTATCTGAAAATCGAATGGCAGTAATTTCATATGGCAACTGACTTAATGCCCATTTAGTTCAAGTTTTAGACAACTCCAGTCGATGATCACAATGGATTTAATGCAAAACACAGGAGGGATGCAACTGTATCACTGATATTTCCAGGCAGGTTTTATTTCCTGCTGCAGAGCTGGTTTTGTTGGCTGGCTGCATGTGTGTTTCTGCATGTACGAGGTGTATCCACCCCTTGAACCTCCCCTGGAACCATGAACACATGTAATGTTTAAAATAGCAAATGCAAACCTGAAAATTTTAAAATGAGTGTTCAACATTTTATTGGGTGATAAATTGCTTCTTAGTCTTATAAAGTCCACAGGTGTTTATGCCCACTTTTGTACGCCTGGTTAAAACTTTGGCTACAATAGGAATGCTTTGAAAATAGCCAGTCACTCCTAAAATTGATTATTAAAATAGAATTACCTGTTATGCATCACATAAATTCTGGTGGTGTAAGGCTCTGTTGTTTAACCCTTTTAATCTCTTTTGGCCTGGTGTTCTCCTTGCTTCCCTATTTTCTTTTCCATCTTTTTGGCTTGCAAGTTCTGTTGTCAGATTCTGGATAGTGCCTAGACCCAAACAGCTCCCCAGGACCGTCACACACCCTCCTTGCCTGGCTCTTCCCATGCCATGAGAGGTCTGGGGCTGGAAGAAGCCTTCCAAAGCAGGTCCTCTGATGATTTGTCAAGTGAGAAGGCTTGAAAATTAAAAACGTGGAACAAATGGAGATTTAATGGAACTTTGTTGAATTCTTATGCACATACCTACTAAGGAAGTCTGCAAAATCCTTATACTGTGCTTCCTATCTCCTGGATATTGTGCCTCCTCAGGGAATGTTTTTCAGGGACCTTCCATTTTTAGAGCAGTCTCTGCAAAATGTTGTGTTTCCAGGAAGTAGAGCAGTGGGTCTATCAGGTGGGAGCCTCTGGCCATCCCACATGGATCCTCAGTCTGCTCCATGGGTGCCCCATGTCCATCTCTGGGAAAGCAAACTGTGGAAAACAGAGCAAAATTGTGGGAAGCAGGAGTGGGTACAAACCTGAGAAACTTATTCCGTTGTATTTCAGCAAGGATGAATGAGAGAGTGATAAAAAAACCCCACAAACAGGGGTTTTTTTGGTCCTTTTGGTAGGTTTTAGCTGGCTGTGCTCGCGGTCTTTTATGTTTTGGGTGGTTGAGAAAGAAAAGAGCCTTTTCAGACTGCCCAGCACATGGGGGGAGATGCAAAACAAGGGCATTGCCAATGGAGTTTCCCAGATTCTCCAGGATTTTGGCTTTCTTTCAAAACATGAGAAAGGTAAAGCGCAGGAAAACATGCAGATTTGTGGGTGGACAGGAGGCCAACACCCACATCAGTCAGCTGCAGCCTTACATTGCCCTGTCTCTAGTAGGTGTTAAGACAAGCTGGCTAACGTGGGTTTCTTCCCTGACTTTTATTGTAGCCAAACTCGTGCCAAACTTGCCCGCTGGGGACTGTCTCACCCTGCAGGTACATTAACCCTGAGTGTGAGAAGGGCCTGGGCTGGATTTTGGAGGCTTCCACACTCTTCCGTAATGGAAGTAATGAACACTATGAAGGAAAACAGCAACAGTCCTCAGCATCCGGTGCCAGAACCCGTGCCTTGGCAGGGAAACCTGGGAGAAGGTTTGGAGGAGGAAAATGAGGAGATTATTTTCCCCATTGCAGGGAGTGTGTTCACAGCATGGGGTGGACAAGCAGCACCACATCCCTGAGCATCAAATTTTAGGTTTTGCTGCAGGGGATCACGGTTTGTTTGCAATAAGGCATTACAAAACCTCTTTCTGCTGCGAGAAAGGGCGGTTGCTGAAAGATTTCATCCCCATGGCAGGAGCAAAATCACCCAGGCAGCTAGATACTAGTCACTGACTCATTTTTACATCTTACTTATTGATGGAGAGGGTAAATCTGCTGTGATTTCCCTTCTGGTTTGCAGTAACACCTGAGATCCCAAAAGATGCAGTCTTGAACCCTGGCAGCACAGCTCAGCATCTGCCAGAAAACGCTTTTCCACCAGGCAGCCCCTGCTCAGGAAGGTTCCCCTCATCCATCAGCGGTGACAGTACCCACTCCCACAGGGAGATCCTCACTGTTGGGATGTGATGGAGCTGCTGGCACATGTGGGTGCAGGACATGAAGGCAGCAGCTCATCTGGGATCACTCATACCAGGATGATGGGAGATGAGGATAGGAGGTTGGGCTGTCAAGTTCAGATCAGGCTGCAAAGGAACATTGTATTTCAGAGCCCAGATTTTAACAGGGGACAAAACCTGGAGCCTTTCCTCTCAGTACCTGCATCATTTTTTGGGTTCTGCCAGGTGAGGGGGTACAAGTGGGCACCTGAGCCCAAATAGCGCAGAGCCACCACTCGCGTGCCTGGGGTGCCTGCCCTGCATGGGCACCATGCCTTCCCTATGGATTTTGCTGTGCCAGGCGGGAATCATGCAGCAGTTGGAGAGTGGACCTAAACACCCACTGCGTGTGCTCTGCAGCTCCCTGAGCACTGCTCTGTCCCCACAGGAGCTGCAGAGGTCCTTCAACATTTTATTGCCTGCACATGCACCACTCTGACTTTTTTGCGAAGATCGTTTATTTTTTCCCCCCCAATGGCAGTCGGTAGTTTCGGCAAAGGGTGTGTTTTTCTGCACACTCCTCATTTCACACCGGTAAATGCCCCTCATTGCCCGGCTGTGGGGGGCAGGGGACAGCTGTGGGTGTTCCTGACTCAGCTGGAGGCTCTGGGCTTTGCTGCTGGCAGGGTGAGCCCCAGGGAAGCGGGTTCTGGGTACAGCAGAGTGCTGATCCCCCTGTGTCCCACAGCCGGGCTGGGGGGAGGAAACTCACCCTCCAGCAGTGCCGGCAAAGCCAGCCTGACCCGAGCAAATGAAAATAATCAAAAGTAATTAGAAGCGTGCTGGACTGCTCCTCGGAGATCTGTGCGAGAGAATAAACATGCCGGAGCCCTCCGAGCCACTGCAAAGGCCCATGTCTGAGCTGTTAGGTGCCCTGACCTTGTCCACATAAAGACGTGATTTATGAAGTGCAGGGCACAGCAGCAGGGCTTCTGTCTTCTCCAGGAGAACCAAATTACTGAGGTGGAGATTAACATGCTTTCAGTTGGGCCCATTTCCAGACCAAGGGAAATTTTTTATTTACATTTTTTTACCTTTAATTTTCTCCTCCTCTCCCTCACTCGAAAACCACCTTTCGGCTGGGAGGGGTGAGCCCAGCAGTGTGTGAGGGCAGCAGGAACAGGGCACCAACGTGGGGATGGGGCACCACGATGCCCACCCTACTCCTTCATCCAAGGCTGGAAGTGACACAAAGCTTCCCCCTGAAATCAGCAGCAACATTTGTGTTTGCGCTTGACTTTTTTTTTGTTTTCCCCCAAGGTGATACCCACAACACAGGGTGGGAGGAATTGACGTGCAGCAACTGTGTTGTCTCTCCTGCTTGTCATTGTTTCCTGGGTCTGTCCTGGAGCATTTGGATATTTCAGAAGGCTGTTGTTGTTTTCTATGTTTGTTTTGCTTTGCTTTTCCTTTCCCTTTTTCTCTCCCCGTTTATTCACTCACCTGGTATTTCAAACACTCCCAGTGTTAGTCAGGATGCTTAATGTCGTGTTTCGCCACCTTGAGAAATGCAACATTAAACTTCACTTAGAAAGGTGGTTGTGAAGCGGCTTGTCTATAAATGAAAGGGTAATATTAAGCCTGATACGAACATTTACGGTATTTAAAAAATCACCATCAACTTGCCTGATTTTTCCCCATTGTCCTCGGCAGCGTTTGGCCCCAGGAAGCCCATTAAACGTGGACAGTGCCGTTATTTCATCTGGCTGTGGCCGAGCTGCTTTGCTTTGCTTTAATGATGTGCTGGAATGCACGATGCCCATAGGGTCTCCATTAGGAGAACTTTTACTTCTGGGACGACCATGAAGTTAAAGGCTTAAAAGAGGCATCAGTTTACAGCCTGGTGGGAATTACTAGCAGACCGGAGTACTAACTCCCGACTGCTCCACTAATAGAGCGACTTGTTTTAAATAAACAATTGCCCAAGGCACCCTGTGGAAATATTTGGGCCTCTTGAAGAGCCCACCGAACCGTCCGAGGGGAGAGGGGGAAGGCGACAGAGATGTTTAAAGAGATTTTCTCCTGGAATAAGAAATACATCGAGGTGTGTTGGCGTGTTATCCACACCCCCGGATCGGGATGTCGGAGGTCCCAACCGGCGGCAGGGCCAGACTGACCCCCCCGCGCCTCCCAGCCACGGACCCCTCCGGCTCGGGGGCATGTGCCTTCCTCCCCCTCCTCCTCTTCTTCCTCCTGCTCTCCGCTGCAGCCGAGCGGCCGGCAGCGCTGCATGAAGGGGAATCACTAAAAAGGGGTTTCCCCCCCCAAAAAAAGAGCCGTGTCCCGGCGGCGAGCGCCATCCAGCGGCTGCGGGCGGCAGAGCCCCGGTGCGGGGCGGCCCCGCTCCGCCGGTACCGGGAGCGGAGCCGCTTTTGTTTGTCCACCGGCGTTTCCTCCCTTTGTGGCACAGCGGAGAGAGGGGGGGACACACACACACACAAGGGGAGGGCTCCGGCTCCTGTCGGGGGCTCTGATCAGGCCGATGGGCTCGAGCAATCAGTTTCCCAGATTACTTGTATTTAATACACAATGCATCATAAAGCAAATCCCTCATCCTGACAGGGAGAAAATAGAACAGCTCATAGCGCGAGCCGGGCCAATTTATGGCTAAATTAAAAAAAAAAAAAAAAAAAAAAAAAAAAAAGAAAAAAAAAAAAAAAAANNAAAAAAAAAAAGGAGAGAGAAAGAGAGAGAGAGAGGGAGGAAAAAAAAATAAGAAGGAAAAAATCCCCAACAATGGGGAGCGGAGGAGGGCAGGAACCCACGGCCCCGCACACCGGGCGGGCGCCGGTTCCCAGGCCCGGGCGCTCTGGGAATCTCCCACCGGGTTTTTTGAGGTTATTGACAAAGGATTTTTTTAAATTTTTTTTTTTTTCCTGTCCTACCCACCACCACTGCGTGAGGATTTTTTTTCCTCCCTCCCCTCGGACAATAGCCATTATCTGAGCTAACAGGTCAATGTCACAGATAACGGGCCGCTGAGACGAATCCATCAGCATCTCCTGTCACTCGGCTTCTCGCCCTCCCCCCTGCTCCTTCCCCGGCCCCTCTCGGCCCCCCGGGGAAGAAAAATCAACTTTTAAAAAATATATATGCACTTAAGAAAAAAAAAAAAAAAAAG
>WEKX01028428.1:198869-433471 GCA_013390025.1 Pitta sordida | reverse complement strand
AGGTGTTCCCCCTTGGGTTTTTTTGGGGGGGGAGGAAGAGGAGAAGAGACACCCGTGTGCGGCGGGGCGATGCTCCGCGGCCCCGGCGCGCTGCGCGCACCCAAGGCCCGGGCGGGCCTGATCCTGATCCTGGTCCTGATCCCGGTCCCGATCCCGGTGTCGGGGGGCGGTGACCCGGGCAGGACCTGAGCTGGCCCGGGCCGGGCACAGCGGGAATACCCGGGGCAGGAACTTCCGTGGGTTCCCGGTGAGCGATCCCCGGCAGCGGCCGCTCCCGGCGCGGGGTCCCCGCGGGGCTCAGCCTCCCGCTGCCGCCGCTCTTCCTTCGGGGCGTCCGAGGTTGTTCCCGTTATTTCCCCGATGGAACGGGCCGGCTGCTGCCCGCGCCGAGCCGCGCGAGTTAAAATTTAGCAGCGAGCTCCCTGGGATGCCGTGGGAGATTTGGGATAGGCCGATGGTAAAGCTTGCGAATAATGATATTCAGTCCGTTGTAATGATTAGTAATTTGTCATAATATTAGAATAGAACATCCTCTTCAGCTTGTCCACGAGCAGTCTCATTATATTTGTTTATTGTCTGCATAATTGGAACCATTTATTGGTGTGTATTGAATTCTGCCACGGTTTGCCTGAGTGTTTACATTGTTTTCCATTTATTCTCTTTATTTTGACATAAGGAGTTTCGTTATTTGCTTCAATTAGGGGGAGGGATTTAAGTGTTGCACAGGACTGTTCGGGAAGTGTAATATTAAAACAAGATAAATAGCTCTGCCTACGAAATAAAGTTTGGTTCAGAGCAACAAATAGGAAAATTCTAAATGGGAGCTGCAAACAACGTAAATCCTGAAAGAAAACAGAAACCTCAAACGAAGCCAGCGTCATCTATTTTAATAATTTTTGTTATATTCCTGGCAGAACCATATTTAATTAAAATCATAATTTCAAATGTAGTCATTGATGAATGCATAGAAATCATATCCCTCTTAAATTAACATAGTGTTTCATAGCAGTGATTAGACATCTCAATTATGTGTAAATGTTTGTCAAGATATTTTTTAGAATGTTTATGGTCCTTTCATTATTATATGTGTATTCTGACCATTTCTAAAAAAGAAAAAAATCTCACTAGGGAAGCATATTTCTGAATAAACACACTTATTATTATTTTTGTTATTCTCTATCTGGTTATCTGAAAACCTGTGATTTATATTTTGATTATTATACCCAGCCAGTGGCAGAGAGATTTACTCTTTCATATTCTTCTTTTTAGATCTTGGATGAGTTTTGCAATGTGAAGTTCTGCATAGATGCCAGTCAACCAGATGTAGGAAACTGGCTCAAATATATCAAGTTTGCTGGATGCTACAATCGGCACAACCTTGTTGCATGTCAAATAAGTGATCAGGTATGTGGTGTTCACTTTCTGGACTTATTTTTTTAACAGAACTTTAAAGTGTTGATAAAAAAACCCCAAAACCTCACAACAATTTTTGGCCCGTTTGCTGTTATGGGAAACGATAAGGTAGAGATGGGAAATGGAATAATTTTGATTGCGGGCAAGAGAAAATACAGATTTTTTATTTTTGCACATTGCTGTTCAATTCATAAATAATTTTTTTTTGTCTTACACCTGATAAAAATTAGGACTGCTTTCTTGGGAATACAAAGGCAGCCCTTGCTGATTTTGCATTAGCAGCATTTTCTGGCTCCTGTTCCAGTCCACTTGGATTGCTGCGTTAAACCGTTGAGTTGATGGAAGCGGTAAAATAAATGTAATGGCAAGAGTGGAGGGGAAGACACGAAGTGATAATATGTGTTACCAATGCAGTTGCATATATGGGGCTTTGAATTTGAATGCACACGTGTATGGATATTATTGTGCCTCCCCATGCACTTTGCTGGAACATGTAACACTTATATGCTGGATCAGGGCTTTAAGTGGATTTCTTTTTCTTTTCATTTTTTGCACTTAAATCCACTCTTTGTTGGACCAAATCATTATTTATCCTCGTGTGTTGGAAAAAAAGGCTGGGATAGGCAGAGGAAGGACACAGTAAAGCGTTTTGTTTTCAATTATGCTGATGAGTTATTAGGTGTTTCTTAAATCAGGGTTTGGTTTTGTCTGCGGGTAATACATACCATTATGAAATATTTTAATGGGCCAAGTTAGGTTAAGGATGCTTTGCTTCTTTAAAGTGAAATATCTAAAAGAGCAAAGCAACAACTTGTTGGGAATTCTTGATTCCAGTTTAAGCTTTTCTACCTGCAACGTAGGATTCGATTCATTTAATCAGTGTTTCATTTTTTGCCACTTAATTAACTGCATCAGGTGAATGTTAAAGATTATCTTTAGCTGATTTAATTGCTCTGACAGTATTGAAAAAAGAATCACAACCAGACACAAAGCTTCAATTAGAAATCCTTCTTTCTAATCAAATTCCTTATGTATAGGAAATGAATGCGAGGCAGCCTGCTATTTCCAGCCCGGCGTTACGTATTTCACTCATGC
Source organism: Pitta sordida (assembly GCA_013390025.1). NCBI lineage: Eukaryota > Metazoa > Chordata > Aves > Passeriformes > Pittidae > Pitta > Pitta sordida. Next base: position 430,963 of record WEKX01028428.1, on the reverse strand, counting down.
GAGATAGTTGATTAAAACAGGTTTAAATAACTTTCTCAGAAACTATGAGAGAAAATATTTTTAATTTTCAACTTTCCCAGTTCAGCCCTGAGCATATGTAGCACAGCACGAGCCAGCCGACCGAGAGATAATTTCGTTTTTATACAGCAGCTGGTTCAACTAAAGAAACCATAAAGACTATTAGTAAACGCAAAGATACGTTTTCCAAGTTAAAATACATTTTATGCTGAAAAACGATAAATCCTCCCAGTGCAGAGCATTTATGAAACAGCGATAGGAAAAGGAAACTATATAGATTAATTGAAACAGCAAACTCCAATATTTTACATTTAATAGGAGCTGGCATAGATAGGAAAGATCAGAAGTGGAATCACGTGCGTTGATCAAAGCAACTCTCTGTTGGTGTTGGGGATGTGCAACTGAAAATGCACATGAGGCTGAAACATCAGCATCTACCTCTGCAACGCAGACAGGCTTTGACGTTTTTGGAAGGAAAGTTATGGCACTTTTAACTTTCTCTTTTTTTTTAGTGTTTACATTTCTGACATTTGGTAATGGTGGCTGTACCGCTGCCAACGATTTTTTTTCGTTCACTGGAGACTTGTTATTTATTTTGCACAGTATCTTGCTGTTCATAATTCCATATTTTTATAGCTTTTTGTTGCTGAGATTTGCAAATTAAGATTTGGTTGTCTTTCAAGTGGCATGTTGTGAGCTGGGCGCTGTCAGCAAGAGATTGTTGTCCATTTGGCCCTCTCGAAACGCTGCACGTTTACGCACAAAATCATCTGCATACTCCAACGTTTTATGACCAGAGCCTAAAAAGTTAATGCTAAAAATGTGCTCTCAAGTCTTAAAGCAAAAAAAGCCTTTCTGATAGCTCCTCCTTCTGCTTTCTTCTGGCACAAGCTCACCAGAGGTAATATAAAATATAATAGGAAGGCAGACTGGGAAATGGACGTTACATGGCCAAACGTGTGCGTGTACGAAGAGTGACAAATGCGAGTGAGGACTGAGCGTGCATATATAGACTGGTGGGGCTGCCAGGGGGTCACTCGGCCTCTGTAGCTCCTGGAAAGAAAGGGGGGAGGGGGGGGAAGAAAGGAAAAAAAGGGAAAATAAAAATAAAGTTAAGTTGAGGACTTGTATCTGTGGTTGTAGCTATAGCTGCAGGGCAGGGGCAATGCAGCCCAGCTGGGACAGGAGACCCCAGCCCAGTTGGACCTGCAGTCAGGGCTGGGGGGACACCCACGTGGAGGGACATCCCAGATCCTCCTGCTTCCCCCAGGGACACAGAGCACCTCAGCAGCCCTGGCTGCACGGGGAGCATCCCGGCTGCGGAGACGCTGCTCCCTCCCGAGGCACAGACACTCGAGCAGCAGTAATTGTTCACCTCTAATTGCTTCAACTCATCTGTAAAATTCACAAGCAAACATTGAGCTGTACCTGAGAAGGTAAAAGATCCTGCCAGCGCTCCCAGTCTCAAGCTGCCCACAAGTTTATACTGCTAAATTCAGGCTTGACTGACAGACAGGTATGATTCCCAGACTGCTTGAGGCAGGATTTAGATAAACTCAGAGCCATGTGTAATGTAGTTACTCTGCTGCGTTCTACCTGCTGTATTTAACAAAAAGAGTGAAAGAAAAACATTTTCTGTCATTTTCTCTATTAGAGTTTTTTCAGGGACATACCACCCCACCCCCTGAATCACGGCTGAGGTTAGGTTTCATCACTTAGGATCAACTTTACAAAAGGCCTGGGCTCTTTCTTATGCCTGTATAAATGAGCTTTGCTGAGATGAACAGCTCGATAATGGTGGGATGCAGTCAAAACATGCATGCTGGATGCAACTCATGTTTCATTTGATTGCAGCTGGAGTAGAGTTTAAACGCTGCATTTTTTTTTTTGTTGGTTTGTTATTTTTTTGAATTTCAAACCAGGTTGATCTAGGATTTCTTTCTGCTGTCTTCTTATTATCTCCTGTCATACTCAATCTAACCTGAACATTTGTAATTCAAGATGTACATGGATAATGAAATTCCACAAACAGGGCGCTCTCATTTTTTCTTTCCCCCAAAGAGGCTACAGTGTGTGCAGAGCTGCAGAGAGTCTTGTCCCTGTTCTTGCCCTGGAATGTGTTTTTTCAGCTCAGAGGCAGTTAGGATTCAAGAGAAGTTTCTGTTAACTTGGACGACTCCCCTCTGTTATCATTAAATATCTATTAGTTCAACTTTTTAATGACTTAAGAGTGATTAGCCCTGTTAGGCTTTCTGGCAGCGCTGTCAGCCCAGCCAAGGCATTATTTTTAAAGATGTATGTTAATGAAACTGCAGTGGCTGTCACACATTCCAGGCTGGGATCACGGTCACCTTCAAGGTATTAAAAAATACTTTTTTAAAAAATTTTTTATGTCTTTTAAGAAACATCGTTGGTTGCAGTTAGAAACACCTGAGTATTGTTCTATATTGTTTTTATCTTGCTTATTGTTTGCAGACTTCTGACAGGGGTACAGCCACAAACTGCTGTGAAACTACCCTGAGCTTCCAGGTCTCTTCCCCCCTAACAAAGCAGCTCCTGAAGAGTCGCTTTGGTTTATCCAAGGAAAACTCAGAGTGGCTCAAGATCACTTTACTGAGGTTTTAGTTTGCTGTGCGTGCTGAAATAGGTTTTTGGTTGGGGTTTTTTTTGGTGTGTTTTGTTTTCATTCCTTATACTGAAGTATGTGCCACTGTAAAGGGAGAAAAACCAGTAGTATCACACTCTTAACAACGTGCTTGATGTCAGTGATATAAACTTACAGGAGTGAACCTACCGCTGTAGGTTCCACCAGATCTGATCCCATCTTACACGTTTTACAAACTTTTTTAATCTGCAGACACAGCTTCATGTTTCAGGTTTTACGGCCGCAGCCCCCCCTCCGTGGCGGGCAGAGGCTCCTTGCACAGCCACCTGCAAAAGTTGTGTATTTAAGGAATAGTTTTGAGGCTTTGTTGTCAGAGAGTGAAATTAAGGTTTTGGCTGTTGTGAGTCAGGAGGGCACACACACGCTGAGCTCATATGGGGCCCTATTCTGCCATGATTCTTCCTATGAGTTATTTGTTATTAGGCAAATAAAGGTTAATCCAGCTCCCACTGAAAATCTGTCTCCAGTGGAGCAGGGATGTGTTAGCTTGGGGCTGGTGGAGCGAGAAGCTTCTCAGTGGTGATTTTCCACTTGCTGCTGTTAATGCTGAGGCTGTGGGTGAAATTCCTGCCTGGGCTTTAGGCTGCCTGTGTTATCTGGAATCTGATGCATTGGTGGTGTTACCAGTCTCGGTGTTGGACTGTCCTGACGTGACCTAAAATAAACTGTTACGAACCAAACCCAGCAACTAGTTGTTGCGTATTCTGCCAAGTGACAAGGTTTTTATTGATGATTTTTATTTAATAAAAGGGATAAGGCAGGCTGTCTCTAAGCAAAAATGCCTTTTTTTTTTTGTGATGAGAGCTGTGAAACACTGCTCATCTGCTTGCCAGAGTGTAGAGGATTATGGGCAGCCACAGAGCCAGGACAAGGCTGCACCTCGCTTGACATTTCACGTGATTCATTTATGAAGGTTCATGAATGTCAGAGGACAATTGAGTGGTGAGGTCAGCTCAGGAGAGCAGGCAGACACACAGAATTTGGGGTCTGGTATGAGTGGTTAGTGACTTCTAAAGAGGAGGTTCTGCAGGATCAGAGCAGCTGGGATGTGTCAGCCTCTTACCTGGCACCAGGGCTTTCACAGAGGCTAAAATTCTCCTACAGTGGAGGAAGACATGAGTGGTGCTGGAGAGGTGGCCTGCAGCCCTCAGGATGCTGAAGAAGGCTCTCTGAAGAGAGGCATCCTGCAGTTCTCTCAGTGCTTAGGGAGAGCAGGAAGCACCTTTTCCCTCAGTAGGTGGGAAAATGGGGATTTGTGCAGCATCATTCCTGCAGCATTCCATCCAGCCCTTCCTTCTTGGGCGTTTTGGAAATGAAGAAGGAAAGGAGTCTCAGTCCTGATGCTGAGGCACTGTGGTGCTCCCTCACCATCTCAGCAGGGTGAAGGGAAGGGTCCTCTCTCTCCCCCAGGCTCCCACTCATGCCCCTGCAGCCACTTGCACACAGACACTTGCCGAGTTTTGCCTGTGGATTTTTGCTGGAGTTTTCTTTGGGTCCTGTACAGCTCTCAGGCAGGACTCCTCTATATTAGCCCTTGAAAAAAACTCCAGTGTGTTTCAATTTATCATTTGCCTGAGTATGGCAAGAGGAACCTGGCTCGGGTTTCATCACACAGCTCTCCAGCTGCACAAGTTGTTCATCACAGGAGCTGAAGTTTAAGCTATACCATTTGGACCTTCTTGTGTCTTGTTTTTTGTCCGCCTTCAAGCTCTTAATTACAGTTTGTTGTGAAGTTACGTCTCTGTTCGTGCTTCTCCTTTTTCTGGCACACATAATTCCTGATTTTAATGGAGCTTCTTGAACGTAACACATACTATTAGTTTTGGACTTTTAATTTGTTTTGCTTTTCAGGCGAGTTCCACTCTTGCTCCGCAGCAGTGCAGAGGCAAATGCCAGTTGGCAGCGTGCACGCTGCCTCCATGGGCACTCACTTTCCTGCCCCAGCTCGGGGCACGCTCCTCTCTGGAGCACCAGAGCCTCCAAGGGTGGCTGGGAGATGAGGCTGGTGCCTTGCCCGGGGTAGATGTACCCATGGCATCTTTGAGTGCTTGTTGGTGGTGCTGTCGGTGCTGGTGGGGTTCACCAGGGAGCTATCCACCTTTGGGCTCTTCTGCTCCATCCCTCGCAGAGTGGAGCCTCTGTTGGTCCTCCTGCTTGCACCAGTGTGGGGCAGGACAGAGTCACTGGGTGCCTTCCCCCGTGATGGGAGCTGTGAGTTCAACCCATGGCCTTGCAGTCTCTTGCCTCCCCGGCCTTGCAGTCTCTTGCCTCCCCATAAGTGTGCATTTCCCAGGCAGCAACAGGGCGTGTGTGATGTTTTCCAAAGCCCTTAGACATGGGAATAAAGGGCCTAGTTGGGTGCAGCAGAACACAGCTCCTCTTTTGTAGCTTTGTGTGTGTGGCAGTCTGTGCCTTTGCTCGCACTCGTCGCCTGAAGTCTCTCTTTTACCGGTGAACTGTAACTCCAGAGAAACCCCCCCTGGTTCTGGGGGGATGCTGGATGGGAGCAGAGGGGGTCTAGGCAGGGCACTGTGGGGCTGGCCAGGGCAGGATGTGTCTCCAGGCACGCGGCCCCAGCCGAGCTCGCGGGGAGCGCGTTTCGCTATTATTCCAATTATTACAACTTCCTGAATAGGTCGAAGGTCGTTCATAATTCACGCTTCTGTCATCTTTACACATGCCAAATGCAGTCTATTAAGCATAAATAAAATTTCAAGTGCCTGACCAGGAAAAGTAAACTGGGATTCATAACAATGAGGCCTTATTCATCCATTTAAAAGTAAATTGTGTGTGTTCCTTTTTTTTTCCTCCCCCTCCCCTTTCCCTTTGCAGCTTGGCAGTTTGGGAGCTTTTATTTCTGCTCGGTAGCATCGATCTCTGACCTGCGGTGTGGGCAGGCACTGAGGACTGATGAGCCAGGCCTCCCCCAGCCTCTCCCCACCCCGGACCCCCTGAACTTTGAAAGTGTTTCCAGATCTGGATCCGATTTTGCTCTTCCTATATAAACTGCAGTCACACACCGCTGATCCCAGGGCATGTGAAATGCGTATCTGGACTTTGCTTTTATTTTTTTTTTCCCCCCTCCTCTGGTTATTCCTCTCCTGTGCAGAAGCTATTCCTGTACTCGATCTTGAGGCACACTCACACAGGTTAACCCTAAAAAGTAGAGTATTGGAACAGGGAAGTGCTATCCAGAAAATGGAAATCTTTTATTACTTACAGTAGTGTCAGGACTGTGCCCAAGAAACCTTCAAGTCTTGCAATTGAAAAATCCACTTATTCTGTGGGAGCATTTCCTAATACAAAAAATGCTGCCCGGGATGGAGATGCTGTTGTTGCAAAACATGGACAGCCTGACGGAGAACTTTAGGGCTGGAGCTTCCTCGTCTGGGGGTTGCAGGACCACCCCCCGCCATCACCAGCCCTCAGTAAGGTGCTGCTGCCTCAAAATTTAGGTAGCATGGTTCATTGCAACAGTTTGCTTCTCACTCTTTCTCAGACAGGATAATTCCAGGAGATTTTAGGTAGGAAGACTGAGAAAACAAGGGAGTTTTTTTGTGAAGTACGTAATAAGGACAGGTCTTAGAGTCAGATTAAATTAAATGACTGTTTTGGTTTAAACTTCAATGTGTTTTGTTTTAGATTGTCACTGCAACACAAATCGGTGTATAAACTGTTAGTGCAAGTAGGGGGGGGGGTTATACATACATTTAAAAAAGCTATTTTTAATAGTAGTTAAAATTAGCATTATAATGATGTGAAAATGCCAGAGCTGGAAATCTGCCCTTGTTTTGAGGGGCATTAAGTCTGAGATGCAAAATAAAGAAACATCACTCAACCTGAAACATGGAGTTGTTTCGAACACTTCATCTCATCTCCTCCCTGAGGTATGGAGAGGCTGGGAGTACCAGTTTGATCATCTCTGCTGTTTTTAAACACCAGCACAGACAAGACAGCTGGATGCAGAGTTAACTCCCTCCTTAGGGATTTCTCCCACAGCTGCAAGAAAGCTGCTGCATCGTCCCAGCGCTTCCCAGCGCAGCATTTCATGAGCAAGACCCTCTTTATGCCCCTGTATGGTCCATGTGTCCTCACTTTGTGATAAGAGGTGAAAAGGTCCATCAAAACACCTTTGATGGGACAGGAAGAATACTGGAGAAGGCTTTGCTGAGGTTTTTGGTTGTGGATGCACCACCGACCTTGGAAGAACAGCTGCATTTACCTGGCTGTGACACAAGACCTGGGAGCACTGAGGCAACTTCTGGGCAGAGCAGCTTTGCCACAGTCCCTCTGGGATGGTGAAAGTCCCACCTGGCTGTGTGGTGGTCCTGTCCTGCTTCCACCCCATCACAGAGATCTGCAGAAGTCTCTCTGGTCCATGTGCACATTCCACACTTTATTTCCATCCAAAGCCAGCCAGCAATCAAGCTTATCTTCCACAGATCTGGCTGCAGCTTCCTTTTCAGGTGTGTGGAGGCCATTATACCTCTGGAAGAAAAAAAGCAGGCTTTCAATACATTTGTCTTACTAAATGGAAATTCAGGCATTGCTTACAGCAAGTACTCACTGGATGTGGCACTGTCATCGGGTTTATTTACAGGAGGTAAAAGTTGGCTTCCCTTAAACGTATTTTGATGTTTGATGAAACGAGCTGTGTTGCCTCAGCACATCCCCAGCACGCTGGAGCCCACACAGCATCTCCACATCAGCTCCAGAGGGGATTGTGGTACCAGACGTTCATCCAGCTGCACGAAAAGATACACACAAGACCCTGTCATGGTTCTCTTGGCCTCCAAAACACTCGGTGGAGTTTGAAACCGCCTCGACAAGAGGCACAGATGGGAAGCCCAAGCAGCCTCGACTGATGGTTCGATGAGGGTGGTGTGGAAGAGGAGAGTGGTGCAGCCTGGGCAGATCAGCCTGCCAATGAACCCCTTTTACTGTATTTTAGAGGGAAAACTGGCTACGAACAGGGGATTGTGGCACGGGTGCCTTGTGCCTGATGTGTTTTGCCAGCGCTTCTGTCACCTGGCAAGGAGTGAGAACTGGAGTGGTGGGATGAAGTGACATTAAAAAAAACCCAAACCAAATCTGAGGAAATGCAACTTAATTCGTTATTTTTAGGCATTTAGCCCGTATCTGTGGGCATAACTTGTGCAGAAAGAAAGGATTAGGCTATACGGCCACCTCCTGGAGGACGCCGGTATGTGCTGGCTGCCCATGGTGTCGATCCATGTGCGAGTGGGCGAGGGAAGCTCCCAAAAACCTTCAGACACCCGTCCCTGCCTGTGACAAATGCAATCTGTGTGACTTTTAACAATGGAAGCGATTTTCTGCTTTTCCATTTTTCTCCCAGTGACACCGCAGTGAGTGTTGAGAGTTAAGAGTTTGGGAGCAAAACCTTTAAAAATGCATTATTCTGGCAAAATGCAAAGGCATCATTTTTTTAGCGTAGGAAACATAGCTGTCATGTGTTTTTGTTTAACAAGGCCCGAGAAAGTTACTAATATTTACTTGAGCTGCTTTGTGGAGCTTTTTAGTGCTTTTCACATTTCCTGCTGGGACAGAGAGCAGCCAGATGGATTTTGGGAATTTCCTTTCGGCGGAGCCTCGTGGTGATGTTGTGTGCTTCCTCTGGTGTATGGACCCAAAGGAGGGTGTCTCCTTTGCTCCCTCCACAGCCTCTTTCCTCCTCAGTGGGCTCCTTCCCACGGCTCCTTCCCATCACTGTCTGTAGGAGGGGATCAGGTGTTACTGCCCAGGGTCACCACCAGCAGCTTTGGCTGCTCACGGTGTTTCTTCATCCAGGACTGATTTTTTTCCTTCGGTTTCCATTTGGAGCTAAGGAATAACCAGGTTTTTGTTAGCCTCTTACCTCACAGCTTTCTGGACTGCATAGATGGGTCAGAACTACATCTACAGTAGTTTGTCTGGGTGCCTGTGACTTAACCCAACAGCATCTCTTCATGTCTGCTTTATAATTATAGAACTATTAAGGTTGGAAATCACCTCTAAGATCATCAAGTCCAACCATTAAAATCCCTTCAATACCTTTCCCCAATACAGCAGGAGTTCCCCCTTACAAGGATCACTCAGGGATGAGTTTTATGGCCACTCTGTACCCGGGTTTGGTATAACTCAGCAGACAAGTTGCTGGTGATATCTGCAGTCATCACGTAGCTCGTTTTGCAGCAGGGGCTGTTGAAAGCAGCGGAGCCCAAAGCGCAGCAGCTTTGGGGCTGGAAGGAGCAGACCTGCCATAGTCACTGGGCACCTCTCCAGCAAACAGCATCAGCACCAGGGCAGGCTCTGGCCGCACGGGTTTGGTGTGTGACACTCAGCAGCAGTGACTGATGCCTCTTTGCCTGTTGTGGTGCTCACGTTGCTTTCTCTCGTTTTTGTTTTCTTTTTCCAGATATTCTACAGAGTGGTAGCAGACATTGAACCAGGAGAGGAGCTCTTACTGTTCATGAAGAGTGAAGATTATTCACATGAGACAATGGCTCCGGATATCCACGGTTAGCCTCTTGCTGCTGTTTAACCTGACAGACAGTATAATTGAAATTAAGCCAAAATTTAGGGAGATTTCTCCTCTCTTGGGGTCTTGTTGAAATCTGGGATGGCTTCACTGCAGCCAGAGAGGAGAGCTGGACCATTTGTCCATCTTCTGCCCTTCTGTTTCTGATTAAAATTCAGTTGGTTTGTGTGTATTACAAAAGAAGAACAAGAGTCTGTGCCCTTATCTCAAGGCTGTTCTGCTCCTACAGGACATGTATGAACCCTGGTTATAGGTTTGTTGCTTAACCAAACAACTTGAAAAGGGGAAGTCTCAGACTGTTAATATTGCTGTCACATATGAGGGCATTTCGGCCATTCTTCCCCCTCACACTTGTCTGTTACTTGTCCCACAAAGATTTTGTGTCTGAAACTCCTGAAATTCCCCGCCTCCAAAAGCTCCTTTTGCTGTGCAGTGGGTTCTACAGCTGCAGTGGGAACTGGGTGTGGGATATCTGCTTGACATCCCGTAGGTTGCAGTTTATGCCAACGGGGACATTTTACAAATTCTCAGGGATTCAAGGACGGTACAAAGGCTTTTTCCTGGATCAGGAAGTATCAAGGTCTACACTTTCTTCACTGCCTGTGCATTTATATGTATTATCTTTTGTTCTCTTAAGAAAAAGATGGGGATTATTCATTCATTCCCATTGGGGTTTGTGTTTGTTTTTTTTTCCCCCCCAGTGATAACTTTGTTTAGTTATTGCTAAAGAAGTGTCCCTTTCCAGCGCAGTGTTTCCCCTGCCTAGTCCCTGTGCTCAAGTAGCTGTTGTATAAATGACACCAGAGGAAATCTCTGCAGTCACACACAGGAGTATGTCCCACAGGGCTAATTTAGAAGCAGACTGAGCCAAAGTGTTGCTCATGGACAGCCAAGAACAGAACCCTATGGTGCTTTCTCTGGATCAGCTCAGCTGTCAAGTAGCAACCAAGTACATACGTTGGAGATTACAGCCAGACTCCTCAGTGCCTTTCTGACTCAGAGCCTCTGGGCATTTATATCTGGAACCAAACCAGAGTGTCTGGCTGCTCATATGGTCCATCAGTAGAGAATCCAGCAGGAAAAAAATATCATGGGATGCTCTTCTCCAAGTTTGGGTTTTTTTTGAGAATTTTCTTCAGATAATCTATTCTTTTGCAGGAATTACTAATTAGTGGAATGCAGTATTCCCTCCAGAATAACACACTAGTGGTCTTCTAGATTCATTTTCACTAAGAGTCATGTTGTGACCAGTTTTATGGATTTTAAAGCTCTCTGGCTTACTTTGAGCAGGGTTGAGTGCTGCAGAAGCACTCTCATGGAAATGAAGAAGCTTTTTAAAATTCTGTTCACCCTTTTGGCTATTTTAGATGCTGGTGTTTGTGTCTACATCAGTCTTCTTCATTTAGAAACCCAGCCCCCACTGGATATCCTCCTCAGACCCTGTATAATTCTATTTAGGATGGTATATGAACACACTGACTTCTGTCCTAAGCCAGTGTTAGGGATCCCTATTGGATGTCACCCAGGTACTTAGCAGGTAGTATTGCACTGTCATATATTGTTGAATTAAATCCATTATTATAAAACATTCTTAGGAATTCTTATTTCTTTTGAGGTTCTTCTCTTTTTCACTGAATAGCTCCTCATTTAACCTCACCATCATCCCGCTCCTGATGGGATGGTGGTTCAAAATGACTGAAAACTGATGTGGTCTCCCTGTGCCCAACCCTTCTGTCCTCCAGAGGAGCGCCAGTACCGCTGTGAGGACTGTGACCAGCTCTTTGAGTCCAAGGCTGAGCTCGTGGACCACCAGAAGTTCCCCTGCAGCACACCTCACTCTGCCTTCTCCATGGTGGAGGAGGACTTCCAGAAGAAGCTCGAGAATGAGAACGACCTTCAGGATGTGCATGAGATCCAGGAGTGCAAAGAATGCGACCAGGTCTTCCCAGACTTACAAAGGTGGGGGCAGATGCTTAAAATGTAGATGCAAATTCTTTAATGACTTCAGTCAGATCAAACAGAGCATCAGCAGGGCAGAACCTGATACGTTCATCTTCTGCAGAAGCCAAAGGTGAACATGAGCAGGATTTCTATGCTAGTTAGTGTTTTATTGTATAAAAATCGGTGGAGTCCTAATAAATCAGAAATGTGGTCCTCATATTAAAGTCCTTACTGAGGACCTTCTATGAAAAACTGGGTCTTTTGATAATCAGATCTGCAGCTGCCATTGATTATAGTTCTGATCAGCTGAGGTCTGGGTTCCTTGTTTTTACGTAGTAAGAATTTGGAACATCTCTGAGTGGTATTTGCTGATGTTACAAATTTTACATTTGCAAACAAGCCATTTTAGTTAGAGATGGGTTCTAGATGTTAATATATATGTATGCCTGTAAGTTAATATTTATTTATAGCCATACCATTGTGGAACTCTGTGATTGTTTTTTTAAAAATTTATCTGTCTGTTAAAATGGATAGTCCTGTGTACATATGTACCCAAAATATGCATAGAACGTAAATAGATAGTACAACTTTTATATACTGAAGGTCATTTAGATGTTTCCTGTCACTGTAGTTCTTGTGATTACTTAAAATACCATGTTGCAATGCAGATTAACAGCAAATTTTATGAATTACTGAGAGATATTGAGCGTGCACAGGAACTTCTGCAGCACATCCCTCACAGATCCACATCTTGGTGCTTCTGTGACCAGGGTTAACATCAAGGTTTGGTAGGAGATACCTCAACAGCAATGCTGAGATATCTCAGTGGCAAAATGCTGGGCCAAATCCTTCCCTGTGATGAGACAATATATTTTGTAGGAGGTGGTTAACAGCAGCAGCAGACCTGGCCCAGGATCTCTTGCTTTCTTCCAGAGGCTGTGGCACCATTCCCACATTCCCATAGTGTCTTCTTGCCTCGTGACATTGTGTGGACACAATCGAAGTGACTGTGAACTGCCTGGTTGTGGGCATTATCATGTGACCCCATCCTTACACTTCCACAGAGTGAATGACACTGAAATTAAAACATGGTGTGCCAAAGGTCAGTGGCCACATCCTCAGTCAGCCCTGCTGAGCAGGAATTTGTGCAGCCACAAGATCCTGTTCACCAACTGATGCTGAGCCGTGTGTGGCCCCAGCTGTCTAATTTTCAGTCTGAGGGGTTGATTTGGAGGGGCTGATGGAGGCAGATCAAGTCAGAGGGATTTCCAGCAGTTTGGGTGAAGCAGGACTCTTGTCCATAACATTTTTGTATGTTGCGAGTTTCTTGGTGTTAAAATTCTTTACTCCCTGCGAGCCAGAGGATGATATCTCACATATGGGAATCATTGAGGAAATGTAAATCTAGCTTAAAGTATTAAATATTGAAGAGAAAGGGCAGAAAACAAAAAAGGAGTCATCTTAAATAGATGGGCAGAACTGTGAGAAAGAGTGAAAAATGAGACAGAATGCAGTCGCTCTCCAAAGTTTTAAATTATTGAAAGGCTCATACACCACAAAGACAGTCACGGCAAAGAAATGCCAAAGTGTGCTATATCCAGATTATATAAAACAAAAGGTCCAAAAGAGCCATGCTTGAGGGGTGAATGGAGAAGTAGCTGAGCAGGAAGATGCAGATGTTGGGTTCAGTGCTGATGACTTGTCATGAAGCCACAGAAGAGTCCGAGAGCTGGTGCCAGAACTGGGGACAAGAATCTCTCTGGGTCTTACAACAAATTTGTTTACCAGTGCATGATGGAAAATCAATTGCTATAAAATTATTAGGAGAAACCAGAATTGTTTTCTTTTCCTCACAGGAAGAAGGGTAGAAGTAGGAGCATCCAGAGAGTGAAAACATTTCCTTTACTTCTGACTGAAAATGGAGGTTACTGTTTGGGCTGCACGACCCAAATGAGATTGTAACCACATCAGATTTTGTCACTGATTCAGCAGAGATCAGTTGAAGCATCATGTGGGAACAGGCTGATGCAGTTGGGTGTCCCTGGCTAAAAAATCCCAGTTTCCAGTGGCTTTTCTTTGAATCTACTCTTGCATTATGTAGAGATCTTTCCTCAAGCAGTGGTGTGAATTATGACTCTGTATGTGACCAAGCAATACAGGTATTTAAAAATATGTATTTGCTATGAATGAATAATATACATTCAGAGACAAAAATTAATTCAAAGATGTGCAACAGAAATTAGGTGGACATTGAACACCCCACTAATAGACTGAATAAACCACTAAGAAATTAGTGACTAAACGACTACACAATTGGACACAGTTAATAGTAATCTTCAAGAGAGGATTCAGTTGTAGTGTACTGCATCTAGAGGCTTCTTGAACTCGTCCTGTCCTGCTCTCAAGGAGTTATTCCTCATCTATTTTTGCTCTAAGAAAAACTGATTCCCATCAAAGGAGTGGATTTATGGAAGGTGCTGGGATCCAAGGTGCGTTTAGAGGGAAAGTCATAAGGTAGAAATAATTCAGACCGCAGGGGAGAATTACCAGAGTGAAATAGTGAGAGAGGTATGAAATAATCTCCTTAGGGAGCAGTGGCAGCAGCATCTCCTGGAGCATTTGCAAATGGCCTGGCTAAACATGAGAGGATGTGTTATTCTGGTAGGAAGGAGGAGGTTCTGCCTCCTGGCTGGGGTGAGCCTGGTGTTCAAAAACTTCTTTCTGTCAGGATTGGGCCTTTGGGGCTATTTAATTTTTTTTTTTTTGCTGTAGCTGTATACTCTGCTCTCTCCTCTTCTATAAACCACTGATAAACCCACGTGTGTGGGACACCTCACTGAGCCCTGTTCCTGTTTCCACAGCCTGGAGAAGCACATGCTGTCGCACAGTGAGGAGAGGGAGTACAAGTGTGACCAGTGCCCCAAAGCTTTTAACTGGAAGTCCAACTTGATACGTCACCAAATGTCTCACGACAGTGGGAAGCACTATGAGTGTGAAAACTGTGCCAAGGTACAGTGAATTTGTGGGCTGCCTGGCAGTTCCTGTGCTGCTGGATGCTTGGGAACAAGGGGATACCCAGGCCTGGGATGCAGGAGGGCGTAGGGTTTCTGCCATGCTCCAGAGGGTTTCTCAAGGGTTTACACTTCTACTTTAAAGATATATTATATTTTCTACCCCTTTTGATTTGGAAATGGGTGTGGAAATGGCTGATGCAGGATGCTGAGTACTCGCAAGCTTGGTGCCCTGTGGGGATTGGTGGGGTGTAGGAGAGTCACTGAGGGGCAAGAAAACCCCAGGAAAATGCAGGGCAGAGTGTTCCCTAAGCTGTGTGCCAGCTGTTGGAACCAGAAACTTCAGGACACTACTGCAATATAAATCGAAACCAAGAAATAGCAAAGGGCCCTGGCTGCACTAAGTGAACGCAGCTCTTGTCCCTGGAGTATCTCCATCACTTCCCAGCACCACTCTTGCTGTGTGGATTATTTGTATAGCATGGGGTGCTCAGATTCCAAACACTTGGGCCTTCTGCATGGGAGCTTAGTTGGGTTTAGGTGCAGTTGCTTTTATGATGGGAATTTTATATTGATTTGGCACTTTAAGGTGCAGCAAAGCCCTGGCTGCCAGGGCTGTGTTTTGTACAGGATTTCTTGCTATCACACACTCAGGTGTTGATATGAAGTATTTCTATTGCAGTAATGCTCAGAGGCTTCAAGCAGCCACAATTTAACTCGTTTTCCATGAAGTCCCTGACTTCAAATGGGCAATTTCTAATGGCAAGGGCAAATACATCTGCTGCAGAGGGGTTAACAGATCCATCCAGATCCCGGGAAACTGAGCCCCCATCCTGCAGGCACAGGATGCCCCTTAGCAAGGCTTTTAATCTTAAAATACTTCCAAATAGCTCCAAGGTTTGAATTTTAAAAGAGTCTTGTAATAACTGGCTTCTTCCACAGTCAAGTTTCTTGGTTAATCAGTACTCATTTCCTAGCAGGTTTTCACGGACCCCAGCAACCTTCAGAGGCACATTCGTTCCCAGCACGTTGGGGCCCGTGCTCACGCGTGTCCAGAGTGTGGCAAAACCTTTGCCACTTCTTCAGGCCTCAAACAGCATAAACACATCCACAGCAGTGTCAAACCTTTTATATGTAAGTCTTCAACTAAACATCTTTGATTAAGTGTTGGGTTTTTTGCCGTAAAGCAGCGGGATCTGAAAGCAGGAGGTTGTTGTGTTCTGCTCCCTTTGAATTTCCCACACGTGTCACAAGGGTTGTGAGTTATTCAATGAGTTCTGAGTAATTTGTGGTCCAATGTAAAGAGTTATTTTCATTTTCAAACCGACCCTGTTTGCTGTACAAGTGTATCTGTTGTCTCTGGGATATTTTTCCATGCAAAGATGAGGAGTGGGATTTAGCAAATGAGCCATGTCAGGCTTGGCAGCTGCAGCCTCATTTCCCTGCACTGTGCTGAGCTGGCTGCTCTCCTCCCTGCTTTGGGAGTGAATTTTGGGCTGCGGAGTGTCCACAGCAGATGCCGTGACTTTTGCTGGAGTTGGAAAACAAATCCAGTGAGTTTGAGTCTGGGCAGTTTGCTGCTCTCTTTCAGGCTCCTTTGCATGCCCCAAGTTAAAGTACTGAGGCGAGCTGTTAGATCTTTGCCAACAGCTGCTCCAGCAATAAAACTTGCCTCGGATGTGAACCTGCCTCTCCTGGGCCTAAATCAGATCCTCAGTGTCTCATGGGTTGTGTTTGCTGCTGGGCCAGACCCTGCTTGGTAAAGGGTGCAGGTTGCTTTTCTTCCCTTTCACTAGGGAAGCAGAGGCAGAAAATATTTTAAAATGCTGTTCTTGGTAGGGCTACTCTTCTCCACAGCCTTCCCAGTGACCTGCTCTGGCTTCAGAGGTGCCTTCTGACCACCTCCCCTACTTGTCCACTAAACATCTTAATCTTTTGCTGCACCACACCTGGAAAAATCATCGGCCACAAGCTCATACAATTCCTCAAGAGGAGTATTGGCTTAAACAACTCACTTGTGCAAAATCTGTAACCTGTCATGGGGTTAGTAGTACTTTTGGACTCCTTCAATGAGAAAATGTATAAATGTTATATACCATTAACAATTTTTAAAGCTGATTGCAGGTTGAGTCATTACACTTAATGGGACAACAATAACTTCTGGTTAGGTAGGGAGTCTTCAGTCCTATTGCAACATCCTACGTAAAAGTCTCTAAGTGACACCTCTTGTGTACGAAATAACCTCTCAAAAGCTCTTTGTTACTATTTATTCTGATAAATCAAAACAGCAACTGGTATTCTGCACATGTACAATGTGAGGGATGAAACCCCACTGAGCAACCTACGAGTACCAGCCATGTAATGTCAGAACAAAGGACTTTGGAGACCACATGTTTGGTTGGCTTTGCCAAGCAGTGAGAGGGAGGTAGGGTCACCTAAAGCAGATATCTGTTTTCCACCAGAAGGCCACACACCATGATTTACTCGTACCACTCTGTTTATGGCAACTGTCTCTTATTACAGTGCACCGCCCAAGCTTGAGTGAAAACTCACCAACACTAAGGTAATTACTCACTGCCTTCACAAAATCTCCAGCCTCCCCAAATAGAAACCACATGCCATAATTGACTGAACATATTCAAAATAGTACTTACAGTAATTTTTTTTAATAAGCAGAAAATATGCAAACTTAACTGCGGGCTAATTCGGGGTCCAGAGACAATGGCAGTACAGAGTGTGCATAGGCATGAGGTTGATTTGTGCAATTTGGGATCCAGATTGGGAGTTTGTGTTAAACCTGGGGTCTGCAGAGCAATAAAAGCTGCAAGGAGGGAAGCTTCCCTTACAGGTTAGTTGCTTTAGAGTGTGGCACTGAGATTTAAAGGGTGTAATAAGGTGTAATCGGAGAAATCAAACACGGCTTCTGTTGCTTTTATACATGGAAGCAATTAAAGTTGATAACCATCCTCCATCTACTAAAGGTTGAGTTGTATGATGAAAGGGAGGTAGAACTTACAACACAAACAGAGAAGTCCTGGCTCCTGGGAATATCCGTGGAGGTGGAGTTGACACGGTTGATTTAGACACAGACTCCTCCAGAATCCACAGGGCATTGGATGTCCCTGTCTCTGATGCCATGGTACAGCCAAGCTTCAGGTGACAGTCCCCAAGAATAAAAGCTCTCCAGGGAGTAAGGGCTTCAACCTGGGCCCAAAATTTCTTTGCCAGCCTTTAGAGCCCATGGATTGAATAGAAGGCCTGTTAAATGCAAAAGGCACCTCAAGCAAGCAGCACCTCAAAACAACTTCAGTGCTCAGAAAGGTAAAATCCTCAGTACGGCTGTAAATTGTTTGATTGAGATGGTAATAGTAACAAATATTTGCATATTTTAATGGTGTTGCCATTGTTGGTTGAATTTAGTTTTAAAACGGAGATAAAATACATTTAGTTAAATGAATAATAGTCTAAGGATCTCTCTCAAAGAGAAAGTCAAGCATTTTCAAGGAACTAGAATAATCTCTCCTCATCCTTCGTGTCTCCTGTTCCTGTTTCTCTTCCATATTTTTTTCTTCGTTTTTCTTTTTATTTTTGATTTTCTCTCTTCTCTTTCTTGTCTCTCTTTGTGAATGAAGATTTCCAGCAGGAGCAGTAACGGATCCACAGCAACAAACATTCTTCCTGAGTTACCGCACTGCAAATTTCCTGTGTTTGGGCCCAATTCTGCACTCTTTACCCCACGGATTGTCCCGGGGATGTCAGGGAACAGGGAAAACGGGTGGATGGGGCAGGATCAGGCCCTGGAACAATAGGGGTATTGTTGCTGAGAGATGAAGCAGCCTGCTGAAGAGGTAAACAGTTAAGAGATGACAACAAGTGGTCGAGTTTCTCAAGGGCAGAGATTTGGAGGAGCAGGAAGGTTAGTGCAGGCCCCGGGTGTGAGTGGAAGTTAGAGGACGTGATTGCAGTTCATGGGAACCAAGAGTGCAGGATGGGATACATTCAATTCAGTTTCCTTTGCAGGCTTAAAATAGAGCCATTGTAAATTATGTCAGACTGTCTCAAATGATGAAAATGATTGTTAAAAAGGCCTCAGAATACACAATGTGTATTGTTGCGCGGCTTTGATGTGTGAAAGATGAGAGTTTATGATATAACACAAATTAAATAAAAATAAAGTGGCCACATGCTTTTTCCTGGCTGGGAAAAAAAGAAAAAGATTTATTATAGAGGGATAGTACTGCATGCTGATAGTGCTGGTGCCTTTTAAACAAGGCTGGAGCTGACACTGTTAGAAACCAGGTAGTGCAGAGGTGCTGACAAATTTTAGCATAATGGAGAGCACAAAACTCAGACTTGCCCAGTGCTCCCTCTCGTCCAAAGGATTCCAAAAGGGGACAGAAAAGGGCAGTGAGGAGCTGAGCATTACCCTTTTCCAAACCCCACTTTAACTTACGACTTGGTTGCTGCCCCGATTTGCTCCTGACGCTATGTAGCAGCCGGAAAAATCAGGAACTTGCAAAATCCTGTTTGGATCAGTGACATGACTGTCTCTCTGTAGTGTCTCACTCTCACTTCCAGCCTCCTGCTGCTCCAAGTGGTTGCTGGAAGCTGTATTCCAACGTGCCAAGTGTTGCAGGCTAGATCAGGACCCTGACCTCAAGGTAGATCTGTTCCCCTCTGGGATCCCAGGCTCTCTTCAAGTGCTGCTTTCGTGAGGCTGAAACTGTTAAAACCCCAGAGGAGTCTGAAAGGAAGTCCATCAGGCTCTTTGTGGGCATCAGACGTGTAAATAAATACAGCTTCGTTCTTACGGGAAATTGTTTGTGAAATGCAGTGTATTTTGTCATGTGCAAGAGGCAAATAAGCAATATTAATACCAGTAAAGTTATTAAAAGGTGGAATTTAGAGTTACAGCATTACGGCCACCAGTAAGGGCTATCTGTTACACAGCTAGAAATGCTTTGAACATATGAGAGACTACTCAGGCTGTAGCCTGGACTTACACAAGATTAAATTTCTAATTGTAAGTGGAAAAAACCCATTGTTTGTTAACAAGATTATACCTGGAAATACCTGGTTGTCTCCCCTTTTATCTCTTTCCTATCTTTGCAGTCTTACAGACTGAAAGCTCTGTGAGACAGCTACCTCTCTCGCTGGCCCTGCAAATATTTATTTTAATGACTAATTTCCACATGTGAATAGTGACACGAATGGATGCCATTTGAAGACACCTGTGCTCTCACACAGGAGCAGTGTGGGTTCATACAGGGTCACTGCACTGGGGCTCTTGGTGGGGCTCTGGGGACTAATGCAACATGAACTAATGGTGCTGAATGTACAACAAGGAGAGTGTGTCTTTTGGTGATCCCAGACCTTTTCTGGATTGTTGGAGCGGGTTTTGGTGCTGACTTTAGACATTTGTCTGCCTTGCTTTGGAGAGTACAACAGCTTTTGTACATTTGCGCACCTGAACTTCTCCCTGCGGCTTCCACGTTGACATTTGGCGGGTTAAATGGTGTTATTTGCAAAATTTCGGGGGTGGGGATAATTACCATAAAGCCTGAGATGTGTTGTTGTTGTTGTTTACATACAGGTGAGGTCTGCCATAAATCCTATACTCAGTTTTCAAACCTTTGTCGTCATAAGCGCATGCATGCTGATTGCAGAACCCAAATCAAGTGCAAAGACTGTGGACAAATGTTCAGCACTACGTCTTCCTTAAATAAACACAGGAGATTTTGTGAGGGCAAGAACCATTTTGCAGCAGGAGGATTTTTTGGCCAAGGCATTTCTCTTCCTGGAACCCCAGCTATGGATAAAACGTCCATGGTTAATATGAATCATGCAAATCCGGGCCTTGCTGACTATTTTGGAGCCAATAGGCATCCTGCTGGTCTTACCTTTCCAACAGCTCCTGGATTTTCTTTTAGCTTCCCCGGTCTGTTTCCTTCAGGCTTGTACCACAGGCCACCTTTGCTACCTACTAGTTCTCCTGTTAAAGGACTTCCGAGCGCAGATCAGACAAACAAAAGCCAAAGTCCCCTCATGACAAATCCTCAGATACTGCCAGCCACCCAGGATATTTTGAAGGCACTAAATAAACAACCATCAGTAGGGGAGAATAAGCCAGTGGAGCTTCAACCAGAAGGGTCCTCTGAAGAGAGGCCGCATGAGAAACTCAGTGACCAGTCAGAGAGTAGTGACCTTGACCTTGACGATGTCAGTACCCCCAGTGGCAGTGACCTGGAAACCACCTCGGGCTCTGATCTGGAAAGTGACATTGAAAGTGAGAAAGAGAAATTTAAAGAAAATGGTAAAATGTTCAAAGACAAAGTAAGCTCTCTGCAGAGCCTGGCGTCAATAAATAATAAGAAAGACCACAGCAATCATTCCATTTTCTCACCATCCTTAGAGGAGCAGACTGCGGTGTCAGGAGCGGTGAATGATTCTATAAAGGCTATTGCTTCTATTGCTGAAAAGTACTTTGGTTCAACAGGACTTGTGGGGCTGCAAGACAAAAAAGTCGGAGCCTTACCTTACCCTTCCATGTTTCCCCTCCCGTTTTTTCCAGCATTCTCTCAATCAATGTATCCATTTCCTGATAGAGACTTGAGACCGTTACCCTTGAAAGTGGAGCCCCAATCACCCAGTGAAATAAAGAAGATCCCAAAGGGAAGCTCTGAGTCCCCCTTTGACCTCACCATAAAGCGTAAGGAGGAGAAGCCACTAACTCCCATCCCCTCAAAGCCAGCAGCCCCCTCAGCAGCCAGCCAGGACCAGCCTCTAGATCTCAGCATGGGCAGCCGAAGTCGAGCCAGCAGCACAAAACATGCTGAGCCTCGGAAAAACCACGTCTTTGGAGAGAAGAAAGGAGCAGACCTCGAGCAAAGGAAAGCTTCGGAGTCCTCTTTGCAGCACGCCAGGCCCACCCCGTTCTTTATGGATCCCATTTACAGGTAAAGGACTGTTTGCTGCCTTCCGGCATCCTTTGGGACAGGCAGCCAGGTCTGATGGGCCACAACCCTGTACCCCTCCTGGTGTCCCTGGAGGCACCATCCCACTGCTGGGGCATGGTGGGCCCAGGCTGCATTCTGACCTGCATATCCCACCTCACATCCCAGCTGCTCCTACCCAGCCCCAGAGCCAATGCTGCAATTAGCCAGCCTTAATGACTGCCCTCATTGCCTTGAGTCATTAGTTTAACCTGCATAGCTGAACATGCAGAAGTTGAATATATTCTCTTACCAAATTGGCATCAGTATTGAATGTTCGTATATTTAAAGCGTGTTTCCTCTTGAATTCAGTAGGAGTTCCTTATAAGTACAACACTGGTCCTAATGTGTATTAAAAGGGAGGAAATTGAGAGCGATTTCTGCTCGTTTTTACTATTATTTGAGCAATGGGTTGTTTTCTTCAGGCATTTCATTCATGTAAGTGAAAGCACAGTGCCCATGTGTGTACAAAGCCTCACCAGTGGGCTACTTAATCACAGAATCGTCATAGAAATTCCATCGTTGGAGGGGACCTTAAAGATCATCTCGTTCCAACTCCCTGCCACGGGCAGGGACATCTTCCACTAGACCAGACTGTGCAGATCCACATCCATGATTTACCTTTTAAAATCAATGGGAGCCTCATGACAGGTGCACAGGGAGACATTGTCAGTGAGCTGCAGTTTTAAAATAACAGTGGTTAAAATCCAGACCTCCTGGTGTTTCCCAGTAGAGCCAAGATGCATCTCTCTGGGATCCGAATTTCACCTGCATCCTGTGTACATCAGCCCCTTTGCCCTTTCTGCTCATATATCTGTGACCAGCCAAAGTCATGCATCTAAATTAGTTTAGAGAAATATTAGCCATAAAAGTATTTGTCTGTAATATAAATGACTGGTTTTACAGCCTATTGTTAAAAAAAGAAGGTTATTGCCATGTAAATTATGTTAATTTATTACTTTATCTGAAAAAGGAATGCCGTGGGCAAAAGTTTTTGGAGAATGCTGGCCCATAAGACAACAAGTCTGCATTATGAAGAAACAGGATATGATGCTATTTACTGAGATGGTTTTATTCCTGCCAGATTGATATCTGTATTAGACCATAGGTTTTCTTTGCGTCATATTAATTTAAAATGCCTGTAGCAGCGGAAATAATGATCCGTGCTTTATGGCCCTGCATTAGAAACTAATTAAATTGCATTGCAAACTCCCCTGCCCACGGCAGCGGGGGTGGAACTAGATGATCCTTAAGGTCCCTTCCAATGCAGACCATTCGATGAGTCTACATTTCTATGACTCTAATGAAATCTGTGTAAATTCTGGCAGAATAACAGGAGCCCAGTTGTTACTGAGCCTTCCTTTGCCATGAGATCCATCTGCATATGGACAACAGGATCTGTTCTTTAAACCATACACATCAGCAACAGAAAAAGCAAAAGCCCCAAATTTCCACCCTGTTTCTGAATTATCCACACTGTGTTTCAGTGCCTGAATGCCCACATGAAAGGTGTTTCCCGCTGGCATCCCACATTCAGTGTGTTCCTGCAGGCCCACCTTTCTCCCACATGCACAGGAGAGGTTTCCAGGGTGGTGGCTGTGACGTTCTGTGTGGACAGACGAGAAGGAACCCATTGCTCAAGGCTCTGTTGCCTTGAACTCCCCTGAGTTGAGAGCACACCCTTGATTTATTTCTTTGTAGAAGAGATCGGTAGTCAATTGTTGGTACTTGTTATAATGATTACCAGTGTCTTGAAACAGATTATTCCCTATTTATATAGGATTATTCTCTATATAAATGGTACCATCTCCGCTTCATGAAAATTCAGAGCCCTAACCCCAGTAATGAGCTGTACATGGGAATTGAAACTGGGGTTTCCTCTCTTATTATCTCTGAGAAAAAACCTGCTTGTTGTATAATTGACTATTTTAAACCTGAGTAGCTGTGTGATTATTCATATATGAGACTGATTCATCACAAGCAAATCTAATTTTAACATTTACAGAGTAGAAAAAAGAAAATTAACTGACCCACTGGAAGCTTTAAAAGAGAAATACTTGAGACCTTCCCCAGGATTCTTGTTTCATCCACAAGTAAGTATTTTGGGAATTTTGATGTTGTAAACAAGCCTGTTGATGCTTCAAAGCAGGTGCAGAGAAATGAATGCAGTCTTAGTCATTTTTGGATTTCCTAAAACACACAGTTTTTGCTGGACCATTGTGGTGGAAAAGCGTAAGCATTGTTCTGAGCTTCTTGATGTTTTGCAGATGAAACAACATGTTTTGATTATAGAGGAAGCCAGATCTGAACTACATGTGTCTTTCAGAATCATGTTCCTCCAAAACTGGAGTGTAATTAATGAACAGTTGCAGTTACTTGTATCTTCTTCAGCGCTGGTGGGCTCTGGGCGAGTACAGTCAGCATTGACTCTGACAAGTCAATGTAGATTCAAGGTAGGGCCAGCAAATCTGAGCATCCCAGTTGTCGGGGGATTTTACTAAAATTAAGGACTCCTATAAAAGGGATAAAATTTTCCACCCAGTGTTTTCAAGCCTAATAATGCAAATGCTCCACCTGTTTTGGACAGCTGTTGTGGGCTGTAGGGTGTGCAGTGACTGTGCAGGATCCCTGCTCCTCTGTACCTGAAGAAACGTTATGTGAGGGCTGTTTTCTTGTTCATAGGCCACAATCCTGTGTAACAAACATGTAGGAGGGTGTCCCTCAAACAGTGTAACAGTTGCCATGTGCATATATGTAATACTCTATAGGAAGAGGATCCATGTGAAAAGTCTATGTTGCTTTTCTCCACCAACACCATACCCTCATTTTGTCTTCCTCCTAGGAGATTTTGCCTTCATTCCTTTAGGAGATTTTGCTAAAAATTGGGGTGAAATCTTTTCCCTGAAATAAAATGCTCTGTGGTATTGGCAGATTTGAAGTCCTTGGTGACTGTGAACTGTTGCATCTTAATAGTGACAACCTATGGACATCTTGTATTTTAAACCCACACCGACAATCTGCTGTCTCTGGCTCAGGTTCCTCTGGACATGTGGGCAAACCACCCCAATAATGTGCCACCACTTGCTTTTTTTTTCACTCTCCCAAGTCTTAAATTGTATGGAATATATTCTGAAGTATGGGACTTATGGAGAGCTGGGAAGAGCAGCTGATGGTATATATGGTTGCAGATGAACAACATAATGCTTTTGCATGGGTAGAGAGCACAGAAAAACACCTTCCAATTTCAATGTCTGAATGAAGTGTCAGATATAAGTATTAAAGTATTTAGTGGTACTTAAGTGTTGCAAGTATTTATGGGAGTATATAAGTATTTATGAATGTTATATAAGCATTTAAGAAGTATTAAAGCTGCTGAGAATTTATGTGCAAGATTTAATAGTGGCTTTACAGCTCTTGCTGACTTCCCTTAAATAAAGTAAATTTGCTCAAGTCGGAGAACAGCAAGTGAAAATGCCCGTTTCATAGCAGGTAGTGCTAGTGGATAAACAGGAGCTCAATCCTCTTTGTGTCACAGAATCACAGAATATTCTTGAGTTGGAAGGGACCCACAGGGATCATCGAGTCCAACTCCTAAGTGTGTGGTTCCTCTCCATCAAGTGACTTACTCTGTTAGAGCAGCTAAGGGGCTGTAAATTAATAAGAAATTATACAAATGAAGGTATTTTGGGTACTACATTGATAGAAAAAATAGTGTTAGTTTGCTTAGTGGTTGCTAGCCGTTCAGAAGGTGTGACTCCGTGTGGTTCAGGGGGCACTGAAGGTGTTGCCACAGGTCAGTCTGATGCTGGAGGTTGGTTGGGTGGGAAAAGGGCTATTGGGGTAAGATACACTGTTAGAAGTTTGGCTTTGGTGTCTGGGGAAGGAGTTGGATACTCTTCTGTGTGGCGTCCATGACTCTGAGTTACCTGGGGAACTGCGAGTTGGGCGAGGGTGCCGTGGGCAAGCAGCTGAAATGGAGACATGGGACCTTTTCCCATGAATGGGCAGGATGCTGGAATTTCACCCATCCTGTTTTTTCTCACAGAGGGTTGGTTATGCCTCTTTCTGGTGCCTGGGGAAGGTCCCAGTGCTGTCCCCAAGTCCATCAGTGTGGAGGAGGTGTCAGATGGCAGGGCCAGGCAAGCTGGGGCAGAGCCAGCACCCTGTGGAAGGATGGAGGCTTGGCTGTGCACCTGCCTTGCTGCACCACCCTCCTCCACTTTTCTCCTTGTGCAAGAGAGTAAAAAATTACGTGGCAAAGCCTTGCTTTTGTTTTATCACTTACCTGACAGAGGGATAACATCTTAAACGTGGCGTGAGATGGATTGATACAAAGGTCAGGAGTGTAACAGGCACTCTTAGTACATTGTAAAAGAAAACTAAACCACCAGCACATGTCCTGTCAAAAAAGTAAATGCCAAGAAGTGCTCTCTTGGAAACTTTAATAGAAAGGAGCCTCCTGCTTGCAAAGGCAGAATCTGGTTCAGTATTTATAGAGGACTGGGGAGCAGCAGGGGAGCTGTTTCTCCTTTATAGTCCTGTTCACCCCTGTAAAAATACAGGTGGGGAGTGCTCCACAGGTTTTCATTTTCTTCTGGCAGGATTTGCCCATGTCAGATATCTCCAGACTTACTGTTTGTGTCCTACAAGCTTGTGTTTCTCTAGGTCGATTTATTTCTGAAAATTACCATCTCATGAACCAAGAATTTATTTATTTTCTTTAAACTGGGTAACAGGACAGTAAACAGATGGATCTTTCAAATAGGTTTCTGAAGTGGAGCTTAAAGACATAGACCCTGTAGTCCTTATTCTGCTTGTGCCTGAGCAAAATTCCTCCTATTGACAGTGGCCCAAAAGCTATGAAAATAGATAATTTAAGGGCGTTTTGCAATAATTTTTCATTGCAAGGATTGAATTTTTAGGAAGAGGACATCAACCTGCAACAAATCAGTCAGAATAACATTTAATTATTATCCTTAAGTAAAATCTTACTTGGTAGATTGATTGCAATGAGGGTTCCAACACAGGAATAATATCTTGTTTTTGTTTCAATTTTGCTCCCAGTTCCAATTGCCTGATCAAAGAATTTGGGTAAGTTCATTGCTTATATTTTTGATTTAATCACTGTGAAATAAATTGCATAAGAAAAATATAATATGAAAGATAACTTACCACTCAATTACAGAGCATGCCACACTTTCCTACTGGGTGTTGTAGCTGTAGCAGGCAAATATTCTCTTATGTCAAATTCGCTTTATGTATTTGATCCTGCTGGTTTTATTTGGTGAAGGCAATGGGAGCTTTACCTGAGTGAGGGTTTCAGAGGGCAGTCTTTTGTTTGTATGTACTGAAATTATTCCAAGCCATTTCCTTTAGAGATGGCAGTGAAATCTTCAGGCTGAAATCTTGTTAGATTGTGATAGTTAATAAATATTTAATCTGCATTAAAATACAGAGCCTCAGAGGACCTCGTGTTTTCCTCCCACTTGGCTTCAGTGAGTTAGTCACTTTAATAGTCACTTTAATAGCTTTGAAATTTGGAGCTTAATTGCTCATTGCAGTGCTTAAAGCCGAAATAAATTCCTGTTTATTTGTTGTGTTTAGGTGAAATTTGTCTTATGTGTATAGTTACATCCTCCCCCTTACGTGAACAGGAATTGTGCTTCAGTACTATGGGATAAATTTGATCTCACCCTTCTATTTTTATAAAACGTTATTTTTAATATGTCTAAATTGTTCATGAAAAAAAAACGAGAGCGCTACAGCAACTGCTTTTGCAGATGCAACTCAAATAACACCGTGCTCTGCTCTTGCTTTGCTGGCTCCTCAGCTGCAGCGCTGAACCCATAAATACTTGTCCCGGATTCTTCCCAACCTTTGGGCTTGGGAGAGGAGAGCTGGAGCCAGGCGGCTGCGGGTCCTGACTCACCCCCGCTCATCGCTCACTCGGCAACGTGGACTCATTTCACAAGGCAAAGCCAAGAGTTTGCAGAATGAGCTGTGAGGTCTTCACGTGCTCTCCCCCACGTGTGTCTCTGCATGGGGGTGGTGGGGGAGCCCCCAGAGGTGCTGCCCCTACAGTTGGGCCCTCAGCCCTGCTCTCCACTCCATGCCATCCTTGGTGCACTTCAGAAGCAGTGATGGACCTTTGCTTTGTGTACACATGGCTTGTAGTCCCACTGTCTTCCTGTCAAGTGATGGGTCGTGCAGCTGCCAGAGATGCATTGGGAAAGGAGCTGAGCAGGCACTGAAGGTTCCCGTAGGTGCTGAATGAGCTCAGCGGGCGGGAGGTGGAGTTAAATGCCAGACTTGGAGAGCACAAGAGCTGGGTCCCAAACCTGTAGACGGTATTGAGTGTAGGACATGAAGGGGCCATGGTAGGATTGGTGACCTGGCACCCTTAATCCTCTGCTCTCAGAAAAGTGACTCAGTTTGGGGATATTTGGGAAGTTGAAAAACTCGGTGCAGTCTGTTCCTTCCGTCTGCTTTCCTTGACCTTGGCTTGGTCCTCAAATTTCCATCATCCTGCTGCTTTTGTGAGTGTACATCTCCTGGCCACGCTCGTGCTTTGA
This sequence comes from Pitta sordida, assembly GCA_013390025.1. NCBI lineage: Eukaryota > Metazoa > Chordata > Aves > Passeriformes > Pittidae > Pitta > Pitta sordida. The sequence continues at coordinate 403,226 of WEKX01028428.1, read as the reverse complement.
GCAGCTTCAGCAGAAATAGGTATTTAAATCGTAAAGTGACTGAGCAGGATGCTGATTCATGGATGAATCTTCATCGTGATAGATCTGAGTAGGTCAGACAAGACTTTCTGTCCCACTTCTCAGTTGCATGTGCCAGGTATTTCAATGTTATTTTAGATTGTCTTTCATTGTTTGGCGGGAACCCTGTAGTACAAACCCTCTCTTGGATGTATCAGGATTTATTTGATCTGTGAACTCTTTTATCCTCTTCTGGTCCCATCAGGAGAAGGTTGCTATAAAAAGGTTCTGTGATTATAGGCAGATATTATTTGTAATAGCTCTATGGGGAATTATTGCAAATAATTAAAACAATTTTACAAATAAATGAAAAGGACTATGGTGAGTGCATTAACAAAGCTTTTATTTTACTAGGCTTATTTTTAGGACATGATCCATTTTCTTAGCTCAGCTAAATCCCCACCAACTGCATTCATACAAATAAAGTTATTCTGGAACCATACCGCAGATCAGCAGGAGTTTCTCACTACTGCTTCATAAAGTTCAGCCATGTGTGATGGGTCTCTTGAACGTGAATGTAGCTCAGCCAAGTCCCAGGACTGGATGTCCAAATACACACAGTTTCAACACAACAAATTCACAAGTTGCAGTTTTTAGAGGCAGTATCATAACTTGAGCTGGGGAGGGAGAAATCCTGAGCTTTGGTAGTTGGATTTTGAAGATTTCTACAAATAACAGTAGTAAAAATAGAAAGCAGAGTTGAACAGGTTTTTTTTTTCCCATGAGTTGCAGCCATAAAGTCAGTTGTTTTTTTGTGATAGTAGCAATGAAGGAGTCACATTTGTAAAGCATGAGGTCATGTAATGCATGACATTGTCTGTGAGATTATTTCATATCATCAGGTTATTCTTAAAAAGCAGCAACAGCAAACCTCTGCTTTATTTATGCCACTTTTTCTTTGGTTGGTTAATAAATTTTAAGACAAATGCTCCAGACCCCTGCTGATGATATCTTGCCCGTTGAAATGTTTATAAATACTTGTTTTAGCCGATTATGGTAATGTCTGCATTTTTGAGTCGGAGCTGGGGAATTGCGAGTGCACATTAGTTTGCGTCAGTCGAAGGTTAATAGCCTCTCAGGGAGCAGGAGGGAGGTGGGGGAAAGCTGCTTCCTTTTCCAGACATCTGGACACAGATAGAATCAACAACTCTTATATATGTAAATCAAAAGTTACTGTTCTATATAAAATACTGTCATTCACTGGTCTCAGATCAGGAGCAGACATGATTTGTCCATAAGGCAATAGCTGTATGTAAAATACGTAACAGGATCTTCTCTCCTGCCTCCTTGGAGGGCTTCCTCCATGGACATGGCAATTACACTCATCCTATCCTTGGGGTCAAGCCGTGCCTTCCTCCCCATCCCTGTTCAGGGATTGCCACAGCCCTTGGGCACTGGGCTGGGGTGAAGACCCCCCCCCTGAAAGTGCTGCCCGGTGGCTTGAGCCACACATCAGCCACCTCTGGAGAGATGAGGTGAGCGTGAGCACCCACATAACCTCCCAGGGCAGCTGCTGTCACTGACAACCTGCTCCAAGAGTTGGGTGGATTGATGGCCAGTGGCATCTCCGTGGCGAACACAACTCCTGTGGAGGCAGGTCTTGCTTTGCCACCAGCAGGAATGGTGTTTTGAGTGAGAAAGAGCTGCTTCAGTTGTGTTTCATCTGAAATAGGGACTTTCATTAGGCAAAAAGGAAAATCACCTCCTGGGTTAATATGTAGTCATTAAAAAAAAAAAGGCAGAAAAAAAGGGTGAGAATAAAATGATTACCATCACTGAAGGTTGTCAGTGAATCCACCCTGGGCTGTGGCATGTGTCTGTAAATGCCATAGGAAGAAGGATGATCAGGCAGAGATCGGAATTTGTGACTGTTCAGCAATAATAGCCAAATCCAAAGCTGTCTGTGAAGATGAGAAAGCTGAGTCACCAGGATTAAAGCAGAAATAAAGCTGAATGTCAGTAAATACCCAGTAATACTGAGAGGAAAGTGTGACTCTTAACGCATGTCATTCAGGAAAAAGATCTTGAAATTGATAGTTTCATGAAAATATCCTCTTGAGTGTTTAACAGGAAGAAATTGAAAACATCATTGTGTTACACTGCCTGAAATACTGCAGAAGTCCCTCTTAAAAAGGATATAGTAGAATCAGAAAAGACACAGAAAAGTGCAACAGTGGTGATCAGGTCCCTTGTCCACCCTCCTGCACGTCCCCTAAGGCCTCTACTTGGAACTGGGATACCACCTTCCAAAAGGACGTTTTGCAGGTTTAGAATTCCTGCTTGGTTTTGGTGCCTGAGTTGGTCCTTAGTGCAACAACCCTAGATTTCATATTGCTCAGTTGGTAGTTTGCAAGCAGGCTGATGAGCAGGGACTATCTGCCTGGGCATAAAGTGGTGGAGAGGTTGTTGTTGAACTGGCCTGGCAGGATTTCATGGTCTGTGAGATGCCCACACAGCCCAGGTGCCCATCTGACGATAGGGATTTGCATCCCGAGGGCTCTGAGCACCAACATGCTCCAGGACTTCTTAAGAAAATGCCCCAGTTTTTGTACTTGTGGCCACTACCTTCAGCAGATGGTACCAGCTGTAATATCCCACCAGCAGTGGAGTGACATTGCCTTGTACCAGGAAAGCTGTGGGGCTGAGCACTTCCCCTTGGTGCTGGCCTTCAAAAACATAAATCGTACCAGGTAATGGCATGGATTAGGCTTTTAAAAAAACCGAACCAAAACAACTAACACAATAGTCATTCCTATGGTGAGAAATGTATTTTTAGAAAGCAAGTAATACTTTAAAATAATTGGAAGTGCTCGTGTTTCCTCTGGATGAGGGATTTAAGATTAAGTGCTGATTTCATACCTATTTTGGGACTGATGTAATCCTGGAGGCAGTGTTGGAGGTAGCACTGATCTGCATGGCTGTACATTAAAGAAGAGTCAGTCTCAATTTCTCCTCTGCAAAATCCTGGAAATACAAACTGAAAAAAAAGTCAGCATGACTAAGGCATATTAAGTGTAAAGAGGAAAATAGTTGGTCTAATACATAAAGGGGAGGGGACCATGTGTATGAGAAATTGTGATCCAAAAATGATTTAAACCCAGTAGATAATGAAATGGAATTGAATATTAAATACCCATAAATAAAACATTTATTATACATCTCAATACCCTTTTTATTCTTCACCATAAATATGTGATATCATAACCCATGCACTGTCTTGTCACTGCTAATCAGCCCGAAGGCCAAAGGGCATTTTTCATCCAAAGCATTTATTTTCAGCAATTGTAAAGTAGATGAGTGAATTTTGGGGGGGGAACAATTAGAAGGAATTAAAGGCAGTGGAATGCCTGTTATAAAAGCTTTAAGAATCAATTTCAACTAAAGGAGAAGATGAAGTCACATAAAAAGAAATATATGGTAATGTTGGGTTGATAATGACATCTTGGTGCCGAGATAGAATTACCTCCTCTCCCAGCAGCATCATCATTGCATATCTCACGCCTGTGATCAGTACACGTCAAAATCCTTCATATTGACAAATGTGCTGTCCACTTGCATCTGTGGAGAATGTTTTAGCAGCTGAGTGATTATGAATCAAACCCCAGAGCTTACAGCCCCTACTGCCTTGCAATGCTTTCACATTTGTTGCCTGACAAGTAAATGTATCTTGACTTCCCTCTGAGATTTTTTATTTTTTTTCCACTGTGTTTGATGAAAGACATTTGGCAAATTGGCAGTGGTACCCTGTACGTTGCAATTTGTACTCGGCATTAGGAATCTGAGCATGAAATGAGAGGGCAGGCTACAGGCTAATGGGAAAAAAACAACTCAGCTCAAAGGCAGAGCTAACCAGCATGGAGGTAGTCATTCCTGGAGATAAATGTGTAATTCTGTCAATTAAAATAAAATTAAATAAGCCCCAACGAATGTGAAGTTCTTCCAATTAAAATTTCAATTTTCCAACAATCAGAGCAGCCTTTTATGGATTTTGGAGAACAGGCTGTAGAGGTGTTCCAGCTGAGAAGGGTTCAACATGTTGTCTTTCATATAATTTCCTTTTTTTACAAGCAGGATACTACACAGCGCTCATGCTGTGGGTTTGGTTCTCTGTAGGTGAAATCTTGGCTTGCTTTCTTTTCATTTGTGGTGATACAAAGGGGTGGATGGTTACTCTCACCTGTCAGTAGGCTCAGCAGCATTCTTGAACTCTTCAAGTGGCAATTTTTGAGGTTTTGGAGGAGATTTTCGTGGGCTGTTCCAGAAATCATTCTCCAAAAAATACTTTAATCCCTGCTCCCTGCAAATTGCAGGCAGCTAATCAAGAGTGGAGACATCACAAAGCACGTAGGGTTTGCATGCAACTGAAGGTAGAGCGGGAATATGAAGAAGTTGTAGGTAGGATAGACATCTAACAGGTAATGTCAATACAGAGAACCAAAACCATCAAAGCTTCATTTCTTGGAGGTTTATCATGTGGCCTTTGATTGTGATGGGCGAAAAAACTGGACTGAGCAGTTGGATGTGGCTGAGACATTGGTGGAGCCTCTCTGGATCTGGCTTGTTGCAGCCGTTGGTTGAGTTAGTGTTCAGAAGTTTTCCTCTGCAATTTGTCCTTTGCAAGTTCTTGCAAATAGAAAAAACCAACGTAGGAATTCAGATATTGTTTCTGTTGATTTGGTCAACAATGGCCGATGGTTTCTGTAGATGGGATGCACAGACTCAAAGGTGCACACCCACAGAGCATCACTGTGTGAAGTGGAATTTTTCAGAACCTGGGGCTTAAAAATAAGAAGAAAAGAAATTAAATTTTGGGAGGCTGCAAATCTACATTGGGTACATTGTCCCAATTCGTTTCACTTGTCAATGTATGTTCTCTGTGTTTTGGGTTCATGGTGAGGACAGAAAGTCAAAGTGGTACTTGCCATGACGGGTTCTGTGCTCTGTTCTCTTGCAGATGTCAGCTATAGAGAACATGGCCGAAAAGCTGGAGAGCTTTAGCGCCCTGAAGCCAGAGGCCAACGAGCTGATCCAGTCGGTGCCATCCATGTTCAACTTCCGCGCGCCGCCGAGCGCCCTTCCCGAAACCCTGCTGAGGAAGGGCAAGGAACGCTACACCTGCAGGTAGCCCCAGGGCCACCCCGTGCTCCCTAAATCCCTCCTGCTCCAGGCACCTCTGACAGGGGCCATGGCGAGTCTTTCAGGGCTCTCTGTGCCCAGCAAAACACAGAAAGTGTTTCCCTTTGAGATTCTTATTTATTGAATTACTAGTGTTACGAAACAAAGCGCTTTCCCTGTATCATACCGGTTTGATAAATGAGGTGGAAACTATTATATAAACAATTCTTTTTTCCCCTAAATTTTCTCATCGCTTTCATATATGAAAGTGTGCTTTCATTATTGATTTTTTTGATCATAAACTACAGGCGTGTTTTCTCTCTGGCTTCTGGTTTTAATATCCAAAGGGATCAGTGATAAAATACATGACTTATTAGGACTTGTGTGTACAGACTTTAAAAAAAAAAAACCCACAATGAAGATAGTCATTGAACGTGCACCCAAAATGAATGGGAGCTTTGTCAAGGAGAGTGGAATTAGCTGTGTGGGTATTTTGAAGGCTTATACATCACGTTGTGAAAAAATAAATGGGATGTTAAAAGTGAGGGGATGCAATCTTCAAAGTCATCACGTAGAGCAACCACCACCCTCATTCACTTAAGAGTGTGCTGTGTGTGCTCTGTCCCCATGGAAAAATGGTCTCAGTGTCCTAACACAATGGACCAATTATAAACTGAATATTAATATTTTACTTGAATGAATGGGGAGAACTCCGGATAAATAAATTTCTTTTTTTTTTTGCCATTATTTTTCCTGTGACATATTATCGAGTTTGGAAAATGGTTTTTAAATTGCATTATTTAGGTCTGTATATCATCTCCAGAATGTGCAGACGTTTGACACTGGTATATCGGTTTATCTGATCTTTCTGAAAACATGTCACCTTCTTTCAAGACATGTTGTTATAGAAACATACCTTGATGGATTAGGTCTTTGAGTCTTGTCTGCTCTGATCCTATTCAATGCACAGAATGGTGTCACGTTTGCTGACACGTAGAATTGGTTGAAAGGTTTGAAATTTGCTTACATGGAGGCAGAAATCCAAGGCTTTAATAACAGATTCTCTTGATTCCAAACGTGAATGAGGCCGATAATCACCTAGAGAGCTTAGAAACTTCAGGTGATCTTTAAAATCGCTGTGTTTTCATATCCCTTGCTTATGCACAAGCAAAGCTGGTAGGTGCCAGCAGTTCAGTCCCATTCACGTGCATGTCAATCATTTACCTTTGCTGAATGCTTTTATTGAGATGTTGTTACACCAAAGCCGTGCCAATGGAACCACATATTAATGATTCCAATTGGGCTGTGCATCCAGTGCAGCGCAGACTGGGACAAAGCCGTTGAAGGTTGTGTTGTCTTATCAAACCTTTTCTTATCACAGATACTGTGGCAAGATTTTCCCGAGATCTGCAAACCTAACACGTCACCTGAGGACGCACACTGGAGAGCAGCCCTATAGGTACCGTGGCCCCTCACCCTGGTCTGTGCTGTGCTCAAGTGGTCTTTGAGGTCCCTTCCAACCCAAAACATTCCATGATTCTATGAATAAAGCCAGGGAATGGGTGTTCAACAGCCTTGCTGGACCAGCTCCAACCCTTCTCCTTGATATTGATGACCCCCAGTTGTGTTTTGGTCTCAGATAAGATTTTTAACATTTCATGCTGATACTCGGTGTTGGAACAAAATTTTTGTTCCTAGTTAGTCAAATTCTTTTGTCTAAGGCAGCTCCCCAGCACTGTCCACAAGTCTTGCCCTTGCTGGGGGGAGGACTGATGGTGCTGAACCAGCATGATTGAAGTGATGTCCAATAAGGCTTATGGGCATATTTTCCCTTGCAAAAATGTTTTTTCTTGGAGTTCTGCGGTGTTATTTGCAGCCTGCAGTCGGGTGATTTGTCAATCATCTGATTTCTGAAAGGTCCCGGTTGCAAAAGCGTTACTGTATTTATTTGCTTCCTGGATCCTTTCTGAGGTCTGCTTAACCAAAACCCCATGTGGGTGTACTCTCCTGTTGATAAGAATATGTGTGTGATACTGAATCCAGGACAGTCACATGCAGAAATGTGTAGAGAAGCTTCACCTTATTGAAAATGAAAGTCCAATTTAAACTGGAAAGAAGCCAGTTCATGTTCCAGTAAAACAAATGCACAGATTTCTGCATTTTATGAGCTGTAAAGAGCAGAGTAAGCTCATTGTTTGTGAGGAAACAATATGTTTTTTGCCTCTAGTCTCTTTGGGAGATGAGATTCACATCTAATTTTATTGAGGGAAGGTCTTGAAGCATGTTAAACCCGTCCACTGCATAAAAGCCACTAGCAATTAGTAGCATAATGGACGATTTCAGCACTAAAGAAAATTTGACATCATTGACAAGCGTAAGAGAGGCACGGGAGAAGTAGAAGATTGAAAAAGTAAAGTGGTGAAGACTGTTGGCTAGTTGCCAGCCAGAGAATTTGGAATAGCTATAGTATGACTTAGTAATGGCTTAAAGAGCAATACAGTAAAGGCTTTAGGGACTCCAAATCGCTGCAGAGTATGAAAATTGATGCCTCTGGTACCAGAGTGATAGACTAAACTACTCACATTGGCACGGTATTAAAGGTTGGGATTGTTTATTGCTGGTTTTTGCAAGATAACCAAATTTCCTCTGGGATTAGCAATCGAGCAAGCTAATTCCTCAAGAAAAGATTTAATCACACAGTATAATTTAGAATAGGAAAAGAAATAGCCCTTTTTACCTTATTTGAGCATTAGAAGAGATCTGTTTCATGTTTTTTCCAAAAGTGTTTAATTGTATTGTATTGGCAGCACATGAAACAATAGAGTTATTGCTCTACTGTTTTCAAACTTCCCAACTTTTCGTGCAACAGTTTCGAAAACATGGGACTCAATTACCGTAGCTAATTTGATACCATTAACTCTGAAATATTATGCTTATTCCTAAAGGCAGTATTTAAAATATAAAGCCTAATGTGAATTAGAGCTGAAAAACCCACCGTAGAAGTGATGTCCCATTCCAAGTGTTACTCAGCCAAAATTTGTCTTTATTTCAGGGAGGATTGTGCCTCAGCAGGGAGACTGAGCCCAGAAGGTGCTTCACATCTCTCTAAGGACAAATTTTGTGTTTCCAGCTACTAACAAACCCTTTTCTGCCCACCTATTTTTAGATGCAAATACTGTGACAGATCCTTTAGCATATCGTCTAACCTGCAGAGACATGTGCGCAACATCCACAACAAAGAGAAGCCATTCAAGTGTCACTTGTGTGACAGGTGTTTTGGTCAACAAACCAATCTTGACAGACATCTAAAAAAGCACGAGAACGGGAACATGTCTGGTATGTTTGTCTTTGTCCTCCCCAGCCTGCCCCACGTACCACGTCCAGGAGGCTGCGGGGTGTCCGTAGGCACACGCGGCTCTGCTCCGACGGGTGGGGGGTTGGGAAACATGGAAGTGCCTAAGCTCTGCTGACATTTAAAGTGCTTTGAAAATCCCAGCATAAACTCTTCCCTTGTATAACTTGAGACCTCTGGATGGTGTCTTTTCTTTTGGTTTTAATTAAGCCAACCATAGCATTTCGAGAACACACTGGGAAAATCGGTTTAATCCCATCGCCGCAATCGCTCGGCTCTCGATAGGAGTCCTAGATTTAGAGTCTCAAGGGGCACTCTAAAAGATTTTCCTGGCACCTTCTAAAATATTCCCAGTGTCAGGAGCTGAGAAGTGCTGGCTATTACGGAGGTAATGGTGCCTCTCAGAGCCCAGAGCAAATCGATCACTGCACAGCAGCAGCAAAGGCTGGTAAGGGATGTCATTGGTTCTGGTTTTGGCATCTTCAGGATTTAGTGAAAACTCTCTCTGCAGTCCTTTCAGTCTGCATTTTGCCTCCCTGGGAATAACCAGGTGCATGCAGTGAATGCAGAGATGTCCCCTCCCTGCTGCTCAGAGAAGGATGTCTGTCAGTGGTCTCTCAGTACTAATGACCCTGGATGAATATGTCAATGGCTGCTTCATATTACATATAAGAAAATCTGCATCATGAGTACCTTAAATGAAGTTTTGTTTGCTCAGTGCAGCCATTGGTCTGGGGCACTTACTTTCTGACAAGTTTTGGAATCACAAGGAGCAGGAGGGAGATGGTGAAACAGATACTTGGCAAAAGCAATTATAAACCGTGGAAATGGCACCCAGTGTGCAACCAGTGATTTTGGCTGGAAACAACCTTTGCCCATGGATAGTGTTCCCTTCTAATTAATTACTGGTTTTATAGGCAAAAGCTGATAGATCACTTTGACCAACATTTTCTGCCTCTCAACCATTTTAACCATAGTTTCATCATGATTTAAATGGTTAAATGTAGAAAATATACAGGAGCAGCAACAGTCCTTTGTTTTGCTTTAAGGTACTGCAACATCTTCACCTCACTCAGAACTGGAAAGCACAGGGGCAATCCTAGATGACAAGGAAGACTCCTACTTCACAGAAATTAGGAATTTTATTGGAAACAGCAATCACAACAATCAGTCCCCCCGAAACTCAGAGGAGAGGTGAGTTGTGTCTGATTTATATCCATAAGGTACCACTGCTCCTTTTCTGGGTTTGCAAACTAAACCTGATTTTTCACTTTTGATGATGTCTGGAGCCAGAGTTACTGCAGAATCTGTTTGCTTCTGTGGTCACATTGGTGTCTTATGGAAAGTAATGTATTGGTTCTCTCCTCATTGTGCATGAAGATATTCTGAGTGGCAACTGCTGGACAGAAGGTTCTGTCTGTGAACACAACTCTCTTTGTATCAGGAGCTCTCAGTTTCAGGATCCCACCGTTCGTTTAAGTCTGTTGAAAAATTCCTTCGCTTTACATTCACGGCAGAACAGGTGAATTCTACATCCTGTGGCTTAATGTATGGAGCCTTCGGATTTAAGTGCAATTTAAATGTGTAATTAATAAAGTAGACTAAGCTAAATTCTTGGATCAAATGAAAGATTGTAACTGAAAGTCCTTTCCCGTAAGTAACTCAATCCCAAGAAAGATGCTGACTAGCCAAAAGCCCGTGAGGCTGTGGGTAGGCGTTGGTAGTCCACAGTGTTCCAGCATGTGAGAGGATTTTTTCTAGCAAGATTTATTAAGTATATGGGTGTTTGAATTCTTCTGAACTAACAGAAGAGAGACCACTTCTAAATATTTTCAGCTAATAAAAAGTCCAGCTAAGCAGAAAAGGCTGTGGGATGGGTACGCACATGAGCCCCACACATATTTCTTTGGGATTGGTGTTGCATTATGCATTATTTGCCCTTTTGAATTAGCATTTCATTATCAAGATCAAAAAATTCTTACTGTTGGTGACAAACTTTGCTGTCTTCTCAATCTCCAGATGCCTTTGTGAAGGGATAAAAAATGGTGGCCATAACACAATTTGCACAAAAGTATTGGATTAAGTGATTACATGCATATTCAAATTTCATTCCATCTTGATTGGCAATGAGGGTTTGGGATTTTTCCTCTCACATCTGGTCTCAACATGTCCTCTGACAGGAAGTCAGCAAAGTGGAAAGGTTGCTGGGTTGTGCAGTGTTTCCTTTCTAAATTTGGCACTTCAGACTGCTCTTGACGGATATTTTATCCCTGGCAAATTGCTGCATTTGAAAGCATAATTAGGGAATCTGTTTTCTTAATCACATGGCTTTTGTTACTTTGGTTGTAGTCCATCTCTCTTTCATTTCTAGCAGCCTCAATTGAGCATAACAAGCAAGTTGGCAGCCCAAACTGTGCTCAACAATTTCTTATTTCTGCCTATTTAAATAAAAGATGATAAAGAGATATTGCTCTGATGATCTTAGAGGGGGGTGGCTGCTTCAGCTCTCCCTGCTCTGCACAACCTCAGATTTTTTGATACTGCTTTAAAGACAGACCTTTCCCTAGAGCACTTCCCTTAATGCAATACTAAACCCAGGGCAATCAGCTGGAATTTGCTCAGAAAACAGATGAAATTCTGTGATGTTTAGGAAAACGGTGCTGTTGTTGTGTAAGAAACCAACTTTGCTTGTTGTGTATGTTCCTCAAATGTTAAATACCACCAACTACGTTGCTAGTGCTCATCTTATCTTGCTCCAGCTTTTGGTATATTCCATATTGTCCTGCAGAGTTTGAAGCACACGGGGTCTGAAGCAAATTCCGTGTGGACAATAACGTTTCCATTTTTATAACTGTATTCCTGGAAGAGTTAAGGACCTTTTGCACAATGAGAACAATAGATGAATCAAGGCCTCTGTGCTGCATAACATGGCAGAGCAGATACACTGGTAGCATGAATTTGGGGAGCTCCACCAAGTGCAGCACCTTCACACCACTGGTGCCTCTGATGGGTGTTTGTTGACGTGGTGGTGCCGAATTTTTTGAGCTCTCATCTCATGTGGTGGATGCAACGTGGCTCAGAGTCTTACAGGGTTGAGACCATTAACAGACGAGCCCCTACTTCAGTGTGGGTGTTATGTCCTTGATAAAAATCCCATAGGAAGTAGTTAAGAGAAGTCATTGTCTGGAAGTAAAGGACAGCGTAATAACAGCGAGTAGGCCAAATGGTTTTCCATGTGTGTATTGCTGTAATTACTCATTTAATAAGAATAAATGCACTTAAAATGCTATATGACCTTTCTTTTCATGACTCCTTACCCTCCAAATCAGTTCATAATCTAGCTCAGCATGGAAGCTGTATTGCAGAACACTCTTGAGGTCTTAGCTGAAGTCCCTTAGGTTCCCATATATGAAATCCATACGGTCGGTGAAGAACTGTGGCTTCCAAATGGGTGGTACTGTGCAAAATTAATTATGCATGTAATTTTGACTTTAAAACCCTGAATGTGGTATTGGATGTCATTCTTTAAAAAATGCCAGATCTGATTTTCAAGAGTTTCTTGGCCCCTACAGCTTCTGTTAAAAGGCAGTGAGTTGTTTTGCCCAGGCTACATGTATGGTTGGAAACATGAGATGAAATAATGCATGAGAAAATTTGGAATGGATGTCTGAACATACCTCTGCTCGAACAGTAGTTTTAGCAGGATAACACGAAAATCCCGTGCTGGTGGTGCTGTAATGTCCCACTGATTTTCGAGTGGAATTTTCTCCAGTGCCGCCTGAATGTGTGAAGCTCAGCAAGATACAAAATGCAGAAATGCCTTTATTCTGCTGGGACAGTCTGCTGGTGAGGAGCTTTTGTATCTCATTTGTGTTTATAGCCTGAGTTTGTTCTGGTGCTTTCAGAATCAATGGCAGCCACTTTAAGGATGAAAAAGCCATGGTAGCCAGCCAGAACTCGGATTTGTTGGATGACGAAGAGGCAGAAGATGAAGTCATGATGGATGAAGAAGACGAAGAGAGTGAAATGGCAGGGAAAGCAGTCAAGGAGCCCGTCACGAGCGACATCCACGAGGGCACTCCAGAGGAGGATTACGAGGAAACGAGTACTTTGGACATGAACTGCAAAGCTTCCCCTGGCAGGTTGGTTCCTTCCGAGTATTGGTGTGCCCCATACAGGGTATAAAAACAATAAGCCATACAAGGGTGCCAGCACCAAACTCTGCCGTGGGAACCGGTCCGGAGTAGCCGACTTCCCAGTTACAATAGCAACCTTCGTCTCTGTTTGGGTCACTACCAACCCTGTTTTCAGCCTCTCCATGCAATCTGTAGTCCTTGTTAGGAAAATCAACTCTGCTTGGGGAGCTATTGTCAGGTTCTGGGTGAGACAGGAAACAGGGTGAGACAGTTTCATGGGAGAGACGTTATCTGCTCCATGAACCGTCGTGTCTCTCATAATGGTCCTGTGAAAGGCTGTGGAGACACCAGGAGAGAGACCAACTCTCCCTCCCCCATTCCCACTGCCCACCCTTTCTTTAGAACAGAAAAGGGAAATCCTTTTTATTTCAGGATCCCTGTTCCATGAGCCAAGGTGGATTATGAATGTGAAAAGGGGGGAAAATGCTCAGATATTTAAATCTGAGAAGACAGGGGAACACAGAGAGTATCATTTAATTGGCAATAAAATCTCTGTGTTTCTTTTGTAGGTATAAAGAGGAGGAATACAGTAAGACTGGACTTTCGGCTTTGGACCACATAAGGCACTTCACAGATAGCCTCAAAATGAGGAAAATGGAAGAAAATCAATATAGTGAAGCTGAATTGGCAGCTTTCAATGCTTCCCAGCTGCCAGAGGACCTCAAGCAACCGTTGTACAGGAAATCCAAATCCCAGGTAAAAGCTTAACTCAGTTAAAATGTTATTGTCACCAAATACCCGCAGGATTAAGCTGTTAGTGTGTGGCAGGCAGGGCTGTTCCAGCTTAGTCAGACGGGGCTGTGCTCCATGTCCACAAACCTCAGCCTGCCCCGAGTGCCCCTGCGCTCCCAGTGCACCCTGGAGACATGGCAGGCTGCTCTGCTCCCTGAGAAGAGAAGATTTTCCTACTTTTCTCTTACTGTTTTGCTGGGTTTTTTCCTGCCTGCCACCCGGGGAAATGTCATGGTATGAACCAGCCCTGCTCTGCTCTCACAGCCGGTGTCTGAGTGGTGGTGTAAACCACAACTGGTTTACAACAGTAAACCAGTTAGTTCAGCTGGTGCTGTGCAAGGATGTGACTCGATCTTCTGGCTGGCTTGGCTTTTTGGTGTTTTTAATACTCTCTTAGATATTAGTATCTTTAGGTCCTCAGTGTGTTTTACAAAAGGCAATAAACTAAAATGATATTTTAGTGCTATTTCTTTAAAATTTTTTACACAAGTCTTCTTAGCCCCTTTAAAAGATTCCTGTTTTAAAAACTGCAGAATGTGCATGTAGGAAAGGTCAGCAAAGGAGACTGTCGTCCTTGGTGAAATACAGGACCAGCCAAGGGATAATGTGATTCCTCAGGCTTTTGAAAAGAGCCTCCCGTGCCAAGAATCTGAAGGCAAGGGAGTCTTTGGGACCTTGTCTACTATCAAAGGTTTCTCAGAACTTGGTGAAACCAGATGAAAGCAGAAATTATTATTACTATTAGTGAGTCAAAAGTGTCAGTGAAAGGGTTGACAGTGGTTTTACCTAATGCAGCTTGATTTTATTTTTTTTTTTAAATAAGTCGAGAGCCCTGACTGGGTGGGGGTGGCACGGGTCCAAGCTCAGATCCGCGCCGCGGGATTGTGACCTCTTTGTCCTTCTTCTGTCCCCGTGCAGGCGTATGCCATGATGCTCTCTCTCTCCGACAAGGACTCCCTTCATTCTGCATCCCACAGTTCTCCCAATATGTGGCACAGTATGGCGAGAGCCGCCGCGGAATCCAGCGCCATCCAGTCCATCAGTCACGTATGACAGTGTGAAGTCTTACCGAGAATGGGACCAAGTCCAAACCAGTAGCATGGCTCTTTCCTATGTGACTATTTAAAAGACTGCTGAGCAGAATGCCTTATAAATCTGCAGGGTCACTCATTTAAAGTCCGGTGACCTTAAACTGAATAATTTTAAAAAGAAAGAAACTATTTATTCTCAATATTTTGTTTTGCACAGCAAAGGCAGCTGCTGACTTCTGGAGGATCAATGCGACTTAAAAAAAAAACAACAGTGGATTATGTAAACGGGGCCGGGAAAAAGTGTCTTCCAGTTCACCCGGCTTTGAGGGGCAGGGGCAGAAGGGTTAAGACTGCATTGATACACACATGGGCACTCCTTTAAAGTAGGAACTGAATTGATTTTCTTTTTGTATGAGATAGTTTGACACAGGATTGGGAACAGTTGCTTTTATGTACAAATCTCTTCATTAAAGCTTTATGCATTTTAGCCCTTCAAAGAAAGAAAATAGTTCTATCACATGCACACTATCCATCGTAAATGTAGAAAGAAGTAACAGGGAATATTTTGTTCTCTTCGTAATTCTTTTGCCTTCTCAACCGCATTGTTAAAAAAAAAAAAGGAAAAACCAGGAGAAAAAAAGAAAAGGAAAGAACTCTGAGAAACAATACATAAGAGGCTTGTGTATATTGTAAACTATGAATGTTCACTACTCCAAGAAGCTAAATCATCCAGATAATTCCGTGAAAGCGTTCATCGACAGCACCGCTAGTTCGAATCATTGTAAGGAGATTTTAATTTTCGACAATCACGTCACTATTTTGTTGTATTGTTTCCTTTCCCCCCTACCCTCTTAATTTCTTCTTTGTGTTGTGTGTACCATGTATTTATTTGTTGGCAAACGATTGTTTGTTGATTACAATAGCACTGTTCCTGTAACAAACAGCACTGCTCCAGTCCCCCACTGCGTTACGATGTAAGGCACCCATGTACTTCCAAAAAAAAGTGAGGTGAACTGATCTGTGTATATGGGAGTGCAAAACAGTGTTGGAAATTTTCTTACATTCCTCTTTTATTTTATTTTTTGCCTTTTAATGAACTAAATAACTAATAGATGCAACTTAGTTTGGTTTTTTTTTTGTAATACAGTAAATCGATTCGATTGTATAAACAGTTATAATTTCTTCATGAAAGCATGATTCTTCTGATTAAAAAAACTGTACCCAATATTTTATGCTGGTTGTCTGCGAGCTTGTGTGATGTTATGTTCATGTTAATCCTATTTGTAAGATGAAGTGTTCCAAATTTATGTTTTAAAAAAAAAAATTAAATGAATAACGGAAGGTATTCAGTTATTTTTTGGGGGGTTGTTTTTGGCCTTTAGTGAGGGACCAGATTTATTTTTCCTTTTGTTTATAATCTCATTTTGAAATAATCGGCAAGTTGAGGTACTTTTCTTTAAAATGCTTTGTACAATGTAACTGTTACGCATTTCAGTACATTACTATGGGAGGATCAACTTAAAAAAAATAATAAAGGACTACAAAACTGAAGGGATCTATTTCCTTATTGTCTTGGTCTTGTCTGGGTCGGAGCAATAATGGCACATTTTTTTCTGCATTCTGGGGAGCGAAGATGGGTCTGTGGGATCATGAATATAAGGGCAACCGGAGGATGGGATACTGTGAGGAGTCTTGGACTTGGTCATGCAATTTTGGACTCCTACTATGGAGTCTATTTGGCTCCATAGACTGTTGGAGGGGTTTAGATCAGCCCTTCAAGTTTCAAGACACTACATGGGAGGAGTATTTTAAGTCGTTTTGCGGGAGGGATTGGTGCGATGTCACCTTTGAAGGTGGTTGTGGAGCCTTGAGCTGGTGGAGTGCCCACCTGCTGCTCCTGGGGACGATGCTGGGAGGCTTAGTTGGTGCACAGTGACTCACCAGAAGTATCAAAATCCATAACTCAAAAGCTAAACAAGGCTTCAACTGTGTGAAATGAGCTTCTAGAGTCTAAAAGAAAAATTTAGGTTGTGTCCCCTTTGATATCAGGTCCAAACCCTTGCTGTTGGGCAACCTGTGGAGTGGTGGGAGGTTTCAAGCAGAACCACCATCATGTAGCAACAAGGACATTGGCAGGGCCAAGCCCAAAACCAGCAAGGACAAGTGTGGGCTGCCTTTGGTTTGCTGTCCCAGCTCTAGGGCCACTTGGACCGAGCAAGGTGAGACCTACAAACCAATGGTTTTCATGCAGGAAGCTTGAACTAGAACTTGGGGGGAGGGGAATTTAAAAAAAAAATCCTGTATGCATATCCTTGTACTCACTTCACTGCCCTGAGGCAATGGCCAGGTACCTGCAGCTAATTGCATAAATAGGCTATTATTTTTAGTGCAGTTACAGTCACCATGAAGCCTGGTTTTAGGTTTCTGCCAAACAGAACAAATAGATTAATCAGCTCAAGTTTTATCTGCAAACAACTTTCCAGATCGTTTTCCCCTTTAATTTGATGCAGTGGCAGTTCTTATCAGCTCTACTCTCACCTGCCCTAGATGAAAGGTGGTTTGGGAGGTGGAGAAAGGGTAGGACAGTTTCCCCTGGGTTTAATGTTCTGGGTTACAGGTATCATATATCTGTCAAGGAAAGTACTCCCTGAGTCGAGCTGTAGGGTTAGTTTAACCTGCACACAACCAGGTCTGTTAACCATCAGGGAATGGCTGCCATGGCCTCATTGAACCCCTGGGCTGATGTTCCCATTGAGACCCTGGGGCATTGTGTTTCCATGTCAAATTATCCCACTGCCCAGGGGTATGATGAGCAGAGGGGATGAAATGTATTTCTGTGATGTCACAAAGGAGTCCTTCACATCTACAATCCATGGCTTTGATGTTCACGGGCTTTTCTCAGTGCCAGAGTTACTCAGAGCAATAGCTGAAGAGCAAAATGTGATTTCAAAAAAAGAAAACTGGATAATTTGTGTCATTCCCTCCCCGATGGACCACACAAATGCACTTGTCCAGATGCAAACATTGCTGAGTGAGGACCAATGTTTCTGGCTTTCTGTTACAATGATTTCATTTTTTAGAAGGGGATGTGGGGGGAAGTCAATTTTTAAAAAACCCTTCAGCTTCTTTCAGCATCATCCTACCGTTCACCCCACTGTAGTAGTTTTCCATAAGTCAACAAATCATTCCCATGTGATCCAGCAGCATTACTACACAGAGGAGCTGCACATTACCCCTTCAATTCCCATCTACAGAACCTAACAAAGCCCCAGCGTGACAAGATGATTAATCAATATTTCACCCTATACCACACCTCAATACTACTGCAGGTCCCAGTCGCTGTTCCCTTGTCAGCTGCTGTTTTTAATAGGTACATTTGTGGAGTAATGGGAGGGGAAATTATTATAAAAGCATCTGCGAGGCTGCTTTTGCTCAGTGATTCAGTTTGGCCCGTTGCTCCGTGCGTGTCTTGAACTTTAAAACTTTCTGTCAGGTCCCTGTTACTCAGGCAGACAGAGAATCACTGAACTCCTGGATGGTTCCTCTTTCCTGCTATATTTAGTCTCAGTTGTGGTTTTGTTGGTCAGTCACAGAGTGGTGTGGAAAAATCAGCTTTAGAGATGCTTCCAGTAATGATTTAAACAAAACAAAGGTATCCAGCAGCAAACAGAAAGCCTTTTCTCCATGTCAAAGCCCATGTACCTTGCCAGGATTCCAGTTAGGAGAAAAATGTGTTCTACAGCCTGGCCAAAACCATCCTCTCTCCCATCCCATTGAACGGCTCTGTAGGTTGGTGTACACCTAGTCTGGGCCTTCCAAGAGCCAAATTCATTCAACTTTTGCTTCTATACAGAAAATGGTGCCAGCTTTAGGAAAGGCTCGGCTTTACTTTTCAGATTCCCTTAATGGAGTCAGGGGAGATGATGAACATAACATAAAAAACAACAAATAAGTACTGTGTTCCTCTTCTTTTCTGTTATTGATTTTTTTTCCCTGACTCAGACTCATTTGATGCTAGAGGAAAACAATTTTCAGCAAAGCTGTCCCAGAATTTAGATTTTAATCAGACTAACATTTAAATAATCCTTGGAAAGAGGCCCCACCGCCACTCAGGGATTTAGGAACTTGCGGTATGTCCTGCAAGACTGAAGGCTTTATCCCAAAACTACTGCCTAGATTTTGTTTGGGACCAGTTGTCCACCTGGCTATGAGCACAAACCAGACTGAACACAGATCCTCTGCGTGCTGGAAGCAGAGCCTCCTTTTTTATTTATTTAATTTTTTTTTATCCAAGAGTGTCCACATTTTAATGGAAATTGAAGCTATTTATATCTATAAATCTTTTCGAGGAAGTTTGGGGAAGCTTTTATTCCGAAAGGTGTTATGGTATTATAAAAGCAGTCTGGTACAAGGAGTATCTGCTCTGCCTGGCTGAGCGGGAGGTCTGAGAGAAGGCACCTCCAGCAGGCACCCGCCTTCTCTCCACTTTATTTTAATACTAATTAAATCCAGAAAGGCTAAAGAAATTTGATGAAATGCTACACTTCTAAGAAAATTTTTGCCTGGGAGTCTTAAAGCAGGCCTCCCAGCTCGGGAGAGTCTAGTGGGAGAAGAGGGTGAGTGGTGATTTTGATGCTTAAATTATCAGTAATTAAGAAGCTGATTTGGGGGGATTGAAGAAAATTTTAAACAGCTGCTTCTTTACTCCTCATTTTCATTAGCATGTGCTAAGGCAATCTGGAAAATATATTTAGATCTGTATTATGCTGTGTCAAGACCTCAGCATCTGTACCTTGGGGCAGATACATGTGAGATAGCCGAGGGTAGATGTGCCAGCACGCACATGTGGAAGCGTTCAATTTGTAATCTGATTATAGCCCCAACACAAAGCCTGCTTGATACCTGTGGCAGATTTGTTTCATGGTAAGCGCAGAAAATTCTCAAAAATCATGTCATGTTTCACATCACCAGCCAACTCAAACTGGAGAAGTAGCTCTTGAATTCCTGGGGAATCTCTTTCAGCAGACGTGTGTCAGGCCCAATTAAGGTCCAGGCAGCCTTGAACTAATTGGGGTGAGGAATGCAGGGGTGTAACATGGTCCTTTAGCAAAGCAGCCCCTTTGTCCAGGCCAGTGCCCACCCTCACCAGTCGCTCTTCCCAGTGGAGTAACCCCTGCTAGAAAAATTCCTGGAAAAACGTAACAGCTGGAGTAAGAGTTTTTAGTAGCGGAGGATAAACAGCTTGGAGTGTCCAGCATTAGCTCAGGATGGGACCTTTTGCATTAAAGGTGCCACCACAGGAGATAAAGGTGATGAGTTGTATCCTCCAAGGATGATCTCTCAACTCATCTGCAGGTCTTTCTACACTCCCAAACAAAAGAGGGGTTTTTGTCTGACATATGAAGTGCTGACATATTAGAATAGAGAAATAGAAAATAAGACATGAGGTGAGATGTGGAAATTAATGTAAGTGTTGAACCTGTCTTGAATTTCAGAGTGATTTGTATGAAAATCCCAGCAACAGACTCGGTTTCAGGTCATCCATAATCCAAATGAAAGAAAAACATTGGAGGATGTGGTCTAATGGTCTTCATACAGGACAGATTCCTACAAACGTTTTAAAGACTTTAGTCTTCCTAATCAAGGACCTGTGTGTTTAGTGGTACTCACCTCTTTCATAGAATCATAGGACAGTTGGGGTTGGAGGAGACCTTTAAAAGCCATCCTATTCCACCCTGCTGCCATGAGCAGGGACACCTTCCACTGTCCCAGGCTGCTCCAACCTGGCCTTGAACACTTCCAGCGATGGGGCAGTCACAGTTTCTGTGAGCAACCTGTGCCAGGGCATCACCACCATCATCACAACAACATCCCTCTGTATGTCTACTCTAAAGCTACTCGCTTTTAGTTTAAAACATTATCCCTTGTCCAGGGATGTCCAGGCCCTGCTAAAGTCTGTCCCCTCTCCCCTGTGGCTGCAGGCTCTGTTGGGCACCAATCCGGTGTGTCTTCCCTTGGGTTCATCTCTTGTCTGAGCCTGGCCACAGATCTTTTCTAGCACCCAGCCTTTGTTTTGTGTCTTGAAGGAGGATAATCTTTGCCACTCTCAGTCCAATGTGAAGTCCCAGCACGATGACACATTCCTACCCTTCCTCGGGAGGGGACTCCCAGAGATGTGAAGTCCAGTCAGCTGCAATCACAACTGTGCAATAAAGATTTGCTTCAGAAGGATCCACAGACCCTCTGCTCTGTGTAACCACAAGCCACAAAACACTTTGCAATCCACTGTAACGAAGGAAAGACCTTTATTACATTTAGACTTGATTCCCTGGTACTCTCTGGAAGCAGTTCTGCTGTTTTTATTACTTAAGGGCTATTAAAACCTTAACCACTGCATGGAGCAACTCGCTCCAGCTTTACACTCGTCCATAAAATATTTGAATGGGAGATCAAGAACTACTTTTTGGACCTAACACCCCATCAGCTGAGGAATGCCAGAATCAGATCTGAATTTGTCCCTGCCCTGGCTGAGCGTGCAGCCCAGGCTGAGAGATGCTGAAGGGCAGAGGCAAGGCTGGTAACTGAGTTTTCCCCGTGGATTTCTTCTGTCTGGAAGGAAGGACAGGGAGTGGGAAGCCACAGTGACCTCTCCTTCCCCCTTGTGTCAGCCACGAGCCAAGCTCTGCACAGGCCACCCTCTGTTAGCTTAGAAGGAGCAGATTTGGAAGGAAATTCACTGTGTGAAGAACTAAGGAGAGCAGGGATAGCCACTGGGTTAAATCCAACACCCCCCCCCATACCCGACAAAAACCTTGAACCACCCTAAATTGGGCATGGTCCTGGGAGAAACAAAGCAGGCACAGGAAATCAGCAGGATGGCACAGAAACATTGACCAGGTCAGTCATCCCTCCAAAAAGACCCTCTGAAGCACAAGTGTAAAACCAAAACAACCTGACGTGGTATAAGGGGAATGGCACCACCCAAAAATTTCTATAAGGCAACTCCCTGTGTTGCTCTTTATGTTGCCCAGATACTGGTGGGGTGTAACACAGAAGCTCAAAGCCTTTCATTATTTTCTTTTTTTTTTTCTTTTTTTTTTTGGTATTATGGAGTTGAAAAATCTGGCTTTTTCAGCTCGCTGCTTGTTCCAAAGTAAAACTTCCTCCTCTTCCACTCTGCCACTGAATTTTTAATATTTCCTCTCTGGAAAATGTCAGGAGTTTCAGCAGGGTGTGGGCTTCTGCTATAACACAGCTCTGCCAGGGATAAGCAAGGCTGGGGTGCCTTAGGGCAACACTTTGCCCTTGGAAAATTTATTCCATCTACTCTCCCTATAGAACAGCATGGGAAAAATAAAAAACAAGAAACATTTTCCCAAAACCTGAGGAACCGGTCTCATAAATTATCCATTTATTATGTTTCTTCATTTCAGCTGAAACAATGATCCCAGTACATTTTCCTTCAAACTTTGTCTCCCAGTCCAAGTGGTCACCTACTTTGTTGTCCAAATTTCTCGTGCACTTCGAATCCTACAATGTGTAATCTCAGTAGGGTTATCAGTTATGTCATGCATTATACAGCCTCCAATCAGCGTAGTGGGAAAGAACATTTTCATTTAATACCAGGAGAAACAGTGGAAGTCAGCGATTGATACCAACACAATGATGGGAAAAAGTGTCCAGAGGTGCTACTCACATAATCTCACTTTACAACATCTTGAAAATTCAATAGAAAGGACTTTGCTAACAATACCAGAATGACATACCACTGATTATTGTTCCTAAAGCTCTTAACAATAAGAAAGCTCTCTAAATATATCTCAACAAAAAACATATAACAGTTTGTTTCTTTTTTTTTTTTTTCTTTTGCAAAGCACTTAGTATTAGTCAACAATTGTTGTGTGGCGTGAGCCCATTAGGGCTGTTGGCTGGTAATGTTCTGGGAAATGAGCTCTTGAAAGATCTTTTTTTTCTTTTTTAAACATGCCTAACAATTGTATCTTAAAACAATCCTGGATCAGCAAACGGCAAGGACCCACTCTGACTTATTTTCTTAAGCCTGATGAAACCACTAACTCCGCTAGCATTTTATTAATTTACTTCAAAATTCGGTTGTGAAAAGTACATTTTTGCTCAGAGCAGAAATAAGAACCTTTTTAAGGACCAGCCTCTTGTCTGGGCAGAGTTGCTTTACAGCATCGAGCCCAATGCTATGTTTCATCACTATGTTATTATACAATGCTTTTGAGGGTGTCTGGCCATCCAGAAACTCATTGGTGAAGATTAAAAAATAATTTCAATTTCTTTTATGTTGTTTACATTTCAAAACCAAAATGAACCCTTGCACGTCTTGCAGATATTCACTGCATTTATGGCACTAAAAGGCCAATGAAAGATCCCTAAAAATCATTAACTGAAATAAACATTGAATCACGTTACAGAATCAACAGCAGAGAAATTTTTGAATGAAATAAATGTGTCACACTTGAGGATATCAAGGGAAATATCCACTGGATTGTCTTTTATTTCATGTTCCTAATCTCTGTTTATTATTGAAGTGGTTAATGAGCAATTCCTAAAACAGATCCAGAAGGTGTCTTTAGCAGCGTGACTGTCAGCCTACAACATCCAGTATGTTTTCCACCAGCCTGATTTCACCTTAAACGCTTTTGGGAATGATTATTTTTGTTCGCTGAGCTGAGGTGTTAGTCGTACAGACTCAGTTAAGATTTGTTTGCGGTCGGTATAAACAACATTTCCTGGGTACAAGATAGGAGGAAAAGGTTTAACTTCTGAAAACATTTTGGGAGGACCAAGAGGGAGGGAGAAAACGTTATGAAAATCTAACTTGAGCACCGGCTGCTTGGCACTTGGAGAACTTTTTTCACTTCCCCACCAAACACTATGGGAGTCCTTCAAAGCACCTTCTGGTACGTTTTTTGGCAGCCGGTTATTGAACCAGACATTTGATCTCTCTCAGTTGACTCTATTTACATAAACCTTTTTATTAAGTATTAAATATTCAATGTTTCTTAAGCATTAAGCAAGAATTTTGTTTTCTTATAATTTCCCCAATATTTAAGTAGTAATTAATTAGTGGGATTCCTCCACAGGGTTACCTGAGTGAAGCCTCTGCTGAATCAGGGGTTGACTCTCTCAAAGGCAGGTCTGGAAATACCCCTGGGCTTGATGAGGTTTCAAACACATATTGCTGCTTCTCGCTCCTTCCTTGATGTACTTAAAATACTCTTACATCAGTATTGCATATAATAATAAGTACTAACATAGAAGTATTGCATGTCATTGCATTAATATGTCATATACATTAATGCGATTTGCAGATGGTGCTTTTTCCTCACCTGCAGCAACACAATGCCTGTGAGTAACCCTGGGAATAAGGAGGTGGCTTTAAACTACCCCTGGCTGAAAGGTGAGGGGTTCCCACACCTGCTCCCCGGTGGGGTGTGTGTCTCCTGCCCCAGGGTAGGCACAGGGCAGCACATGGCAGAGCTGCTGGTTGGTGTCGTCGTTTGGTTTTGAAGTCAAGTCAGAAACCGTGTGGAAGGCTGGAGCCAGAGCGTCTCTGCGAGGGGCTGCCAAAGGTAAAAAACCACACAGGGCTCTATCAGTGCTTAATTACTTTGCTGGTTATTTTTTAATATGTGTTTTATCTCTGTTGGAAAGCTCCAAATTGACAGTACCAGGGAGTGGGGCTGGTGCTGCAGAGGCTCTTCTCTGGACGCTCAATGCCTTTGGAACCTTCAGCCTCAGGAACCCTCTCCCTCCTCCCTCCTCCCCCCAGCAGAAAGCTTTCCCAAACTCAACCCTCAGAACAAAAAGTACCTCCCCCAAGGGCTGGAGGCCTGTCTTAGGGGCACCCCACAGCTGAAAACAGAGAGGCAAAGCCCCTTTGCACCACAAAGAGCATCGCCCCTGCCCTGGGGAGGACACCAAGCCCAGCCAGGCCAAATGCCTGGAGGTGTGCAAGTCACCAGCAGCTCGGGCAGAGGGATGGGATCAAGCCTTGGACATCCCAGCTCCCAGCTGGGCACGCTGCCTCGGACCTGTGCCCAGGAGCTGCTCTTACATGCCTGTGAAAATATGTACCCCAGTAACCACACAAGTAAACATGTGCCTCGTGAACCACATGATTCAGATGTGATCTGAGGTTTCAGGAGACTTCTGCATTTTTTAAATACTATCCATGTTTGAAAGTACTGTCCAGGAACGTAAAGCCTCTATGTAAATTAATTTCTTTTATTATATTTATGTCTGGTTTTTTGATAGCTCATCCCAAACTCTGCAGTAAAAACTGGCATAAGCTTTATGAAAACCAAGGCAAAACTTTTGAGTTTACAACCAAGAGTTTATCTTCAGGGGATAAGGTAATCCTTCCAGGAGGATCAGGAGCTTGGTATCTCAGAGGTCTTCCCCAATGAAACATGCCGTGGTGGGGACAGCAGCAGCCAACAGACCCCCACAGACCCCCCCCTCTTTGTTCCTGCTTGTCTGCCCAACATTTCTTGTCTCCATCAATGTATCTTACACGTGAGAAATAAAGTGTGGAAAACTTACTTCAGCTGCACTTCGTGGGCAGGCGCTTTGATCAGGCAATGCCTGAGTCCTACTCAGCACACAGGACAATGGACAACTTAACTCTCAGACTTTTAGGTACAGCGCTAGCCGCCGAGAAAGGGCTGTCGACATTGCCAGCAGCCATTAGGCAGCCTTTGGCTTTGAGCAAGAGTACCCACAGATGCGATATTCGCAGCCCCTCACACGAGGCACCAGCCCACGGCTAAACCCGGGCAACGGCTTGAGACTCAAAAACAAGTCAATCCAGGGTTTAGTTAACCCCGGCTTTGCATCCCTGACTGTGGTCAGGCGAGGCGAGGAGGGATCCCTGGGAAGGGTTTCTCAGAGCAGGGGTGGGTGCCTGGTGATGCCCTTCCCGGCGCACCCGGAGCCCTCCAGCCCTAATTGCCGGCTGCTCTCTCGTGGCTGCGCGGGGAAGTGCTCGCGGTCCCTCCCTCGGCTCAGAGGCTCCTCCGAAGCAAATCCACAAGCAAAAGGGCCGTCACCATCTGGAAGCAAACGATTGTGAAGTCCCCGGTTAAGAGGGTTCTTTTTAACCCAGCACCTCAGCGCTGGGAAACGACTGCTCCTTGCTGGGCTGGCATCGGGAAACGAATTCGGGTTTTCCCCCTAATTGTTGCCTGTTTGGGGAGGTGAGAAACAAGCGTGAACCAGGGCTGAGGTACCAGTTTTGACCTCCGTGTGCTGGCCGTTCCTCTCCATTAGCTGGTAGCTGCTATAAGGATTTTGGAATTTAGCTTTACCTTTTTTTTTTTTAGTACACGTTAGTATGTGGAGCGGAACGCACGAGCCAGACCTGAGCAGTGCAGAAAGGCTGTCTTGATTCATTGCACTCATATGATTTTGGCTGCAGTAAATTCACTCTCCTGCTACAGCATGCAATTTGAGGGTTTATTGAATACTGGCACAACCAGAGGGGAATCATCAAAGTGCAGATAATTGCAGGGCTCTGGTTGCTTCCGCTGTCATTGCTTTACCAGCTATTGTCTCACTGCTCTGGAGAGCATGGCCAAAGACCTCTCATAAGAAATCAAATAGTAAAAAAACCCAATTTTTATCCCTTGTTTTATTTCTTTTAGTTGTGGTAGGACTTACTCTTATGTGTGATTCTTTACCGTCTCCAGGAAGTTTTCGGTTTCTTCTCCTATTTCACTATCCCTTTATTCGGCGCTGTCTCTGAAAAACATTATACAAGATCCCGTCCTTTTTTTTTTTTCTTTTGTTAGCACCCAAACTCTTGGCCCCTTTCCTTTTGAGGTGGAAACCTAACACCTCTTCTCCAGCAGCAGGAGTTTGGCCTGTGGAGTCCCTGGAGAAGATTTCTGTTCACCTCAGTGAGCAGCAGAGCCACGGCCGGGAGAGCGCTTCTCCCTCAGCCTTCCCCCGCTATTTGTCTTCCCTGCTCTCCCCGCATTTCAGTTCCCCTAAAAATCACCCGGAGATCATTGGCCAGTTCAGCAAAGACAACTGCTCCATCACGGACGAAATCTGAGCTCGCACATCTGGTTGAAGTTAAGCTAAGGTCTTCTTCCCAGAAATGCTTTGTGAAGTTCTTCTCCAGGCAAGTCTTTTCCAGTAAGATAGTGTCTCCTTGCCTGCTATTTTGCTTAGTCTCGCTTTCTTTTATCTTCCTTGTCGAACTTAAATGTCGCCATTCACTGCTAGCAGATGTGGTTTGGGATTCCTACATTCTTTTATGCCTTTATTTCAGTGCTTTCATCACAGCTTCTCTTTCAGCTAGGTGAATCAAAGGCCTTTCCATAGTCCAGTCAATGCGAGCTATACATGATGGCTTGTTTTATTTGGCAATCTTCTCCAGTATGTGATTCATTGTCTGCAGGTGATTCATAGTTAGGAAATTACTTCTGAACCCTGCCAGTGCTTGTGGTTGATTAAAGTTCAGAAGTCCCTGTAGTCTGTTCACCAGCGCTTTTTTGTCAACTCAAATATTTGTGTGCAGTAAAGAACACTAAAAAGTGGATGTGCTATTGACATGAGCAATTTACTTGAATGTTTGCATCTTTAGAAAGTTCTACCAAAATCTCTAGAACTGGCATGAAACTGTTCCACAATGTCTGACTAAATGAATCACGTTTTACAAATAAATATCTGTCAAACCGTTCAATTACTTGAGATCCAGTCATTAAGCAATAAAATAAAGCAGTAAATAGGAGACATCTGCTGCAAAGTGCTACAGAAACATAAGCATCTTTCTCAAGTTACCTTCTTTGCATTTCGGTATAATGATTCACCAAAAAATGTCTTACCCAAGGCAATCAAACATACGAAAATTGTCCACCACAAAACAATATTGGCATAGCGTGGTACCTTACCCAAAGCAAATACGTCTTTGTGGAGACTCCCTAGGAACAGAGAGGAGAGGATCCATCAGCTGACATGCTGTGGCATTATTTGGTGAGCTCAGATGGTTCAGGGTACTGACAACTTGAAAGAAAAATAACATTGGAAGTCGTTGCTTCTGATCTTGAAATGATTTTTTTAAAGATGTAAATGTTGCCCTTCCTTTGAAAGACAATACTTCCCATAGTGGCCAAGAGAAAACCCAACTTTCTCTTTACATCAGAGGTGCTTGTAGGGATAATAATAAAGCTCAAGGCATGAACGGTCAAGGAGCTTAAAAACTAACTCTCTAAGGACCTCATGCTCAAATCCATTGTGCCAGGAACTGAATCCCAAAGTCTGGCAACTTCTAGGGAGCTGCTGTCAGACTGGAGCGGGGATAACAGCTCATGTCAGTCGGGCACATTCACGTCAGAACTGCCACTTTCCCCAGAAGGATGAGGGGCTTTTTGGCAGCATCATCCTACAGGGTTAACCCAGAAAATGGTATTTCCAAGTACCTTTTGGAAAGGCACTCAGACAACAGGAGATTTGGAGACTTGTAGCCTCTTCACTTTGCTTTCGGGCAGCTCGGGCTCATTGCTTCATCCAGAGTGTCAGTTTGCAGAGCAGTGCTTGATTTGCATTTCTTTCAGAAAGAAAATATTTTTAAAACTTATCTTGATAGTTATAGAATTTCCTGTGAAAGATACATTTTTCCTGCCAGAAGATTCCTACAATGCTCAAGCAGCACTTCAAAACCGGTAGAGCTGGACTGACATTGCATACTTTACTGGTAATGGAGCATAGTAAAAACAGAAATGGAAAGAATAATCAAAGCTGAATTATCACAGAAGTATCAGCTCCTTTCAGACCTTTCCCTGGATGACATTTCAGCACTAGCAGCTCTACCTATAGTTTGGCTCACTGATTATGTTTAAAATTGGAATTGCCTGTATTAAATCCATACCTATGAAGGTTTCTGTGTTTAATTCAAAATTCTTCTCTAAGCAAACCCTATGAGCTTCAGGTTGCAACAGCTTCTCTGTACATATCTCCAAATGGAAATGAGTTTTTGACAAAATCGATGTTTTAAATATCTATTTAATGACTTTAGTTACTGTCAACAGTTCTTACAAGCTCAAAAAGCTCCAGCAAATGGTGTGTGTTTTAAACTTTCTCCCAATATGCTTGTTTATGTTGAGTTCAATTCCTCACAGGGGAATTTACTTCGGAGAAGAAGTGGTTAAAAAAACTCCCCCAGGATTCGAGTGAGTATAACTGGCTGCAATTTAGTAAGAACATCGAGGCATTGTGAAGTTCGAAATTGGATTAAAAAAACACAACAATCCGTAAAGCAGGAGGTTAAGACCTCAGTTTTCCATCTCATCCAAGAAGTTGTATTTAGTGCAATTTAAATAAAGACATTCAACAACTAGGAGCTGAACTCTTGACTTGTAGCCACCCTCTAAACCTGTCTCAGAAGACATAGAAATGCTCCTGCTCAGGCAAGGTTTTCCAAAAGCCATCAGCTCCTTTCTGCCAGCTGCCACGTGTGTTTGCAGGTCTTGCTGGCTCAGCAACACTCCAGGTTGGATTTGCCTGCTGAGATCAGCCTACGACTCTCCTCTTCTATAAAAAACTACAAGCAATGACAAAGAATTTGGCACTTTGTTCATCTGCAGTGCTTAGCTTTGAATTCCTGCCTCATTTAGCCAAAAATATTTGGCTTGGTCACCGTTTCTCTCTGACAGCTTAGATATCGGTACGCTTCGCCCCCGTGCGAACATGTGCTTTTTATTTCAGGTTGTGCAAAAACTCTATCATGACTCTAGGGAAAATATATCCCCCTGCATACCAGGGTAAAAGGATGGCAGTTGATTCAAACCGGTGCCTGCTCTTCCGTGGCAAGTGTATGTACATCTAGATGATAAATGTGTTTATTTCCAATGTTCTTCTATGGTTCAGATATCAAAAGAAGCACAAAATCCACCATGAGCGGCAGAAGGACTTCCATGAGGAGCCACTCCTCTGGCTGATCTATTTCTGTACTAGCTGTTTAATTAATCTGAAAATGTCCAAAACAACAAGTGTGCCTTTCAAGTAGAACTCAAAAGATGAGGAACATACCAATGAAACACAAAACTCGTGTGGTTTTGCTCTTTTTCCCAACAGAATAGCAGTGCTATTATAAAACTCCAGTGTTCCTAGTTGTGATGTAGGCACTAAACACACGTGGGGGGAGAGAGAGAGGAGGTCGAGTGATGCCTTTCTGAAGTAAAACTCCATGATTGCATGTCACACTTGATTACACACAAGGAGACAAATGTTTCTGGATCCAAAGTCCACACGCATCCGGGCTGCACAGCCATCAGAAAATGATGGGGAGGTTAACAGCATCAGGAATTGACTGGTTGGGGACGTTTTTAGGACATATAAAACAAATGTAAAACAAACAATGAGCACTAACATGGTGAGAGCCCTTCTTGAAAGCCTGGAGAGGCTCCTTGGAAACAACAACCCTTTAGAATCATTTACAAATGCTGCCCCATCTGTAAACACAAGAAACATCCTTAATGTAAACAGCGTCCCTCTCTGAAAGTGCGAGGAGAAATGAACAGGAAGCAAGGCAACAGAAGGAGGGATAAATCAATGACAGACTTTTATGAAACAAGACATCTTGGTCCTTACTCATATGCGCACACACCAAAATCGCTTATTAAATCCACATGGATCAACCAAGCTCTTTGGAAAAGAGAGCCTAAAGAGATGAGGAACATGAAAGGAGCATCTAGAAACAGATGGGACATAACGTTTTCAATAAACCTGAACATAGATGGGAATCTCACATAGCAGCAGCTAAACTGCCTCGTGCTGTGAGCCCATCAAATTTCACAAGCTTAACAACATTGGACTGAGTCTGTACATGTGGATGAGAATTTGCAGAGGATAAATCTAGCATGTTATTTGAAGCTGATGAGCTGTGTGGTTCAGCAGTAAGGACACTCCCTCCAGGATAATACAAGGTACCCATGTGGAGTGTTTCTGGAATCAGCAACTGCTCAGTGGGATTTGCCAACGTATCTTGCCTAGTCTCTGGTTAATTAAAGGATCATACAATTCCCTTTCCTGTTCCCTAAACTGTTCCCATGCCAGAAATTCTTGTTCTAAGCCTGGACCTGGATCTTGCTTTTAAATAAAAATTTTAAAGGATCCCCAGTGTCTGGCAGTATTCTATGGTTCTTATTTGTGTTATGGGAAGACCAATAGATCCAAAAATAAGGAAAGAGCCAATGTGATCACCTCAGTACAAATATAGTGAAATTCTTCTTATCTTGAAGAACTAGAAAAATAGGCAGAAATGGTCAGAAATTTAAACACAAGTAATTATCAATTCAGAGAATAATCCTCCTGTTCCATGATACCCTATAAACAGTCCTGTCCAGTTCGACTTGCCAAGGTGGTGATCAGTCAAAGTTCAAACTTGATTATCTCAGAGGTCTTTTCCAACCTAAATAATTCTATGATTCTGTCCATGTTGCCTGTCTGTCCTAGACCTCCTAGCACCTCCTCATGACCACTGAAGACTGTTTTTTGATTAAGAGCTGCTGTGTTACTGATGAATACAAGTATTTCCTGGGATAGAGATTGAAAGTGATATTGACTGCAGAGAGAAGCTGCTCTCGGGTAAGACCAGATTTCCCATTAAAAAACTTTGTGTAACTTCAGATCTGACAAGACCCTAATAGTCATCAGTGAAACCTGATACGACAGATAATAAAAATCTATACTTATCTCTAATATGTAACAGTGCTTACAAACTAATTACCTAAATCACATTTACCTTTACTCCGAGACTGGCGATTCACAACCAAACATCCCGTCAACCTCCACCAGGAACTTGATAAAAGCACCCTGGAGGAAAAGTTGCATTTTACAAGAACACTCTATTAGGCTATGGATTAAGAAAGGAAATTAGTACCTAGGATCAAATCCTTTTGGTATTGTTTACATTGGAAAGGGGTTGCCTGATTCATATCTCTGTAAATATGATCTCCTCACCTGGTGCCAACTGCCAACACGGGGCCAGGCTGGACTGTGTAGGGTGTAAATCAGGACAGGACATGGTGTGTCCTCTGTGTCTGATGAGTCCTTTTGAGGGGCAGGTCCCCAGGAGACAGTGAGATGTGATGGGTTGACCTCCCTGAGAATGTGAGTGGAGCTATAGACTTTGAGACAAGATCCTTTATTTTGGGCTCCAGGAAATTCCAGGCAGAAGTATGAGCCCAGAATTGAGCATCATGGGCATAGAAGGGGGGACACATATGTAGATACGCTACTATATGTTGTCTCTACCATTCAGATCAACAGAGCTCATGAATTAAGGATCTCCCAGCAATTTGCAGGCATTCCTTTAAGTGGAGAAGTAGCCACCTGCCTACCTCAGGCAGGATTTATGTAGAGGACAGCAAGCACACCTCACCCTTTATAAATCATGTAAATCAGGACAAAGGACTTTCTCCTGATTCTGTCAGACATTATCAGCACTTACCATGAAGTCCTTACTCACAGACTGGGTTGGTCCTGCCTTTACTTTATTTTTCTGTGCCATGAAATCAGTCCCAATGGATGAACAGAGGATGAGCATGGTGCTGGGCATCTCCTTATTTCTCTAAAAGCTCTTCAAGACCCACTGCACAATTCCACATCTGTCTGGGGTACAAAGTGATGTCAGTGACTCCAAAACTGGGTTTTGATATGATTTTGTGCTGTCCTGACCCATCTGGAAGGGAAGGGGTGATGACAGAACAGAGATATCCATATGTAAACCAGAGTTGAGACACTGGTGTGAGGAAATCCCAGCAGAGCTGGAGTTTGGGTCACCAAGCACCTTCTTGATCTGCCTGGGTAAGTCAGACCTGGCAGTGCACAGCCATTTGCAGGAGGCATTAAGGAGAATGAACATAAAGTGTTTGCTTTACATTTCTGAAAAAAAAAAAAAAGCCCCCTGCACTGGTTAAATTCAAGAATGTTTTTAAGAAAAGATGGCACAGCAGAAATATTTCAAATTAGGAATTCTGTGTCACTATATATAAAGTTATTCTCCAAGTCCAAGTGTTAGCAGGATTTATAGTAAGATTGTTCCTTTAACTATTGCTACCACAGCTGCTAGTTCTACCCAGTCATTAAATCCTGGGGTTTTGGAAGCATGAAGAGCCTTCCATGGTAAATAAATAAGAGTATCCTCAATTTACCGTTGAGAAACAGAGACAGAAAGCAAAGACTTTAGACCTTCCTGAGATCCCAGTCTGTGAAATGTCCAGGCTGGAAAACCACAATGCTCAGGGAAAAAAAATGATACAGGATCTAAGAAAGCTTCAACTGTTTTATAGAAACATTTACACACATCAAAACATTTCATCCCGGGCCACTGCCACTGCAGGTAGCTGCTAATTAAAATCTGCTGTGCTGTGGCTACTGTCTCTAAAACTCTGGCCAGCATATGTTTCATTTCTCTTCTTTTTTTAAGAGGGTTTTTTTTTTCCAGTTTGTTTAGTTTCTGAGCTTGTCTGATGATATTTTCAAAATTCAGTTTTATGTTTAAAGATTAAGTTTAATAAGCTTGTACGATATATAAAGAGATTATAATTTATTATTCAAAAAGTTTCCTGACAAGATGTCTACAAGAAACATGACCCAAACCACA
Source organism: Pitta sordida (assembly GCA_013390025.1). NCBI lineage: Eukaryota > Metazoa > Chordata > Aves > Passeriformes > Pittidae > Pitta > Pitta sordida. The sequence continues at coordinate 370,100 of WEKX01028428.1, read as the reverse complement.
CCGCCTTGTAATAATACCTCTTAAAAATTCCTGACCTCCCACTAAACACTCCTGCAGACTTCCCTGCTTCAGTCCTCACTGAATATCTCATATATGTCCCCTATAACATTACACAGGAGGAAATGAAACGGGAAAGTCATCAGCTCAGACTGACAAACGACGACAATTATCTACCACAGTGTTATTTTCCCTTAGTATTGACAAAAATCACCTTTTTTTCTGGCAGTGAGGGGCTGGAGGCTCATGAAAACAGTTTTGGAGCCCCTGAGACACTTGGTGCATCTTCCCCTTTCTTAAAAATGAACCACTAAGAATATGGTGCATTGGAAAAGGAGAGACAATGCAGGCTGCTCCAGGGCTTACAGGGCACAGGGAGCAGAGCCCTGAGGAGTACAGGAGTGAGGAGTACAGCCATAAGAAGTACAGGAGTGAGGAGTACAGCTATAAGAAATACAGGTGTGAGACATACAGGTGTGAGAAGTAAAGGCACACCCGTGAGGAACACAGCTGCCCTGCACTCAGCCCTGTCTGACAGGGGTTTGGCGCTCACCCACCTGCACCCAAACTCAGCCCATGCCTGCACCAGCAGCACTTTTCAGGGGTCTCTCCATTCCCCTCCCCAGCCCTGCTCCTGTCACTGCGGTCACTGTGGCAGAGGGTTTCCCACCAGCAGGTGTTACTCCAGGATGTGGGTGGTGTCTCCTCTCCCAGTGGTTTCCATGTGCCTGGTGACATGGATGTCTTCCTTCCCTACATTGCTCTACCTCAGGGAAGGCCACCTTTCTTGCCAGCACCACTGTCCCTGTGTCCAACAACTGCAGGTGATGATCAAGCTGGGCATTTGGGTTGGTATTGCACTGCCACAGCCATTTGCCAATTTGTGATTTGCACTATTAGAGATTTCATGTTTGCCAGAAATAACTTGCTTTTTTATCTAGAGAATGGTTTGGTTTTTTTCTAATTTTGAGGGGTTTTTTTACTCCTTGTGATACGATTTGTAACTTCAGGAACGTTACTGTAAGAGAGCTTTGTGTGAGCTTGATCCACATGCCAACAGCTACTCACCGCCACTAATAGGTAAAACTACTTGGGGATTTTAAATCTTTTAACAAGACCTTGTCTAGACTGGTATTTAGTGGCAATACAATTAAATCATATTGCAGAAGAGAAAAAGAAAAAGAGATTAAATTATTTAATTACCTTTTGAAGCCACTTCTCCCCTGTAGATGTCAGACCTTGATCTGATTTAAATTAGGGCCCATCAGGTGTTGTTCCACTGACGTAGCAGCAGTGTAAAGATTAAAGAGATCATGATGTATGCCTATAAAACAGACTAAAGCCTGGCTTATAGCACAGATATATTTGTAATACATTTGTTCTTTTGCCTTTTTTTATTTTCTTGCTACAAACGTTTCCCAAGTAGTCCCTCAGCATGGGGTTGTCACCCAGAGTCTCATGTGAAACGCCCGGGATGTATATACATATTGGACATAAGCCTTCCTGGGATGCATGGATGTGTTTTCCCTGGCTGCTCCCCATGGGCATCTCCTTGTCCTTTTGTGCCACCTTGCCTTGAAGACCTGCAGTGTGGAGCGAAGACCAGCCCTGGTTTTGATGAAGGCGGATGCCAACAGGCTCCCACCAGTGACCGAGATGAGCCATTTGCGCCCATTCGCTGTGGCATCAACCAAGGGATAGTTTCACCTCTGAAACAGCCTCAAGGTCTCCAGCCCAGAGTGGGCAAGGCCTGGTCCATATGTATTTCTGCCACGACATCCCATTTATTGTTTCTCCACCATGCTGGGCTGGTTGTCTTGATGGCGTTGCCTTGCTCCTTGGGCTATTCCAGCCCAGCCTCCACACCAGATGCATCTCCAATGCCTGATACTCTCTCCCTAGACAATTAAACCTTCATTTGTCGCTTCCTTGCAACTCCAGATTTTAAAACTACACTTTTTTTTTTCCTGTTAGGTTAGGATTGCTTCCAACTTCCAATCCCCAATTTAGATTACACGCTCAGAAACTAACTCCAAACATTTACTGCGTTTGAAGGTCACAGTGCTATTGATTGATTTCCAGTTATAATGTATGTTGTCCTAACATGAGTTAAAAACATTCTGGGCTAAATCCAAAAATGCTGGGATCAAAGCATCTGGACTTGTTGTTTTCATGTTTGGCACATAAAGGGGCTGGCAGTCACCAATGTGGTCTTGGCTGGGCTATAGCTGTTTTCATTCTCTGATGTGAAACAGTTGGGAATCACAGACCCTCCAACAGTTATAGTGGACTAAATAAAAATTGGCTTAATAACCTGCCAAGCATTTGAAAGTGCCAGTCTCCAGAGTTTTTCACAACTTATTGGCTATGGCATGTTTTTCTTTTCATTTCTCTTGTGCTTTTTTTTTTCTTCCTCTCTCTCCCTTAAAAAAAAAAAAAAGAAGAATTTCCTATAAAATTAGACTTCAGTTGGGTGTTTGAAATAGGTAAAGTCTTCATCTCATCAGACTCAATTTATCATCTTTGATCTGACTTCACTCATTCCTTTGGCTGCTCCATCTGATTTTATAATTTAAAAAAAATTATAAAAACATTTTCGCTATCTAACTTATCACATAAGAAAATAAACAAGAGCCAATTCCTTGGCTAGGCTGCCTTAAAGATATCCCAGCATTGGATCTGCATGTCAGCTTTTCACTTTCAAATTCACTTTAAACAGATTATTCTTAAATTTTTTTCATTAGTCTCCCTAAAAGTCTTCTATTTATATTTGCTGTTTATAAAATCGCATCCAGAGGCCATTGTGCAACGCGCTGCACATAGTCAAAAGCCATCAAGCTCTTGAGACAAACAATGGAAACACTTTACAGATGGGAGCTGTTGTACAGATGGAATATGGGGGCAGGAGAGACGTGGAGGTTGGAGAGAGGAAGAATTATGGATGTTGGCCATGGTTGCGAAAGAAACCAGTGGCAAAGCCAGGCACTTAACCCATGTTCCCATCCAATTGCTTCCCTACTAATTAATTTTCCTCTCTCATCCTTTTAGAAGGCACATTATAATTTTTAGCCCCTTCTCTCATGTTTCTAAAAAAATAAAGAGCTGGCGATTGAAAAATCAAATTCTTTATGGACATCACACGTTTTTCATGGCTGATTTCTAGGAACTCTGTGTTGGCTTTGGGAGTGATGCTTTGGATCACACACGGGGGCTGCCCTTGGCGAGGGCATCACCAGAAAGGTCACTGCTACCAAAGTAAAAGAGCTGCTCCTCTTATTTCCAGCCAGACAACGGCATCTTGTCGTACATCAGGTTGAGGTTTAGGCTCACACAAGCTGTAGCCTATTGATCCAATGCTGCTCCTCTTTTTTCCCGCTCTTGACAGCTAATCCACAGAGAAAGAGAGTTTATTGTGGCCCCATCAGTGGTTCATCCTCACACTCGACCTCAGCGTTCAGGACTGATGCCATCAATGTTTTTTGCCCATCCATGTGTGGCTTCGGCAAACATCTCCCGAGGGACCACGTGCTGCAAAACCCTCTTCAGCTGCCCAGGCTGAGCTGAGATTTCTTAAACTCATGCAACTGATATTACAGGGAAAAATAGAAGGAGAATAAAGACTGTAGGGTCCTTGACCTCTGCATGAGGGGCAGGGTCTTCTCAGGCTGATTTTTAAGCAGCTCATTTTCTACATCTCCATGAGGCTTCCAATCAGTTCTGGGATAGGAAAACTTGGACTGAGGAGAGACTTAAAACCAGCTAAAACTAATGTTTTAGAGACAGTCAAGACATGAAGGATGAAGTGTTTAAGTAAAGAGATGATTTCAGTTATGACACCTTTGGCAAGGGCTAAGTATCTCTTTAGGACTCTTAGTAATAAAAAAAAAATATTGTAATGCTAAGAAAACCAATGCTCAGCATAAAAAAACACATTTACCATTAGCGTGTAGTCACAGTGCAATCTCAAAGTAAGATTACTTTATAATAAAATGAATATAAATTTGGCTTGCTAAAGCATTGTGAGGACTTTTTGTTTGCGTTCAGGTGAAACGTTATCAATTGCTGCTGTGTGTGGCTGTATTTATAGAGTTTGCTTTTCATATTGCCACTAGAAAAACCCCTGCACATTCTTTCCATGTAAAATAATTTTGTAAAATAACTTAGTCCAACAGTTACACCTAGTCTGAGTATCAAAGATTTTTTTTTTTATTTTTAATGTTTTGATTATAAGTGAGTAAATGAGCATATGTGCAATTATATTTTGGGTGCAATAGCTTCAGCCGCCACATTTTGGCATTTTATTTTATTAGCTAAAAGCTCACATATGGTTTCCATGTTTCCAATCTGGCTTTAAGGATGCAATGGCTGAATTAAGCAATGTTTCTCCTCACTCCAATTCCCTTAGATATACTTAAAAAGTCCATTCAGATTATAAAAAAAGTAAATTAAGGTTTATAATATTCAGAAGGTGGCCCATGGTAGTGACTAATACAGTGCTATCTTGTAAGTCCCCTTGCACCCCGCAGAAACTGTTAAAAGCCATGTTTCATAGTTTAAAATATTAAATCACACTGTGATCCTGTGGGGCAGAGTCATGCCTGAATGCCAACATATTTCTTCTATGAACAACGATGCCATTGTATCAGCGTGAGAACCTGCAGATAATGGGTCACCCCATGTGGCCACCAGGATTTGCAGGTCCTCCAGCACCTCCTCACGTTGGAGCTGGGGGACCTGGGGATGATTTTGAGAATCCCTGTTCAACGTAGTCCAGTCAAGCCCAGAAAAATGACCGAGGGAAGGAGCTCAGGCCTGCCTGATGCACGGCCATGAGGGTGAACAGGAGGAGATGAGCAGCCCAAGGGACAGAGGCCTGGGAGAGAGACACAGCTCCAGGGAGGGGGTTTGTAAGCAGCAGAGGTGGTGTGCCCTGGACTTCAGGCAATGCTTCCCAACTGCAAAGGTTGTGAAGCACTAAATGAAAAGAGTGAAGTTAGCGAGTCCCTTGAGAAGAGGTTTGCAATAAGTGCACAGGCAAACACAGGCCAGGGATGGTCTGGGCCTCAGTGCAGCAGCTTGGCTAAGTGACCTCCAGCCCACCCTGCAGTTCTGTGAGCTCATCAAAATGCATCCATAGCCTGTCTGGAATCATGGAAATATGGGACGTCTCTACTGCATCAGTGTAAAAGTAAATCAGATTCAGGATATCCCTATTTTATCGTAGAATTTTGGAATGGTTCGGAGATGTCCTTTCTTGTTCTAACCCCTGCCATGAGCAGGGACACCTTCCACTATCCCAAGTTACTCCAAGGTCTGTCCAACCTGGCCTTGGACACTTCCAGGGGTGGAGAAGCCACAGCTTCTCTGGGCAACCTGTTTCAGTGCCTCACCAAGCATTCTAATACAGACTTGCTTCTCCAGATCTTCAATTTTCCATCTAAATCCATCCAAATCCAGCAGAACACACAAGTTTGAACAGAGCCCACATCCACAGGTACACTTAAGTATGGGATTAAACAGTTTGCTGAATGGGGTCCCTATGTTACTAAGGACTGGCTGTTACTCTTGGCTCTTTTCTTGGCTAAATTGAGATGGGAAAAGGTTTCCACACTGGGATGAAGCCAAGGTTTTTTTCTCTCCCTTTCTCTCTTTTTTCCCCTGCCTTTTTTCTCTCCAAGAGAACAAGATAGATGCCTGACAACTGTTTCTATCTTTTTAATATCCTGGAACTTAGGCTTTTGGGTGTGGGAAATTCAAGACCAAATCTCTGCTCAGATACATTCAGCTGAAGGTTGTAATCCCCGTTCTCACACACATGAACTATGGTGATCACTGAGCTGTTTAAAACAGCAGAATTCTTGTGATTTGCGTAAATCACACCCTGTGGAGACAGTGAAAGGGATGGTCTAAGTTCATCTGATCCTCCACAAGGCTTTGATGCTGACAAATGATTTCCTAAAATTTTATTTTAATTGAAGTGTTCTGACTCTCTGTAAACAGTCAACTCATAATTTAGAGAGTGGCCACTAGTTTTTCAGTTCTTTTGAGATATATCAAACTCCCATAACTTTGCCTGGAGTCATGGACAAGAAGGTGACCTCAACTTTTCTGAAAAGCAGCTGTACATGTCCTGTTTGTGAACAAAATTTCTGTCTACTTTTAAAAATGTAGACCTTGGATGCCTTCCCTTCTTAGTACCAGTGAAATGAAATAAGCAAAACATTGACAGTTTGGTGAACAAGTGAATATTGTATTGAAAATTACACACAGTGGAATAGTCCACATAGTGCCTGGACTAGTCCACAAGGACATAACAATCTGCAAGATCAAGAGATGCTTCAGCCCTTCTGCCAACACTTGAAGAAAAAACATTATAAGGTTTAAAGAGGAAAACAAATTAATGGAAACATCCGCTTAAAAGGACCGTTTCCAGTCACTGGTACTCCATTCATTACAGGCCTGAGTGGTTCCAGAGACAACAGAAAACTATGCATTGTTGAAATGCCAAGAACAAGAGAGGCAATGCGGATGTTGTGCTGTTTCTCACTCGTGGCAATCTGAACATTTTCATGCCCTTCCCATCTCACCCGGTGTGTTCATCAGCCAGGAGGTTGCAGCCATTGTGTCACTCGTGACCCAACAGGGCCCTTCCAGGCAGACACAGCTGGGTTGGGCACTGGCACTGAAGCTGTGCTGCTTGCACAGTCCCAGGAGCAACATAAAGCAGAGACTGGGCAGGATTTCTGCCTCATGCACTGTCAGGCTAAAAAGCTTTTACACGTGTCAAAGTTTTTTGTGAGAGGTAAAAACACACTGGTCATTCAATTAACAATAGCTCTTCAGAGAACCACATGGGTGTACTTTTCCCAGGGCTGCCGTGATAACTTTCTTAAAATCTGGACATCATTATTTAACCATTGCTCTGTAAGCCAGATTTCTACCATTTTCCCAGCATCCCCACAGTGTGGCAGTGACACTGTGGCACGGACTTTCCAGCTTGGTGAAGATTTGATTTTTTTTTTTTGTCTTTCTTTTTAGGCCTCTTCTAATTTAATCTTACACAAAACTTTATAGAAAGAATACGTACTTGCTTTATACCAGTCAGTGAGGATTAGAATTACCAAGACTATTTTGTTAATGCCATTTTGCATCCTCATGCAGTTTTCTAGATCTCTTAAATGTAAAAATAAACAAGCATCCATCCATCTGGGAGCAGATTTCCAAGCAGTGCTCAGCTCCAGATTTTCCTTTTCTGAGTACTCAGCACCCACAGTGGGGCCAGTTCAGCTAAAACCAGGGCCAGGTTTCCACAGAAACCCAGCGATCTGGAGGCTCCCAGCGTGACAAATATGCACAGATTCATCGTTTTAACTCATCCTCCCACCCAGTAATGATAAAATGGCACAGTCCTGTAGCTGTAATAACATCAGCTATTGATAACAACATCAACGACCCTCTGACGGACACATAAACAGCTGGGAGGAATGTTGGCCACCGAGGGCAATTGCTCAAGTCCCCAGGGAAGACCTGAGTGTTTGCTTATGTTCTTGCTTGGCAAGATACGGGACTATCATGATGCTATTTAGTGTTTGAGTAACACTATCATTTCTGACATGCCACTGATTTCTTGGAACATAAGAAAACCATTGGGAAGGGAGATATGCCGTTGGTAACTGCTCTTCCTTGCCGATTTACTGGGCCTAACCCTGATTTATGAAGTGCAGCTCTGGACAGGATGTTGCCAGTTGAGGCTGTATATTGCACGTCAGCTGCAGAGTTTAGGGATGACCTATGTCCTGTAGGGAAATGGCTCTACACTGGACCAAAGATGATCTGAGCAGGTGTTTTCCATCTCCAGCTTCTATGGTGAGTCGAGTCGTCCAGTTTGGCGCCTGCCAAGTGTGCATTTAATTCGACAGAAGAGAGAGTTGGGTGAGAAAAGCAGGGAAGTCATGCCCTTATTCACACAAACAGCCTGATGAATTTCTTTCTGCTGCAGTCCCTCCTGTTTTGCATTTCCTTTCCACAAACTTCTGAGTGAACTGAATTAATGGAAAAGCAATCCCATGGTCTCATGCGAAAGAGTTACTGGAAGTCATTTTTATCCCTGCAAATACTCAGGCTTGTAATCCGGGGGCAATAACCTCATGTGCCAGAGACGTCGCATGGTCAAATTTTGGGTATCTGATCCACGTCTGAATATGCACAGAATCATGGAAACTTTAGGGTTGGAGAAGCCCTCTAAACCACTGAGTTCAACTGTAAACCCAGCACTGCCAAGTCCAGCACTAATCACATCCCTAAGCACCACGTTTACACAACTTTTGAACACTCACAGGGATGATGATTCCACCACCTCCTTGGGCAACCTGTTCCACTACCTGACCACCCTTGCAGTGAAGATATTTTCCTTAATATGCAACCTAAACTTCCCTTGGCACAACTTGAGGCCATTTCCTCTTGTCCTATCACTTGTTACCTGGGAGAAAAACCAACCCTACCTGAGTACAACCTCCTGTCAGGTGGCTGTAGGGAGCAATGAGATCCCACTGAGCCTGCTTTTCTCCAGGCTAAACAACCCTTACAGATAGATTCCACTGTCAAATGCAGGAGCGGTGAATAGTTACACCAAAAAAATTATCTGTGAAGAAATTCCTGAGGAGAAAAATTAGGGAGTAACAACTACATAGACCATCTTCCTTGTAAGAAATTATGTAGCATGTTGGGAAAACCATTCGATGTGTGACTGCTCTGCATGCCATGTCTTTTTCATAAGAGGTTTTTTCCAGCATTTTAAAAAACACCCCTCAAACCCCCACAGTTATTTGCTCACTGTTTGTAACACTCTTCAACTTTTAAAATTCTTCCTCCCCAGTGCAAACATACTTCCTTAGAGAGGCAGCAGCAGAACCCCACTAAGATGCTTAAGAGGAGGTCAAGAGAAAAGCCATTTACCAGGGAAATCTCTCTCAGTCCTTAATACATTTTTATTACTACCTATGCACACAGTGTTCTTTCAGAGGCTAGATGAATAAATGTGCCTCTTTTGAGCAAACATTCATAATGCTATTTGAATATGGGGGAAGAACAGTTTCAGCTTAAAAATGATACTCACACCATGTTTATATTTTTTTTTCCCAAGCTGCAGTTAAAATGAAACTATCCAGACAGACATTCAGCATGAGCCTTGGGAAAGATTGTTTCTTTTGGCCACTTCCACTGCAGAATTTCACCTAAAAATGAAATACAAAAGACTGAGGTTTTGGGGGGAGAAATACAAAAGAAAGATTTGTTTGTAGATTAATTACTTTCTGCGAATCCGTCCAAGAACCTCAGTGTAATTGCTCATTAATAAGAGACTTGGAAGATACTTAGAAGCTTTTCTCTTCCTTTGAACTTTGTGAAGGCAAACAAAGTCCTTGAGCAGGCGATGTACTTGTGCGTGGACTTGGAGTGAAGAGGTGCCCCTTGTATCCTCCTCCACCACCCAAACCCCAGCAAATGTGGCTCTGGTTTGATCTGGCCTCAGTCTCCGGTGGCAGATCTGCCCCTGGGCAAAGAACTTTCTCCCTCTTTTTCACCTCCTCACCTCCAAATTTTAAATTCCTGAAGTTAGGGAGCAGCTCTTACTTTATCAGATGACGGAGGAATGAGCTGGACCTCTGGACACTATCCCAGCAACATTCTTAATGCCAGTTTCAAGAGGACTCCTCACACACTAAAAGTTAAGGAGCACTGAAGGGCTTTCCTGGCTGGGGCTGGAGGAGAGTAATTAGCCCCTGTAAGGATCCCCGTCCTCTGAGCTGAGAGAAACTTCAAATCCCACTGACTTCACTGGCACTTCAGGGTACTCAGCACCTCCCAAGATTAATTCCTCAAGCAGGGAGAGGTCTAGAAACATATATATTAGAGCACTTTACGCCTTCAGCTGCAGTAGGTCTCTTTCTGGTGAGCTTGACAAAGGACAGATTATATATTATGCTATGCCATAAACTTCAGCAATCTAGGAATTCTGAAAATACCCCGTTCTATTACTCTGCTCGCTTTGACATGAAATATTAAACACAGCTTACCAAAGTAACATTATTGAACACAGATGTCCACTATCACATTCAAATTGCTCAAGTCAATCTAGGTTTATATATTTTCTTTACTTAAGCATTTGTATAAACTCTAGTGTGCCCTGACAGTAATGATTTCACAATATACTATATTCAATTAAGGTGACAAATATGCATTTGCATTTTTACTGAACTTGTTTCACACACACACACAAGCTCCAGCTCCAACTTTTTTTTTTTTTTTTTTGTGGAAAATAAAGGAATAGAAAGGGTGCCACCTACTGAGGCACTGAGACATTTTTGGAGGTTGAAAAAACCCATGCAAATTACCAATATGTTCATTCCAGTTAAAAATAAACAAACCTTCAAGCTATATTTATAAGCCTGTGGGAAGACATCCATAGAGAGTGTTTTCCTTATCAAACCACTCAGTGCCCAGAGCTCTTACCAGGGCGTAGGAAAACCCAGTTCCCCTTTGACTCTCAGCTTGAAACCACCTATTCCACTGGAAAACCCAAGCAAAATCCATCAGTCTGTGTCATTGTAGTCCATGAAGAGCTTTTGTCACAACACACGAGAATCCAGCAGCTCTGCACCATCAACTCTGTTCTGCTGGCCCCGTGTCATTTAGCAACCTGTCACTAACTGGGGAGGTATGTTGTCACGTAGCTCACACATAAACTGTATCAAGCAGACGAGATTTAGGCAGGCATCTAAACTTACAGGGTGAAAAGGTGTATCAAGGCTCAAGAATGAAGACAGGCTCTCAGCAGCACTTCAAACACCAATATCCCTTCTTGACATCCATCAAGGCACAGCCTTGTCTTTAAGATCCTGCATAGTGAGGCAGAAATATTGAAGGTGCCATGCCAGTGCTGCAGTTTCCCCACTTGGGAAGGATAAACTATGAACATAAACTTCAATGTTGCCTTGATAACAGGCAGAGAAGCCACGGCTCGCGGCTTGTTTTTCAGATGTAAAGGTCAGCCTGGTCAGCCTCAAAAAGGAGAAATCAATCAAGAGATCTGTAAATACACCTTGAGGCAGGAAGATCACATATCTGATAAATCACGAATCTATATCTGGTCTGAAGTCAGTGATGAAGCAACATCTTCCAAAGGATGGGGCACTTACCAGCAATCCCTCCTGTCTGGCCACCAACACGTCTCCTTCATTCCCTTGTGCAGCCTCTAACAAAAAATTCAGGATGTGCCAGTCGTAAATAGTTTGTTGTTTAACTTCCTTCCAAAAAACATTAAAATCATGCTGATTTTCTTTGGAAAAGTTGTAGCCAGGACTGACAGAGCCCCAGGTTTTTGTTCCTCCTGATGGCACACAGAGCAGGGGTGAGATACTTCCTGATGGCAGCTGTGCCCAGTGTCAGGGGAATGGCAAGAAGAGCACAAGTTTAAGGGTTTTTAAAATCTCTAATGAAGTGGGTAAGCTTTGAGTCTGAAAAAAGGACAGACTAAAAATCATAGAATCACAAGGCCGGACGAACAGATAACGACAAATTATATCTTTAGTTCTATGATAAGAATGCACTGACATAGTTAATTTTTCATTATGGACCATTTTCTCTTCCCTAGTGCTGATTCAGAAAAGATTCCCAAGTGTGTGCCATTAATCCCTCCCTGCTGAGTACAAGCTCAGCTCACTGAGCCTTCACCAGACCCGCAGATGCAGCTGCATCTTGGTCTTGGCAGATGCAGCCAGACCAGAGGTTTCCACAGTTATCGTGTATTTAATATTTGCCAAAGTTTCTTGTGCTGGGGACTGGTGTAGAAATTACATACTCGGGAAAATAATTGTGAAACATTAACAAGTCCTTATTGTTAACAGGTATTTCTGGCAGGAATTCCTTCAGGGCAACTTGGACAAGGCACCCCAGTTGAGTTGGAAACAGTATTTTTCCCAGAGGGACCTTCAATGTCTTTTGTGTGGGGCTTTGTTTTGCTGGCAGCAGATGCAGGAAGAAAGCCACTTTTCAGCATCCACCTTCATGCCTGATCAAAATAAAATGTTCATTTATGGGTCATGATGCTTTTCACATCTCCCATGACTTGGCACACGTGACGGCTGCAGCACCATTTATGTACTCGAGATAACAAGGGCTGTGCATCCATCCCTTTTTCAGCTCCTGAAGTGCTCTGGGTCTGTTTTCTGCTTGCACAAGCCCTCACTGAGACATGCATTAAAATGGATTTTTACCTCTGCTGGGTGTAGGTGAAATCATTCTGTCCCAAACCCATACAGAGATGTTTGCATTTTTCCCAGGGGAGGCAGCCCTGGCTCTCTAGAGGACCCTGTATGGTACCTGGGGGGCTGCACTGGGTTTTTTACCGGTATTTAAATTTTTTTTTTACCATAGTTAAAAAAGAAAAACCAGGAGTTGTTGGGTTTTTTTAAAGCTAGAAATCAGAGAAAATCTGCTGCAAGTTCACCATGATGCAATGCTGAATTTTTTGGGTAACCCACCTCCCCCCGGATTTCAAGTACTGATGCACCAAGTCACACATCTCGTTATCCCTCACAGAGAGCATATTATCAAACCAGTTCTGAATTACTGAATTACTGAACTACTGAATTAATCAGCAAAGCTGCCTAAGAGAAGAAAATCTCCAGCCAACACTCCACAGCAAAAGCATGTGCAACAAGAAACCAAACCACACCAACCCCCACCAACACTCATTTTCAAAGATGTAAAGATTTTCCAGGTGCTTGACATTCACCTTAGCTTTTTAAGTAATAAAACTTCAGGAGAGGATTCTTGTTGGATCAGAGGGGAGACTTTGCTACAACAATAGCTCTGCTGGCAAACCCACTCCTTTCAACACGTTCTTGAGTTTGTATTTTAAGTGGGTTTGCCACGTTGGCAGCCAAAAATAACTATTTTCTGATCAAATTCACTAGTCCTTGTAAAATATTTTAACAGGCTGAATATGACTGTGAGCACTTCTAATAGCCCTTCAAGCTGTCCGTCCAAACCTCTTACTTTTGAGAAGGTGAAGGGCTTCACAAAAGGCTTGAGCAGAGCAATGCCCTGGTCAGAGTGGTCATTGTGAGGCTGTTCCTGCAGCATACCCATCCCTTATTACCCAGGAATACAGCCCATATTTAATGCAATGCTGTTACATCTGCTGTTTTGTACTCCATATAAACCCTTAGGGTTAAAGTAATAATTAAGTGCAGCCTTCCCCTGTGCCTGGTATTGCGAGGCCAAGATCCACAACAGCTACCACAGCAGAAATGACAGAGAAAAAGGGAAAAACACCCCAAATGGACAGGCAGGAATTACCCCACTACCTCTACTTGCAGCCATCTTACTCTTTGCCGGTGGCATACAGCAAGGAATCTCGATGTGGGTTTTCTAGGACAAATAAATTACTTAAAACTGGATTTCTGGTTGAAAAAAACCTCCCACTGTGAAAATCAAGAGAATTTTCATTAAGTCACTTTGTGAGTAATTTATGGCACTCCTAGGCTTACAAAATAACAAAGAAATGACAAGCTGGTTCTTGTTAATGAGAACGGGAACAACAGGGCAAAATCAGTGGGAACATGGAGCATTTCCACCCCAAACGTGGCTCCACTCAACCAGCCAACACACACTCAGTTAATAATGCTGGGAAATCTCCATGGCCACCTCCCAGGCAGAGGACAGAGATGAGACAACCCTTGGATTTCACAAGAGGTTTCCTTGATGTTTCTGAATGAACCAAGAAGGACTTGTAGATAGAGAGAAAACACGGATTCAGAGTACAGAAGTTGCTGTGGACCAACATGGTGATCTTGGGGCAGGACCATCACCTTGATACCTTTGTGTAGCTTCTGCTCAGGTGCTTGTTGGTTGCACTTAATGTATTTATTAATATATTAATTCATTAGCCATGATTCAACCTCTGAGTAGCAGCACGTGTACCTCTTCACCCTCTGTCACCAAGAAATCACAGACTTTAAATTAATTAATTAGCTTAATTATCATTAGGCTCTTGGAATCACTAGAGGAAGAAGTGAGCATGTCTTGAACAAGGATGTTACATCTAGATGGGAAAAAACACCCAGGAGATGATGGCACAAAGCATTTATACATTAACTATAATATTTACACCACATGCAGCTTCTCAAGATGTTTTGCTGTCATCAGCTTACTAAAAGATAAAGATTTATTGGGCTATTACTGAAAAGGAAGCTGGATACTGCCAAATGGCACGGACAGTTAGATGAGTAGTTGCTGACATCTTTATTCATATATAAAACAACACAACTGAGTTGTATTTTTTTTAACTACCATGCTTGAAGGAGTCAAGGAAGCAGTGCCTTATCATAAAGCACTTTTAAGTCATTTTTAAATCAGTCATGGGCTTCGGATAGTTGTTTTTATTGTGTGCCCACAGAATATCCTTTTAGCACTCTCTGAACTTCTAGTGCTGACTAAAATAAAGAGATAAGCAGTGCTGGCTGCAGATTGGAGTAACAGCTTCTGAAGATGCTGAGGCATCATTCCATGGAGCAGTGCTCCCTGGATACAGTCCCAAGGTCACTCTTAACTCTGGTGCCATATATATGAGAGGTTAGGAAAAAGTTCTTTGCTGTGAGGATGGGGAAGCCCTGGCACAGGTTGCCCAGAGAAGCTGTGGCTGCCCCATCCCTGGAAGTGTCCAAGGCCAGGTTGAGACGGGGCTTGGAGCAACCTGGGATGGTGGAAGGTGGCAGGGGTTGGAACGAAATGATCTTTTATGTCCCTTCCAACACAAACCATTCTGTGATTTAAGAACATTTCAGGTACTGCAGAGACAAGGCTTTTTAAAGGTTTAAGGCTAACTCTGCATAGGCTGAGAATATTATGACTTAATATTCCACATGTCTACTTTTTGATCAGCTCTTAATAGAAATCTGAAGTCAGCACAATAACATCAACAACTTCTTTGAACAGTTTAAATATTGCTTCTAATAAAGAAATTACTGAATATGTTGCAAGGCTTATAGAATTATTTTTAGAACATATGTTAAAAAGATGACAAACCAAATGAACTTAATTATTCTATTCCTTGTTGGAAACTTCAAGGAAAGTGAAGTAAATCACATAAGACAGAACCCTGCAGCATTACACGGCTCAATTTAAAATGTTTGCCCTAAAATTTAAAAAGGAGTCCAATGCTGCAGAGCTGCTCTCCCAGAAGCTCAGCAAGCCATAGCTGTCCACTGTTCCTGTGACACCTTGATATACCGTCCCCCCTTTGTTACACATTTTGAATTCAATTTAGCATGCTACTTCCAATTAACCAGCACACACTTATTGCATTATTTGGCATTAAACAGGCACACGTGCTCCTTTAGCTCCTGCCAATGTGAGAAGACAATACCCTGAAGGTGAACCAGGCTATTTGTTGGGCAGGATTAGGCTCTGGGAAGTGTCCAAGCAGGCTGATGGAAGCCTGCAGGTGTGTGGTTTCAAATGCCTTTCAAAGTGCTTCATGCCCAAGTCTTCCAGAAATGTTACACTTCATAATCATCCTCTTAAAGCAAGATTTATGCTGTGTTTTGAATGTTTCTAATACTCTGGAGTCTGAGTGCAAGACACCTCGATTTACCAGGCTCAGTGACTGGCCAGGTTGCTCTGGTCAGGGATCAGATATAAACCCACTTGTGCACAGGCCATTTTTCACTCTATACACTCTACCAAAAGCAGGTGTGATTTCATTCTCTTTGCCCTGAACATGAATTCAATAGAATAGAGTTTCATCCACGACATAAGCCTGTTGCTTCAAGGCTATCAATTAGGGAAAAACAAGAACAAGTTTTAATGACATGTTTATATTAAAAAAAAATAAAAAATCAGCATCCTTTCACTATGATACATCTACATCAGCAAGTACAGAACAGATCTGAGATACATCCCACATATTCCTTGAAGAGGGATTACAAATTCACAAAGGCATAATATATGGCTATGCAAGTGCTTATTAAAAGCAATAAAAAGAACAGAACGAATAATTTATGCTCTACAAGTCTGAGATTCGGTGGTTACTGCTGCAAATTGCTTTACACAGTGGCAGAATTTAAAGCTTTGACCCTGCGAAAGAACGACTGGGCACAGTTGCAGCCCATGCATGGAGCTGCTCAGCCAGCCACAGGAAAAGTCCTTCAAAAACTGGGGAATGAGAAGATTTTGAGCCTAAATATTAAAAAGTTAACACCAGAATGGGAGGATGGAGGTTTCTTGGTCCACCAATTTTCTCAAAGACTCTTTCTAAGCTTTACTTTGCCCTGGTAAGAAGCTAAATTCTAACAGAACCACCGTTTGACCTACAGTACAGAGCCATGATGGCTCCAAAATGTGTCTTTGCCTCTTCTGGGAAGGACATAAAGGTATTATTTCCATGTTTGTCCCGTTGGCAACTCCTAACACTATGCTGGTTATTACTTACACAAACAGAAATCTGTAGCCAATCAAAATAATATGGTTGGCAAGGAATCTGGGCAAACTTTAATAGCTATGGTTCTTCAACATAAAAAGGATAAAAGCAGAATAATAATTTTTGGCAGGGGAAGCGGGGAATTTTTAAAATTCTGATTGTTTTCCTATGAGGATAGTGTTGGTGAAGTCTAACTTAAAACATGTTGGTCTGGTTTCATGAATTTGCATTGAGCAAGATGATTCTGCTGCACCCACCAAGTTACCCTCAACTCATTTCCACTCAGACAGAAGTTATCTGGAATACCCAAGGTAAGAGAGGGGGATTTGGCACGTTAACTGCATGGCTGAAATGATGCCAATGTCTTTCTGAAAGGAGATATCTGCACATGCAAGTGTGTCACAGCAGAACACACAGAGCTCTCTCTTCAAGAAAGCTTAATTAACTTCAGCCTCCTGGGAAATGGGGAGCCAAGAAAGGCCTTTCCCAAGTGGAAGGTGGGCACCAATTTGACTATAAACCCCATTTGCAGTGAAATTTTATTTCATTTTCAACAAGCTCCAGTGCTATGGTCAGGACAGCATCACCCTGATAATCTTTCACTGGAATCTGATGAAGCAAATGAACAGTTTCTTCCTTTGGTACCAACTACACTCACTTGTCTTCAATTCATCCATGGGAAAGCTGGTTTAGTTGGTTTTCCATTTAAAAAATCCATGCTGGCTAATAAAGACTGCTTTGTAGGTGAAGAATTAGGTAAATATGTTAATCTGTAGTAAGGAGCAGAATCAAAACATATCAATGACATCACAAGCAAGTAAATTTCCTTAATTAACAGCTAATGATGTAAAGTTGTGGCTCTTCTAGAAAAGAAAATCCTGTAAACATTTTTCTTTGCCTTGTGAAAAAATGAAAACCTTCACCACCAGAGAACCAAGACAAGGCATTCCAACCTATCCCAAACAAAATTAATCTTTTCGTCATTTTGAAATCTTTACTTCTGATTTTTACCTTTATATGATTGTACTTTTCTTTGGAACAGATAGTCACACTGAGCTCATCTGTTTTGACGGCACTGAAGTGAACTTCTTTCCCCAAGGAAATAACAAAGCTAAGAAGTATTTTGAAGGAAGAATGAATAAAAAAAGACTATTGCATACAAATGGTTTTGCATGAATTGGCATTTTTTGATTTCAACAAAGGTTTGCTGAAATATTTCCCAAGCAGATCTACTTTAACCTCTAAATCATTGGCACAGGCTCAATATCAGTCACTTAAAATACGTTTCATCATGTACTAAAATGGTGACATTTCTTAAAAACACTTAATACAAAAATCTTTTATTTCCTTATACCACATATTTACAATTCTATTATCAAGGTACCATGGAAAATGTAAACAAGTGTACACAGGTGTAAATAATATGGCTTAAGAAAGGTTTTCCTTTTGTAGCTGCTCAAATCACACGTCAGTACACAAAAATAAGAGAAAAACAGTACTTTTGATGCATTTTGCTGTTTGACAGCAGTGTAAGGGTTTCATGCATTAGCTGCTGAGTAACCACCTGAGTGTCTGGGCATTCCCTGAACTGGAATGTCTGATGTTCTGGAATGGGGCCAGTGGAGGGTCACCAAGGTACCAGGGGCTGGTGCAGTTGGGTTGGGGGGAGCAGGGTCTGCTCAGTCCCCAAGGACAGAAGGTACGTCTGCTGTCATCAACCACCCCATGGGGGCTGTGGAGGAGATGAAGCCAAATGCTTCTCAGAGATCACAGAATCACAGAATATTATGAGTTGGAAGGGACCCACAAGGATCATCTAGTCCAACTCACCACCTAACACCCGTACAGAGTCCGAGAGCACATCCCAGAGCGTAACACCACCTAGATCCCTCACAGTCTAGCAGGCCACTCCGAGCCGGAAGGGGTCCAGGGTCATCCAGCCCTACACCCCCCAGCTAGACCATGTCACTAAGCTCCTCGTCCAGTCTTCTCTTAAACACTTCCAGGGATGGCGACTCCACCACCTCCCTAGGCAGCCCATTCCAATATGCAATTACTCTCTCTGTGAAAAACCGCTTCCTGACATTAAGATTGAACCTCCCCTGGTGTAGCTTGAGGCCGTGCCCTCTCGTTCTGGTGTCATCCACAATGAAAGGATGAGAAGCAGTGAACAAAGGTGGAAACCTAGAGATTAGAAACCAGGAAAAAACATAATGAAATCCTCACTGAGACAGCGGTTCAAAGAGGTGGTGGGATCTCCATCCTTGCAGATATTCAGAACTCAGCTGGATGAATCTCTGAGCAACCTCATTTAACTCTGAAGATGACCAGGTTTTGAAGGGAAGCCTGGACATCCAGAGGTCTCCTACAGCTTTACTCACTCACTGATTCTGCAAAGAATCTTGAGCACAATGTGACACTTGCATTACTACTGTAATTTGGCTCTGTAGTAAATACGCAATTAAGATCAAAATATGTCTTAACTTGAATTGTTCCACTCAGCAGTTAAAATTGTATCTCATTGTCTCACACAAGATTTACCTTATCAGTTCCTGTTCAGTGACCAAATTCACATAATTGTAGGATCAGATCCAGGCTATCACATCTCCAAAAGAACATTTCAAATGTCACTGCCCTGCTGAGAGTCACAAGCTTCTGACTAGTTTTGGAACAACAATTTTGGCACATTTACATTGAATAAACTTTCCAGCGACATTCACAGAGCTCTGTGGAAGAAATGACAAGGGATCAACATCAGCCCCAGTGGTTTTCTGGCTGAAAGCACAGTTGGTTAATTAACTTAGACACATTCAGAGAAATCCTTTCTTTCAATACCTATGGAGTGATGAATATAAACAGTAACACTTCCATGAAGCTTCAAAAATACCTACAAAACCTGTGTTGCCTCAAATAGATCACAGTTTGAATTCA
The DNA here is from genome assembly GCA_013390025.1 of Pitta sordida. Taxonomy (NCBI): domain Eukaryota; kingdom Metazoa; phylum Chordata; class Aves; order Passeriformes; family Pittidae; genus Pitta; species Pitta sordida. The sequence goes on along the minus strand of WEKX01028428.1, from coordinate 350,692 downwards.
AATCCCAGGTGAGCAAGGGTGACTTGCTTTGTCCTGGACAGTTAATGCAGCACATATCCAGATGTGTTTAAGACTTGGGGTGAATCATGGGAGTAAAATTGTTACTTCACCTCCTCATCCGACCAACTGGATCCGTCTTCACCAACACATCACTTACCCAACCACAACAAAGAACATCTTTTAAAATGATGAGTTACTATTATTGTCCTTTTGTCTCTTTTAAGACAAAAAATCTGCTCTTGCAGAGCTGCTGTTTGTTATGGTGGGTGAACAAAATGTGAGGACAAGAGCTGGAACTGCCCATAATTCCACGTCTACTGAGCCCATGATCTTGTATGCAAAAGTGCACTTTTGATACAGTCAGACTCAAATGGTTACTGCATATATTTTGTAACTCGTAACCTAAAGAGAGGTATAAAGAGGCACTCTGAAATCTTTTAGTCTGGTTAAATCAGAGTATTAAAATACAGAACATAAATTCTTTATGACATAGTCTTATCTCAAAGAAAACCTTATCTGAAGAGACAAAATAGCACCAAAATGTCTTTGTTCTTTGAAGTGACCAAGAGCAGCTGTTGAATCCTATCAAGACTGTTTCAAGATGACTTATTAAAATTGTGCAGTAAAATCATAAAACTGGAAGATATTATGTTTAAAAATCTATCCTTGCTTACTATCTGCTTTCTCCATCCACGATAAAAGCTTTTCTGTATTATCAGGTACTGTTTGAGGAGATCTTCTGCACAGTTTGACTCAACAAACCACCGAGAAACAAAACTGAGAAGGGTTGAGAATGCAGAAGGCCAAGACAGTCCGACAGGTGACACCATGCTCCTTGGAAGATGGATTCAGATGTGAGCAAGATACACATGGAGACCTTCCAGCCAATTCACACACTCTTAAAATTAATTAGCAACTTATTGAGGGCTGTGGTGGATTCTTCTTCAGCTGCAAACTTAAAATTAGAATGCATGTTTCTCTGGAACACACAGTGCTGTTCAAAGAGGAATTGATGTGGTGAATGCCACTAGTTTCTGTGCAATGCAATTTTGCAGTGGATCCTGACCGGCTTCATAATCTGTGAAATGCTCGTTAAATTTCATGCTGGTTGTCAGGAGGGTTTATAAAGTCCCAGATACATGGCATGGCTCACTGCATGTTGATGTTTTACACACTGCTTATCCTGATAGTCTTTGGAGCTGGTCTGATTAAAAACATCTCCGAGCTTTCAAGTGATGAATTATATTAATATCAGAGAGAATGTCCAGAGTAGATTAATGGAGGGGGCAAGAGGCTAGGAATAAGTACATGAAACAGATTCAACGCTTTAAAAGGATCCAGCTACTAAATGGCCTCTGTAGTCTTCCATAAGAAGTGTGAATACTTCAGTACAATTCAAGCTGAATTGAATAACTGTTTTCATATCCAAATTCAAATACCGTCTGTGCATATAAAACAGTTCATTTATTAGTCCAAATGTTACTGTTGTAGAGCTCTTGGAAAAATACTCCCTCTTTCTTGAGCTTGTTCTTCATAAAAGGAAAGCTTTGGAGGGCCACCTAGAGAATTAAGTAGAAACACAGTTTCAGGTCCATATAACAAATACTGAAATTTTACGTAGATTATACAATTTACACTTAAATAATTCAGTAAATGGTAGTCTTGAAAAGAAGGGAGGGTAGGGAGTTACACCTGCCTCCTCAGAGGCAGAGAGGAGGTAAAACAGTAAAACACTTCTCAAATGGGAGGTTCCCAAAGTGTTTCCTAAACTAAAGACAGAATTGCACAGTATCACTCAAACCAGTTGTGACTTGACTAGAAATGGAAGGAAACTTTCACTCAGTACTACATCCCATTAAGAAGAGAAATGATCGAAATAACCAAATGTCCAAACAGTTCATTGACCACCACCACCACTTGATTTCTTCCTGTAAGAAAGGCTGCACCCCCCCAGCCTGTGTTACCTTCTCTGCAGGTTGGCCCCATCCACGAGGCTGGGCAGACACAGTTCCCGTTGTATGGATTGCACTGGGATTTGCTGGCACACTGGCACTGCAGGGAGCAGTCAGGGCCATACCGGTCTGACCTGCATTCTGGAAGGACAGAAGTGTTTGGGAGAGGTGGAATTCTTCCTAGTAGCCTCCCTGTTCTCTGGGATCAGGAAGCTACTTAGACACCTACATCTGTTAACATTAAAACCTGACATTTTGGAAAGCACTGCAGTCTTCAAGTTTTGTCTACCACATGGTCTGTCCAAACTGCAGCCCAGCTGTCCTAAAGAAGTTCCCAGAATGGAAATCATTACTCGTGTGAAAACACGGGTTGACAGCCCAACAGAAAACATTTTGGGATCTGCTCAGGAAAGTTACTGTCAGCATCTTGGATCCACACTATCTCCTGCCCCTCTCCTGACTGCACGGCTTGGCTGTCAGTGAGCGCCGGCCAAGAGCCTTCACTCACAGAATGTGAAATTGGAAATTAATCCATTTTTATATATACTCTTATGTCTTGCTCCGATTGCACAATTCTGCTGCCTCCTGGCAAATTAAACTCACTTTAAAAAAAAAAATAAATAAAAATCACACTTCCAAATGCAAACACGTTTCATACCCAGGCTGGTAAATCCTCATTGCAATTTTTTTATGCATCAGAGTACAGGCACGAAGGGGAAGTGAGCAGCAGGTCACAAGGCAGGGTGTGAAGTACACTGTGAACAATAGCCCTCTCTCCCTCCCTCAGCTGGCTGGAAAACCCTGAGTGAGTACCCAGGGCACTGGTTTTCTCCCACGAGCACCCTCAGGTAAAAGGTTCTACTAAGCCCCTCGTCAGCTGCAGCCCCAGCACGTGGGAGAACTCGCCCCGTGTGCTCCGAGCTTGGCCTTTTCAATTAGGAAATGTTATGAGAAAAGGTCTCCTCAAACACCTCTGGACCTGATTTTAATTTATGTAATACCACATTTTCATGTTAATAACAATGTGTATTTAAGACATCTGTTTGAAAGTCTGCAATGTTAATTTACTACAGAAAAAGAACGCCCATAAAAGCCTGTTATATTCTCTCTCTCTCTCTCTTTTTTTTTTAATTAACATTTTGCCCGTTTAATGGGTGCTTTACCAGAGTTCAAATTAAAATCAGGCCTTTTATCTTTATGGCTGCTGCACAGTCACAGCTGCTCACAGTTATATCACAGATGAACTGAACCTAATTGAAAATAAAAATGCAAATAAAACCTTCCCCATAACAGCTTTTCATGGATGGGGGCTACCCTAGCTGATTTGAGAAAAATAAAAATGCCTTGCAGTTTGCAAGAAGCAAAACCTTTGGTTCCCATTTTTGGTGCCGAGCTTCCCCCTTGCGTTCCACTTCTGCCTAAAATTTCCCAGGAAAGCCCTGTGGACACCCAGTGCCCTGTGGCGGAGGTGGTGGCTGATGTGCCCCACTGGAACAGCACTGGAGATTGGGTGGCTTCGTTCTCTGACCACAGGACAGTGCACAGAGGGAATCGAATAATTTTCCATTTTATTTTTCCAGGTTGCACTGGTGCTTAAGCCTCCAGCAGTTACTTTGTATAATTAGCTGTCCCATGGAAGCTGTTTGCTGCCCTATCCTAAAACAAAAGGAGAAATAATATTCTCCCACCGTTTCAGGGGCTCAGGAGGATTATGGTTCCTGGTGTGAAGCTCCATAGTAGCACACGGATCAGGATCACAAATCTCCCACACTTGTAACAGCTGCAATTCCCTTTGGGATTTAAACCACTGCAATTCCTTTTACTCCAGCAATTACCCTAAATTTACTCCACCATAATCATAGCATCAGAATGGTTTAGGTTGGAAGGGACCTTGAAGCACATCTGGTTCCAGCCCCCCTGCCAGAGGCAGGGACACCTTCCACTATCTTAGGTTGCTCCAAGTCCAACCTGGCCTTGAGTTAGGCAGAGCTGCTGCAGCACCTTCATCCACAGGGATACTGCTCAGCTTCCATGGGAATCAAATCCTGAGCTGGACATACTTTTGTGTTGGTTTGAAAAGGGTCACAAATGTCTGTGTGACAAAATAGACAGAAATTGGAGCCCTTGGTGCCAACCTGCATCCTGTGGAGTCCTCCCCACTATGTTTGCAAAACTTCTTGGCCTATTCTTCTTTTGTTCTCCAAAACTCAAGGCAAAATGACATTTTAGAGCTGACCCACAAACATTTTTCCTATCAGTGTATCAATTTAAATATTGATCAACTCAAGAGGTACAGCCTGCTGATAAAGGTGTTGATAACTTACTTAGAGCAATTTGCTATAACACAATGTGTTCTTTAGCACCAGCAAATGTGCTTTTACAGTTATTCTTAAACCAACAGGTCACTGTGGTTTAACCATCCCCAATCCAGCCCTTAAGAACATTACCCTTACCAATGTCACATTTGTCTCCAGTCTTCCCAGGTGGGCAAAGGCACTTCCCAGTCTCTGGATCACAAGGAGCATCTCTGCAGTCACACTGACGTTGGCACCTCTCGCCAAACCAGCCCCTGTCACAGCCTGACAGCAGGAGAACTTCTTAGATGCACATTTTGAAGATGTACATTAAAGCCAGAGTTTTCCCAGGATGTTTCAGAGGAAAGCTCATAAACTCTCTGCTGAAGCCAGTGCAAATGCCAGGTTTAATGAAGAATAGATCAGAGTGGAATAGGCACAATATTTATATGAGCTCTCCTTATGTTGAGTTTATCTAATCTAAACTATCAAAGGAATCTGTAAATCTGTCCCAGGAATGTAACTGGCACTTATTTTCATTTTTAATTAGAACTCCCTAGAAGACCATTCCATAATACTCAACAGGTCTGACATCCACCTATTTAATAATCTTATTTGGAGTTTTAGAAGCAAATTTAGAATCAGTTAAAGAGACTTCTTTTTAATAAATGACATGTGGAACTCATTGCTCCAAGACATCATGGAGACCAGGACTTTCACTGTATTAATCGGAACCAGATTAGTTAATTTATGAGGGAATAAGAACACCCAGCTGTATAACAGGAAATCTGTCCCAATTTCAATGTTTCAGGATATTCATAAAGCTCAAAATGTGGAAGAAGTTGCTCTCAACAAACAAATATTTGAGTAATTACATGAGGCTTTTTGAGTTTTGCTTTGATTTGGTGGGGAAGTTTGTTTGGTTTTTTTGTTTAGTTTTTGGTTTTGTTTTATTTGTTTGTTTTCTTTTTTCTTTCACATTAGAGAAGTACCAGTACCTTTTTCACAGTGGACACCATGATAACCTGAAGGACAAATGCACTGTCCTGTCACCACATCACAGCTCGCTCCATTTTTACAGGCACAGGTGTGAAGGCAACCCAGCCCATAAAATCCAAGGGGGCACCCTGAAAAATTAAAGTGAGGAAGGTCCATGAAGAAAATCATACACCCCATTAAAATCCTCTGTATTCTCAGCTACATTCCCTGGGAGCCAACAAAAATGACAGTTACCCTTAACTCTATTCACGCCATGTGCTTTTAAACTTGTACCACCCAGCATCAAGGGTAGGCAAGATCTGGAAGCAGCTGGGTGATCTGCAACACCCCAACAATTTTGACTACACCAACGAGGTGTTTCTTGACTGCTTTGAAGCCCCAGATCCCGTCAGAGTTACCCCGAGTGCCCGAACTTACTGTGCTCACAGGAGTGCCCGTAGTAACCCTCGGGGCACTGGCAGCACCCTGTGAACCTGTCACAGGTGCCATTGTGCTGGCACGAGCAGTCCAAGGCACAGCCAGGCCCATACTTCCCTGGGAGACATTCTGCTGGCAGCACATGGGCAGAAAAACAGACAAACAAAAAAACCCAATCACCAAAAAGAGTCATCCCAAAGAGCTCCTATGGGACAACTGGTGTTGGTGAGAGATGATGACCAGAGAGAAACTCACAGACACAAGAATATCCGTTATGAAGACATGGCATTTATGCATAACTACGATGCATTTACATACAGGAATGAGAAATCTTTTATATTATATAAACGTTTGAACACTTTCCTTGTACTTTTAATAGTTTGCCTTTTTTAATTTGTCTCTTCACACACTCAATGTTGAACCCACACCATGTAGTGAATGGTATAAATGGTATCCTTTTTTTTTCTTTATCTACAGCAATATTTTCTTTTAGGCACTTAGAAAGTGTGAAAGAAAACATGAAGCTTTTCCTTCTCTGTGTTATCATTGGAGTTCACACTACTAAAATTTCTAATAAAACCAGGACGATCTTTTTCACACATAGCTACAGTCTTGCCATGTATAATGAGGTATCTGCTTTCACACAACTGAACACGTCTCAAATTACTGAAAGCCAAGTCATGTAAAAGGGACTGTGCCAACATAATTAACCTCAGCATCATCTCTGAATAAGTTAACTTCCCACTGCTGTGATAATTTGAATCTGGGCAGATGAACTTAAACGAGCGTAGCCGTACAAATAATCAGATTCAGAACTCTGCAAATGCCAGACGAGATCTTTCAAGGACATCATATCTAATCACTATTAAAAGGATGTCTGATTAGCTGTCTTTGATTTCCAGTCAAAACACGCTCAAACCCACACTGCTGTGGAGATCAAGACTCGATTTTCCAATAATTTCACTCCCTCTGTCAAAAGATAAATAGTGAAGCTCTTTCTAGTGATACAACAGACGATTCCTTGTACAACATGTGCACATCTGCGCCCCATGCTTCACTCCAGAGATGTTTTATCTAAAAGATACACTCACAATCCACTGCTCCATGTGGTGACACCTGCATCACCCAACTGAGGCTTGGCAACCCCAACGCAGCCCATGGGTCAGAATTTTTGAGCAGCAAATAAATAGAGATGAACACAGGTGGCCTATGCAATGTCAGGTTAGCCAGTTATTGGTTAAATGCAAATCTTTTAGTGCCTGTCCACGGTGATTATTCACTGTCCACTGTGAGTACCTCCATGCGGGATCTTTTCTTGTGACACCTGCATCACGCACACACACACTCATGAGTGGGATTCTACATTTTCTCAGGTGCAAAGTGAAACAACTGTATCTCAGAATGCTGCTAAAAAAGTGTCATTTATACATCACACTTTTATATAGGGACACTTCCCTGTAAAGACTAGTTCTTGGTAATGATACTTATGGAGTTTGAGGTGGATGTTCTAGAGGTGTCAGGGACAGAAAGGCTGTAAGTAAGTGCCTAAGAGAGTGTGGAAGAGCTTGAGCCATGGTAGTTATGATTTAACAATGACATTTGTCTTGAGTGTAAACTCTGCAAACCCCTGCTTGAGTGCACACCTCCACTACCATCAAAGCAGAAAATCACCTTTCTCACAGGATCTTCCTGTCCAGCCCAGCCCGCAGGTGCAGGTGCCATCCACGTGGTCACAGATGCCACCGTTCTGACAGGAACACGTCAGGTGGCAGTTGGGGCCATATTGTCCCTGGGGACACACTACAGAGAATTAACCAAGTTTGTAAAGAAAAATAAATTAGCATCCCCCCCCAAAAAAGGATGAAGGTGACAGGGAACAAATACAAACACATGCTCCCCACAGAGTATCCCAAGTGCCTTGGTGTCTCCTGTGACTGGTGGGACACTAATCAATGATTATTATCACTTTAATCACTTTAATTGTCTTGCCATATCACCTCAGCCTTGTGGAGGTCCCAGTGCCCTGGTACTGAGGGTGGTGGAGCAAAGCAGGGAGATGTGGGCAGGATAAGGGAGGGTGATGGAGCAGAGAGGGACCAGGGCTGAGTGCACCAAACATTATCAAGCAAAGGCACTGGGAAAAGCAGCTGTAAACAATGTTTGGCACAGAGTTTTATTTGCTGGGTGGTTTAAGTGTGTCACCAACTGACGGGATGACCTTGGGTCCCGCTTTGTTACCTTGCTGACAGCCAGGTCCCATTTGGCCAGGAGGGCAGCTGCACTCGCCAGTCCGTGGGTCACACTGACCTTTACCACAGGCACAGAACTGGGCACAGTCCTTCCCATATCGGTTTTCAGGGCAAACTGAAGAAAACACAGGCTTTTGTTTAACACCCCGATGCCAGATTTCACTTTTAACACAGGCAGGATCTTATAGGTAGAGTTGGGTTCGTTTTTATTTCACTTAATCTGCCTCAAAGCAACACGTATGAAACTAAAACCCTTCCAAAGACATGGCTGTTTCATCCTCTGAGACTTTACTTCAGGTTATAAATATAATCCATAATTGCACACTAAGTACTCAGTAGGTTTCCTACCAAAAAGGTGAGTGTACAATTGAAATATTAGCTGCTCATCCTTAAAGATAAAACCATCTTTCCTTCCTTCATATTGATGCTGTCTTTTACTGAAGAGCAAAGTCATAGCCCACTAAACATTCAAACATTGCCTTCCTGTGAAAAATGTGAAGGGAACTTCACAGAGATCTGGGCTTTCACAGAAATTCAGCCACACCATTTTAGCCCAGAAACAGAGAAGTAACACTAGGGTTGCCATGGAATCTTTGCCAGTTTTGCCATGACAAAACTTGATCTTTTTCCCATTTATTGAAACTAATGGCACCATAGTGTGAAGCAAAATATTGAGATAATTTCTCAACCTCAAAATTTTGGACAGGAAGAAGGAACTTGAGCAACTCATGCTGAGCTGGCTCTAGAAATAAATTTGGGCAAGCAGGTTGTAATCCTGGGATGAGTGTCCTTGCTCCTACGCATACAGAAGAGAGGGAAAATATTTTGCAAGAGATTTTTTTACAAAGCTGGAATCCTGATTTACAATTCAAGGAGGAGGTATCTGGGATCTGTCTGTTTTTCTACTGACAAACTCTTATGCAAATTATTCTCTCTGCTGTGTTTTGACAGAAGCAGAACATGAATGCTGGCTCACTTTTACTACAGTCGGCTCCAATGAAACCGGGCGTGCAGTCACACGTTCCTGACGCAGGGTCACAGTGGCCTCCATTCATGCATTTACAGGGATTTTGGCAGTTTGGGCCGTAAGTACCTTTTGGACACCCTGTTTTAAAAGAACAAAATAGTAGTTAGGCTATGCTGCTACTGGATTCATTGAATTCCATGTCATAGGCGCTTTGTTGCTTTCAACCAAAATGAGATTTTAATTTTAATTTACTTTATTCACTTCTAAAGAGCCTAGAGCAGGCATTGATGAGCAGATGGCTGCCTTGGGTAACATGGGCAGCACTGACTTATAATGTCAAACCCCTGGAGAGCTGGACTGAGTGCTGCTGCCGAGCCTGGTCTGACTGCCCCTGGCTCTGTGCTGCTTCCATTCCCCATATGTGACAGTAGCAAGAAAAGCAAGCCCAGCTCTTCAGAGGTTCTCCTCTTGCGATTTCTGTTCCAAATAAACCTGTTCCCTCTTCTCCTCCTACAGAGAAGGTGAGATGGGGCCCTGCTCCCTCTTCCTTTGGGCAGCAGCAGCCTGGTTTGCCCGAGAGGGTGAGAAGCTGTGAGCCATCTCTGCCTCTTTTAGCAGCATTTGACGGATACTGGGGCAGGTTATGTTTTTAAAAATGTTTAAATTGGCCAAGGTTTGCTTCCTCTATAAACTACTCATTGTCTGTGAACTGGAGCTGGNTACAGAGAAGGTGAGATGGGGCCCTGCTGCCTCTTCCTGCTGCCATTGTAAGTGGTTGCCTACAGACACTGTTGGGTGCCCCATCCCTGGAAGTGTTCAAAGCCAGGTTGGATGGGCTTGGAACAACCTGGGAGAGTGGAAGGTGTCCCTGCCCATGGCAGTGGATTGGAATGAGATGAGCTCTAAGGTCCCTTCCAACTCAAACCATTCTCTAATTCTGTGATTGCTCTGACACATCTGTGTGGGCTGTGGATGGAAGAGCATGAAAATGTGCATATTCCAGTAGCATGGAATTGCATAAGACACCTTCTCAGGAGGTAATGAGAAAGATTGTTTAAATGCAAAGCCAGGAAATTCTCTGCAGGAAAAACCAATGCAGCTGTACTTCATAAGAACCAGAAGGATCATTAAACCTGGATGGATTGTTGAGCCAGCATTACATGGCAACAAGTTCTCCATGAAGAGGTTTTCCAGGTTACAGCAAGGATTTCTGTTTTCTTTATGGACAGATACTGTTGAAGGAGCATTGAACAAAAGATCACGAAGACATGAACATACCTGCCATGCTTAGCTTACGTCTTCAAAATACTATTTAGAGTGATAGAGTTTAGAACTGAAGGAAAGAGCTGAGCAGATCCCTTCCAAATGTGCCTCTGTCTGTCACCACTGAAACTCCAGTGTGTCACCACTGAACTCTGGAGATGCAGGTCATTCTCCTAATTTTTCAGTGTATTGGAAGAGGAAGTAAGCGGCGCTTCAGTAGCATGGTGCATCAATGGATCATCAAGGAGCAGTTCCACTAATGCTGCTACCTCTAAATGTCCTTTCTTTGCTCGCTCCTCCTTCTCTTCCCTGGCAAAAGGAAAGTCTATGGCTACTCTGGAAATCTGGTTGAATGTATTTTTGCACACGTCTCCAAGCAACAGATCCCTTGCAATCTGTGCATAAATAACTTCATGTATTTTCTCTTTCCTGGAGGCATGAAAGCATGGCCTGAGTGGCTGGAGAAATCTCTGGATTTTCTGAACTATTCAATAGAGAGTGAGAGCTTATGGGGAAGCTTAGAAGGGGCGCCTTTTCAAATAAAACTGAACATTGGCTTCTGCTCAAACCAGGATAGCAGATCATCAGGACTAAACAGATACACACTTTTACAATATGCAGATACTCTCCTCAACCCTTCTCAATGAATATTTTCTCATCAGTGCTTCCATCTGTCAGTACACAAAATCTCTTTCGTGTGCAAACCCTGGCATCAAGGAGTTGAGTGCTCCAACACCTATTTTCATTCCCAACAAGACATAAAGTTAAGGACACACCCAGGTTCAATGATTTAATTGGTTCTATATTTCTATTTTCCTCTTCCCTTCCCCTTTTGGTCCTCATTTGGCTTTTCTCTTTTTATTAATTCTGTTTACCACACTCCCAAACATGTTGCTTCTCCCTGGCAAAGCTTCCACAGTTGTTCCTCAGCTCAAGACTGGCAAGAGCTGCTCCATTACTGAAATGGATACAGTAACTCCCTCCCACACCAATTTATTTACTCTTGCAGCACCATCTATATTCCAGTTCAACAGGGAGCAGCACAAGCAGGGCAAGTTCAGCTGCTGTGAAATGCATACATTTATTAACAAGGCCATCTCATCTGTTACTACTTAGGAGAATTTCACTGCAGACAGTGAGGGCAATTTACACCGTGTCCTAAATTTCAGTAGGCTCTGCCTTTCTAAAGAGGGTTATTCTCTCACCACCAGTTATCTCATAAAGACATTTTCTAATTTAACAGCTTCCTCTGCTTCTGACTTATGTTTTTCTGTGAACAAAAGAGTGGCAGCCAGATTGCGACCTCATTTCCTTATTTTCCTTCTGGTTTGAGTGGGTTTGCCATGACCAAGAGCTCCTAAATCTTTTCATACCAATTGCACACACTGAGGCTTTTCCGACCAATGTTATTAATTGCAAGGACAAAAAAATCTCTTCTGACACATCCTATTACCTACAGTCTGAAGTGAAGCTGGTGAGTCCTTTCTGGCTCCGGGTGCCCCCAGCCCAGTCAACGTCACAGAGATATGTTTTTCAGGAGCTTTTCGGGGGTGTTTTGGTTGTTTTGTGTTGTTTTGTTGGGTTTTTTTAAATCCATTACAACATCACTTACTGGCTTTTATTCATTTCAGCAAAGTAGATCTGTCTGCTCACCAAGCTACGGACAAGTGATGGGAACCTCATTGCTGGTTCGTGTGCTTCCTCTGGATCCTGCCAAGAGGCTGTTTCAGCTCTTCACTCCAAAATTTGAGAACATGAAAGCCTCGCTGCTCTTGGCTCCTGGAAATTTGACTTCCCAGCCAACTACACCTTTTATAGATACTTTCTTGAACCTTTTTTCACAGTATTATAAATATAGCAATGGTTGCCAGAAAATGTTTCCAGCAGCATCCAACCACATGTTGACTGGACTGAAGCCCATTTCACGCGTTTGGGAGCGGCTCCCTGTGCTGGTTTTAATATTCTATCGAAAGCTTCTTCATCCTGGACCAGTCCCAGTTCTCCCTGTAGTGAGGACAGTGGGAACATGGAGTATTCCCACCGAAGTCACGCTAGCTATCCTTGCTTTTCAGTCACCCACTTCAGCATCAGGCCCACAATCACTGACCTAAAGCTGAAAATAGTTCACATTCAACTGTTTTCCTTCCATTTTTATGCCTGTCTATGCAATGCTTGGAGTGGTAGAGGGGAGAATAGGAAAAAACTGACCTAGATGAATATTTTTCTTTCTCTGTGAACCTCCATCATTCCCTTATTTCTCCAGTAAATGTTTAAATTCCCTGTATTCAAATGAGAATTTGCAGTGCAAGACACTGTATTTTTGGAATCATGAAGTCTCATGTCTCATACGCTACAGGTTTAACCCCAAATCCATAGAAATCAAGGCCAAATTCCCCCCTGAATGCAGCAAAACACAGATTTCATTTTGTAATTAATCTTTTTATATCTTTTGTATCACAACTTCAGTGTCATTGTTAATGTTATAAATTTTAAGATTCTGAAATGAAATCTTAAGGATCTAAGCAGGTTTGAGGACATTAACTATAATTTATCATTTAGATTTAGTGCTACACAGAGGTAATGGCTACTGAGAGATTGGCACATAAAAGTAATAGGCAGACCATGATTAAGTCTTCTAAAATTATACTGTTAAATAGTTGATCTCCACTACTGCTCTGCTGTAATATTTATTATAATCTAATGTATAATGGATCCAGATGGCTTTAGCCAAGATGTTGAAGGCCAGATTTCAATCTCACTTACTGCAAAACCTGATGTACAAAGGAAGATAGAATCAATCCTCTATATTTTATTTATAATTTATATTTTAAAGAATAACTTGTGATGACATGATGGTCATACAAATGCCCGTCTTTAAAATAAATCTCTTTCCTGTTTAAACTTAAGAATTATAGCACAGGTTTAACCCCTACTAGAGCCAAAGATACTGCAGCTGGTTTTATATCCAAATTGCCACCCAAAAAAGCAACTAAACCAGAGCCATGCTGCATTCCTAAGAGGAAACTCAGCATTCACCAAAAGAGAAATATTCAGCCTGAAAGACAACAGCTTTTTCTTTGCTTTTTTTTTTTTTTCCTCCTCAAAAAGAGACTATTACAAGCCACGGAGTAAAAACAAAATTAAAGTTGTAAATAAAAAGGTAATTAACTGTCTCCTTTATTGGCTACTTTGGTATATGTTTCTTATCAGCTGCCACATTCCACCAGAAACAACTGCACAGATGTTCTAAAACACCGGCATTAAGCATGTGGATCTGGGAATATTTTTTATGATGGAGCGTTGGGCCAGTTGGCATTTTGTCCCCTACACTAGTCACCATTTTTCAATCCAGAGTAACAGTTGGTTTAATTTGATTGTTCCTCAGAAGGGGCCTACAACTGAAGGGACTTTATGAATCACGCAGATTTATTGCCAATTGCAGCCTGTTGTTTTCTCATAACCATTTGTCCTTACTTGAGCACGCAGAGGTTTCAGGAAGCATTTTGGACTTGGTACTTGGGAATCAAAGAGCTATGCAATCCCCAGGTGTAGCTGAAGATGAGAGGTGTAAATGTGGATAATGTAAATATCCCTTAGCGTGGCATGAAATTGTAAAGAATTTGCCAGCAAATCTAGGGGGGTTAAAAATCAATTCAAATGTCTTCATTAATTATATTTTTGAAGTAAAGCTTTTTGATGAATTAAAAAAATATTAATTTCTTGCAATAATACAGGTATTTTTATTATTGCAAATTAAACCATGCTATGCTTATTCTTATGCTGTAACTTACTTCTTATACTAAAATTTACTTCTATATATATAATTTTATATAGAGATTTATACAATAGAAAAACTCTAATATCTCAGTCAACACCGAGGGTACTGACCCAGATGAACTCAAAGCACCAACACAAGATCCTGCATGACTCAGTCCTCTCTCCAAAAGGCAACAGCCCCCTCAGATACTCACGGAGGTGGCAGAGGGCCCCGTGGTACCCCGGGTGGCAGGAGCAGTCGCCAGTCACCGGGTGACATTCCTCATTCTCAGCAGAGCATCGACACACTCCCTTACAGTTCTTCCCATACGTGCCCCGTGGACAAGCTTTAGGAAGAAGAAATGTAAACCAATAAATTAAATTTGTCTTGGTAAATATAGCACTCAAACAAAGAGCGGGCTCAAATTTATTAAATAAAATCCCTGCCTATGGAACAACGCTCTCCTCCGGGACTCTGGATTTATTACATTTACTTGGGGGTTACTTGACTACTTGATTTTGTTTTGTTCAGTCAATTTGTGCCCAACTGTCAAGGGCCAGATACAATTTTCTTGTCACTAGAAAAAAAATCATAGGGAAATGTCAGGCAAAATTGACTAAAATAACAGTACAATTCCCAAGGGACCAAGCGTGTGGATAAAGACATTCTACCTTTTGCAGAGAGTTTAAACTTGCAAAGCTGCTGTGGCATCAACATCTCCACAGGTTTCATTCTGCCTGTGGACAGCCACATTGCCTACAGGTTTGGACCTTCCACATCTAATTCTTAGGTCTGACTTCTAGTAAGTTGCCCTGGCTGTTGGTCAGGATTTAGAGTCCTTCAGCAGAGGATATACGGCGCCAATATCAATTCTTTCAATTCTTATTTATTGCTGGTTTTCCTTTTGCTGAAATGGGGCTTGGGCAAAGTTTTGTAGGGAGGAACTAAGTTGGGATATTGAAGGCGGGGTCACAGCAGGAGTTTGCTTCCAAAGGCAGCTCTAGGGGACCAAACTCCACGCTCAAGTCTTTAAACTAGGCATTCCATCATCACGTTTTTATTTAAGAAATTAATTAACTAATTTCTTACTTAATTCACGAGGGAATATTTGCACTTTTGTAATAAGAAACTTACTTTTCTCACAGCCATGGCCGGTGAATCCCGGAGGACAACCACATGCGCCCGTCAGGTGATGGCAGGGGCTGCCGGCGGGACAGCGGCACCGCTGGGCACAGCCTGTGCCGTACCGGCCGGGTAAACAGGCTGCAATGGGGACACCAACCCTCGTCAGGGCACGGGGCAGGGGCCAGGCAGGACAATACAAAGCCACCCCCCTCCAATGGACCCCATGAGCACCTCCAGACCCACCCCATGTAACAATGTGGGAGCGAAAATACCCTGTCACCAGCTCTGGATTTGGGACGGGCATGAGCACCAACCTGAACTTCCTTCCTTCACTCACGTTTGTCACAGTGCCTCCCTCGCCAGCCCTTCTGGCAGTGACACGCTCCGGTTTGGTGGTGGCAGGACAAGCTGTGCACGCAGTCACACCGCTCCTCACACCGCTTCCCGAAGAATCCCGGGGGGCAGGCTGAGGGCAAGCAGAGAGAGAAACAGTTCTGCCTGCTGCATGGAAAGCACCCACCACTGGTCATCACCCAACACAGTCCTTGCCTGGTGCGATGTATATTTACCACACTTCATGGCCAGAAAGAATCAGTGAAAGAGGCAATATTAAAATATTAAAAGCATTTACTGCTGGCTATTAATGGGTGTGCACAGGATGGTTTGCACAGCAAGTCATAGTGTGGAGTACAAACCCAGCTGGGGCCTACAGAGAAGGAGGTGCCATTTGCTTGGACACAACTATGTACAAACAAAGGGACAACTGTCTGAGTGGAAATATGCTGTGCCCACACACTGGTGCCTACAAAGGTCCTCTCAGGTCCCTGCAAAGTGATCGAAGAGAAAGTGAGACCAGAAGAAAGGGAAGGTGGGCACTGTGAAGACTTTGGAGGTCACACTGGTGGCTGAGGCTTTGAGAGTCCTCAGCACCTTAGGAGACATCAGAAAGCTGCTTGTGGCTTGCAAAAATCACAGCCTCTCAGTGACTGAA
This sequence comes from Pitta sordida, assembly GCA_013390025.1. Lineage (NCBI taxonomy): Eukaryota > Metazoa > Chordata > Aves > Passeriformes > Pittidae > Pitta > Pitta sordida. The sequence goes on along the minus strand of WEKX01028428.1, from coordinate 334,678 downwards.
GTGAAAGCATATTTCAAGTCACCCGGTATCTACTGTATATGAGGTTTCATCTCTATTTCTGGGATTTACATGGCACTGAACATGCCAAACAGCTATGTCAAGTCTGGATCTCAAATCTGGATCATGTGTAAGATCTGTAAATCTCATCCTTCACAGTTTGCTGAGCTCCCCTCAATGACCCCCAGAGACTCAGCAGCAGGTAGCTGATCTGGCCAATTCCTGTCTTTCAAATGTTCTTGCCCGTGCCTGTAAGGTGGAGAAATATCTTCAGTCTCTTAGCAGGCAGGCAAGCGAGGTAGGAGATAAAATGATTTGGACAAGGGCATGGTTGGGCAGAGACCTGCCTGTGTGCCCGAGACATAGTGGGAGTGGTTATGAACCCTGACTGACCTCCAGAATATTGGAAAATGAAAAAAAAAAACGAAATGGAAAAGGACTTCTTCATATTGTGAAGGCAGATACGCTTGATCATCAAAATCAAGTACCTGCAGAAGGAGCTGCCCTTACCAACATCACAGTGGTCCCCAGTCCAGCCAGCACGACAGATGCATTTCCCCGAGGGCTGGTCACACACCCCGTGGTGGCAGCTGCAGTTCTGCTCACAGCCCTCTCCACACTCTGAAATGAGATGGGGGAGACTGACAGAGGGGCAGGCTGGAGGAGCTCCAGGAAGAGAACACTTACACCTCTGCACTATGGTGAACCACCCAAACTCGTCCTAAAAACCTTCAGTGAAAGAGATTTTGAAGCCTCCCTTAAAATTCCCTAGAAATAAGTAAATTTTCCTCTTGGGGGATTTATTACTTACTTCTCCTCTAACGAATGTAATTACCTATTTTACCTGTCCCCGAGGGATGAAGAATAGCTTATTCTTCTTATCTGTCCAACGAGTTTCCAGCATCATGGCACATTCAAGTGCCAATACCATATCTGCCCTCAGTCCTCTCATCTCTGAGTGAACAACCCCATTTTTTCGACACCCCCATACCCGGTGCTCTCCATCCTTCTGCCTCTGTTTTTTTGGGTTGTTTCAAAGCAGACCCCACCACAATTCAATTCCTTTGCCTGAACTGAGGTGCTTGAGGGAAGGAAGATGTGATGAGACTCACCCAGCTCACACGCTGTCCCCATCCATCCCTCGGGACACTGGCACTCGCCTGTCACACGGTCACACGTGGTCTGGCCGTGGCAGACACACTGCTGGAGGCAGTTTGCACCATACCATCCAGGAGGACAGGCTGGGAAAGGGAGGCAAGATAAAAACTTCCATTAGGAAGCGCAGGAGAAGGACACAGGTTAAACATCACCTTTCCGAGCTTACATCCCTTCTCACTTTGGGAGATGTTGTGCTACAATCAAGCAGAAATGAGAACACGACTGCTAAGGAATTACTCAGACCAGTGTAAAACTGGTCTAGGAGCAACAGGTGATGAAGTGGATTAGCCATGACCTGCCAAAAGGCCTTGAGATTTCCTGTTTGTACCTACAAAAAACATCCCTTGCTTCTCACCAGCTTTCTCAACACCAAGGAGGAGAGTTATTGATTCGTGTTTTCAGAATTTCTTTGCACATTCCTCTTAAAATCACAGCTCCTCTAATTGATCCTGCTGCCCACAGCTGGCTGTTGACATTTCACATTTTACCTAGTTTTAATTAAGTGAATTAATTCCCATCACAACCATCTTCTATGGATGGAAACTGATTTCTCAGCACAAAAACCCTCTAACCTCTGTCATGTGCCAGAGTGACACCTCGGTAGGATGACAACAGGAGCAAGCTCTCTCTGCAAAAGCACAGCCACCAGTGCAGAGTTTTCCCAACCTCACACAAGTATTTTACCTCCTTTCTTTCAAGGAGAAAAAAAAAATCACCAAAACATGTAATATAAAAAAAAAGGTATATTTGACAATGACTTCGCATTTGACAACAGCTTTTTTAACTTTTGCTTTTGTTTTCCATTTGAGGCACTCAGGTAATACAGAACAAATTAGGTCATTGCATTCATGTCATCAAGAACGGTTTGGTGCCCCTGATTTTTTAATCCTTCACGGAAAGTGGTCTTCATGCCAGGTTTTAAAGTGGAACCCACTTAATTTATATATTCCTCTACCCCTGCCAGTCTTCATCCCCTTTCCTTAGCAGTCCTCTCAGCATGCTGAAGGACAGCTGCTGAGTAGAGGTGCTGACTCCAGAGCCCAGCTCACCCAGCAGCACTCCCAGCTCCATGGCACTGCTGACAGCCCAGGGACCTCACGGGGAAGGCACAGAACAAGGAGCCTTCTGCGATGGGGATGGAGAGACTTTCAGGAGGCTGGGATGCCAGGGATTAGCAAGTGCAGTGCAAGCCACAGTGCAACCTTTCTTTGCCAGTCTCTTTTCTTAAAGCTCCCCGGAGTTGGGCTCATGTTTGAATCACACGTAGGGGTCTAATTGCCCAGGCTGGAAGGCTCAATGCCTTTCACATGTTCTGGATTTAGCCTATGTCTGGAACAGTGCATGGTAATGACGAGGATCAGTGGGGTGCATGGGAAGGTAAAGCAGGCTATAGAAAAGAAACCCAGCTTCACTTCAGTGTCATAACTGCGAGTTTTATGGACCTTTTCTCCCTTCATCAGCCTTCAAAATCAGCTCTCTTCCCAGTTTATGACTGCTTCAGCCCCCTCTGCCCTGTGCACACCGAGCTCCTATACTTGGCCCCTGCAAGACGGTGTCACGGATTTATTTAATGGATCGATCACGTCATTGTGAGGATACGGAACCAATGACAACACAGGGCAACGAGCTGACAGTTAAAATACCAATGAACTTCCCCCAAGCAGATGTTTTATGTTTCCCTCTTATAATCCATCATCAGGAGGTTGAATTTCCAACTGTACCTTCTTGGCAGGTGGTTCCTTTCCACCCTGGGCTACAAAGGCATGTCCCAGTTACGTGATGACAGAGCGCTCCGTTGTGACAGTGACAAGTGTTGCTGCAGCCCGGCCCGTAGCTGTTCCCCTGGCAGGCTGTAAAGAGAGAATTCCATAAAATCCCACCAGGAAACATCAAAGGAGGCACTGCAAACCTGAGACACAACTCAGTGCCAGGGAAATCAGGCTGGAACTGGGTTCTGATGAGACACTTTTCCCATCATAAGGGTGTCTAAGTCCATCATAGAATCATTAAGGTTGGAAAAGACCTCCAAGATCATCAAGTCCAACCTTGGGCCTAATAATAACATGCCCACTAAACTATATGGCAAAGTGCCTCATTTTTTGAACCCTTCAAGGGATGGTGACTCCACTGTTCCTGGAAACATATAAAACCCAATATATTAACCATGCCTGACACTAGATAGAATGATAGAATCGTTCAGATTTGAAAAGACCTTTAAGACCATCAAATCCAACCATTAACTCAGCACTGCAAAGTCCACCACAACTTCAGCCAATACATTAACTCTAAGAGGTATTTTAAAAACTCCTGCACATTACGATCGCATAAAATGAAATTGCTCTGCAACATTTGCAGTTTAGAGATAATGCGTCTTACAAAAGCCCAACACAAGAATGTGGCTTAAAAATATGTATCATAACGCATTCTGAAGAGGTTTTTATCGAAGGGCTGGACTGCTGGGGTGATGGATCAGCTGTCATCCCCTGCCCTACGGAATGTCTTTGTGCTAAACTAATGGTCCAGCAGAACCGCCAGCCTGACAGCCTGGGTATTTATTTGCATCCTGGTAAGAGAACTGACAACTTCATTGTTTCAAGTGTTCATTTTTCACAGCTGGATGCCTTCTCTCGCTCAGACTCTCATTCTTTGGTCAGAGAGGGGTGATATTTTCAGTGAGTTTGGTTAAGCAGCTGGCTCCCAGGTGAAAACTTAAGGCAGCCATCTCGCAAGCATACGCTTGTTGCAGCTCCACTTTCAGTGCTGCTGCCTATGAGAAATGGCAGTGATAAAATTCCTGCAAGTCTCCACTGCATTAGAGATTTGGATAGCTTTAAATGATGGAAAAGAGACAGTACTGATACACCCCTTTTCTTCAGACATCACCCAAATAAACCCCCAAAATGAGTTCACGGAGATGGATGGCCACACTGCAGGGACCCTCCTACACTTGGACAAGGCTGTCAGAGCCTCCCATCCCTGCAGCATTTGAGGCATGCACTGGAGAGGCAAAAAAGCCCAGACCTCTGATCCAGGAGTGTCCTGCACTCACTGATTGAGACATCTCTCAGGGTCAGACCCAAAGGTTGACTTTTCACCCAAAGCCCTCTGCCTTTGAGGGTGTCTGTGAACATGAGGCAGTTCCACGGGAGGACAAGTCCGTGGAGACAAAAGGGAGGTGTGAAACCATCTTGATCTCAGAGATGAACTTGGTTGACAGTATCTGACCTATTCACAGCGCTTTTCTTCCCACTTGAGGAATTCCAGCTTCCCAGCCTGTTTCTCAGACAACATTTCTCCCAGGACTTCTTTTCAACAGTGTTCTTTTTTGTCATCACTTGGACCCCATTCACATTGAAACCACAAGAAAGAGAAGGAGCTCAGTCCCATCACAGCTAAAAGTTTGCTCTGCAAATGAGGCTTAGTTGCCAAGTGAAAATTTCATCCCATCCTACAGAGCTCTGGCTCAGTTTTGGGAGCAGAACTAAGTATTTCCACAATACAGACCAGAACTATAGCATAACCAAGCCAAAGGAAAAACCAGCTCATCAGCAGGTCCCCTGACCAGTGGTTTGTGTGAGGGTTTTGGAATATATGTGCAAAGCTCCTGTTACACTTACTGAGAAGATAAATGAGTGTTCCAGTGAAAATTCTGGTAAGAATGAAGAAATTTCTGGAGAAGAAAATTTTAATTATTCTATTGGGGAGATACAAATGTTTTTAGCTTCATGGTGGGACAATTCTGATTATCCAAGTACTTTTCTGAAGATGAAAACAAGTGATATATTGAAGCTATTTTATGAAGTTCCACAACTGAATGTTCAAATATCCTTGTGCCTTTCCTTCTTTTTTCATTATGAGTGAAAATGGAAGACTCAAGCCAAAGGTTTAAATAATTAAGATTTCTCCCTGTTTCAAAATTTTTCCTCTGTGTGCCTTTCCTCTTCAAGAGGAGAATTTATTTTTTTTGCAGTCTTTAAAAATCCATTTTTGCATGCAGAGTAAGGACCACATGAAACTGGAGATTTCCTTCCAGACTGGAAGCCAACAGCCACCCAAAGTGCTCAGGAGCATGGGGAAATGATGGGCACTAATGCTTCTTAGGGTGTCCAGAAGCTTTGTTCTCATGCAGCTCCTGTGCATTGTTCTCCACAAAATGAAGCACTGGCTTTAAAAGAATGGGGAATTTGCAAAGTCAAGTGCTCACATGCCATGAAATGTCAACCCCCCGTTATCAGCACATCTGGCAGAACCAACCTTTCTGCACTCATTTATTTTTCAAATCTCCTTTTATACCACAAGGAACCACTTCTGCGCTGAGCCCAAACAACTACAGAAAGAGACACTTTAAGTACTAATAGAATTAAGGTAAAATTCAGATGTTTAATTGTGTTCAGCCTCTACACACTGTACACAGCGTAAGATTTCTGGAGGCTTTGGTTGGTGTTTTTAAGTCCGCAAATTTTGGATGAGTTTGTATAGAATCGTAGGATGGTTTGGGTTGGAAGGGACTCTAAAGATCATCTAGTTCCAGCTTCCATGTCACAAACAGGGATGCCCCTCACTAAATCAGGTTGCTGAAGGCCCCATCCAACCTGGCCTTGAACACTTCCAGGGATGGGGTACACAGACAGCAAAGTTACATCTCTGTCACAAAAAAAAAGCCAAATGTCAGATCCTCACTTCTGTATCACTGAGGCATCAAGACACAAACCTAAAATATCTTAGGTGGACACTCAAAAAAAATTTTAAAATTCCCCAAATAAAACCTCCAAACACAAACTGAAGCTGAGGCAGAGATTGCTTGGTAGATTTCATCCCAGATTAACATAATTCACTTTTCAAACAACTGAAAACCATGGTCTGGTAATGGAAAGCATGAGGCAGCTCCAACAAAAGGCATCACTGCCCGTATTGCCCGTAATTAGATAGCGGAGTATAAAATGCACTGCATGGCTGGCTTAAGATCAATTCAAATCCCATGATGTCAAAATTATTCCTCAATATCCTCCAGCACATTGCCTGCAATCTGATTACTTCCACACGAGTGCTGTCCTTCCAGCTGCCAGAGCTGGCAGGTCCCAGGAACCAGCAAGGTGAATATTAAACACCCAGCAAGGAAGGGGAGTGGTGAGCTGCCTTCCACCCCTGGCTGCTTTACTCTGAGCAGCTTTGGAGCAGGGTGGACGAGGTCCAGTCGTAAAATCAAAATGAAGATTCATCACTTTGCCAAGAGAAAAGGAGGTTACGCTCTGCACCGTTGACTGACCTCACTCTTTCACTTACAGAGACCTTGGAGGCTTTGGCATCTTCACCAGTGTGAGGAATAAATCAACCAGCATAAAGCACTACAGGCTCCAGCACAAGACAATAAATAGGGATTTTTCCTAATGTGAGGAGAGGGAGGGGCATGGTAGGCCCTGGACAAAGAGCTGCATTTCTTAATTGGATGTAATGAATTATGTAACAAAGCTTCCTGCCCCTAAAGCAGGATAAGGATTGGGGAAGGGGCAAGGTTACACATTGCAATGCCAGTAAAAAAGAGGCTGTGACCAAGGAGCAAACATCACACCTGCTCAGCAGCACCTTTGATGATAAAAGGGTGTATGGCTGGAGAACAGAACTGCCCCAATACAAGCCACATTTCTCTCTGTTTTCTAAATTAAATCAATTTTCCAGTGCAGAAAACGACAACCAATGGATTAAAGGAGTGTCACAAAAGTGCTCACTAACAACCAGAGTTGGTTCCTTGTGGAGCTGCCCTGGAGCACTCTGGTCCACACCACTGTCCTGCAGGCAGCAGTCATGTTTTGAAAAGCAAGCTTAGACCATGACACCACCCTAAAGTGAAATGAGGAAGTCGAGAGGCTAAGACCTAAAAATCTCAGAAACACCCACATTATTTCCCAAACTTTGCAAATAGGCTCAGTGATCTCCATATATAATGTTATGTAGCTAAAGAAAATAATAAAATTTCCTGTGAAATGTAGTGAAAATTTTCTCAGAAGAGCAAATATTGCATATGTATACAAACAAACACCTTATTAACTTAAATGCTGTGGGGTAATACACACTTATGAGAATCTAAGAAGTTGGTATTTGTTTAAAACAAGTAACTTTTCTAATAATTAGTTAAAAAATTATTTTGTCATACTCAAATTGCAAAATAGTCCCAGCTCTGATTTTTTTCCACTTTGCGTATTTGTAATCTGTCACTTTATAATTGATAATTAGACAAGATACACCAGAAACAGATATACAACACTTCATCTCTTAATGTCACTCAAAAATAAAAAGCAGAGAGGAGTCATATGGTAGGAGACAGCTCTGCTATTTAAAACTTGATGCTTATCGTGTTCGAGGAGTGACAACTAAAAATAAAAAACCACGCTCATGATTTACACAGCTACCAAGACTTGTTCCCTTTTTTGGCATCTTTAGAAAGGAACGTGACCTGTCTCAAGTCGTGCCCGGGCAGGTCACTCTCATTCCCAGAGGAAAGCAGAGCTGAGGAAGTTTGGGATGTACTTACGCTGCTCGCAGGTCTCTCCCAGCCAGCCCGGGAGGCAGCGGCAGGTGCCCAGGACGTGGTCACAGCCAGCAGCATTCTTGCACTTGCACACCTGGTGGCAGTCAAGCCCAAAGAATCCATCTGGACAAGCTGAAAATACAAAACATTCCTTTTTTTAGCACAGTTCCCGTTTGTTGGGTTTTTTTTAAAATATTAACTCCAGTTTAACTTCTCGCAAAACCAAAGTTGCAGCGTGGAGCAAAAGTATCTCTTGCCATGGGTGAGCTTGGAGACTCTGTGGTACTGATGGATAATGACGATGATGATGGTGTGGTTTTGGCTGTTATCTGTATTACTGTAGATTGAGATTTAGCAAGGACTAGGATTACAATAAGAATTCTAAAAAATATTACTAAGAGATGACAGAAATTTGTGGCAAATAAAGAACTTGGAAATGGCCACTGAAGTGGTGTTTTGTTCAACATTCCTGTTACGATGGAAAAGTCCTCCCCAGCCATGGGATGAGGCGTCAGGAGGGTGTATGAAGTCCAAGGCAACTCTGCAGCGCCGGGTCTCAATCTCTACATTTCTGCCTGTGAGGCACAAAGCCTGGCCAATGTGGGTGGATTGCCAAGAGGACGGCAAAAAGCACATCCCTGCCAGAAGGAAACCCTGCCAGTCTCCCAGTCACTAGAAACAGAAGTGCTACAGCTCCTCAGAGAAAAGGTGCAAAGAAGGTTCTACCAAGGGCAAGCCACCCACACGTTTTCCTCCCTCGTCGTCTTTCGGAAGCAGCCAAACTGTTCTGGCTGAAATGTTCTACATTAAAAGGTAACTCAGGTCAGCCCAGAGCACTCCCTGCCTGCTTGAGAGAAAATATGCAGAAAACGGTGTTTTATGGATAGTAAGTGCTAAATTCCATGGTCCCCTCCACAATCTTCCTGCAGGAATTCAAAAAAGATAAAAATGTGCAACATGACTGATTTGGAAGCTGAGAGTTGTTTGGAGTTTTTTTCCCAATAGACATCACCCAAGCTTCTCCATATTCCTCACACCTACTTTGGCAAAGGATATTTAGCCTCTTTGTTCCCATTATGATTCCTGCTGGAACAAACAGCATTACACAACAACACAGATAAATGCTTTGGGGGTTTTTCCAATAAAAACCAGTATTTTTAAAAAAAAAATAGACTTAGGAAAACAGAGCTCAACTAAAACATATTAAATAGGGACATAGTGGAGGTATCATAAATTACGAGGCGCATTTTGCAGCAGAACCTTGGAAAGAGTATTCCTTTAGTGTGTTAGTCCTTGGTAAGAATGAGAGGGGGAAAATCAAGCAATATCTGAACTCCAGCCAGTGGGTGCTTAGCTGAATTCCTGGCCAGGCTGTGGAGCATCTCCCTTCCCATGAGAGGGCAGCAGCTGCCTGCGAGTGCTGCCGCTTCCCTCTACCGCGGCTCGAAAGCTGCCATTGTAAACTGGCTTATAAAGCTGCTTTCTAAGCAAAATAATAGTGATTTAAGGATCTCAATTTGTAGAACCTTCCATCCTTTACACTTTAATAAGTTTCACAGTGCCTGACAGACTGTGTGTTGTTTCTGTTGTATTTTTTATGATCTGCACAATGATGCAGCATGACAGCAACCTCCTTTGATGATGCCACAGACTGACTCACAGTAATGTATCTAAGGAATCCAGTCCAACATTTTACCAAATTACTTGGTGATTGAAGATGATCTGTTGGATTTGTTAAAGTTTAAAAGTACGTCTGTTGTTAAAAGAATTCCATTGGGATGATGCTCATACCCGTGTTTTTCTCTAAATCACTTCAGGGAGGCACTGGAAACATGCAAGTGTAAGGCTAAAGAAGCATCTTCCTTCTCAGTGCTCAAATAGCAGGAGTCTGCTTCAAAAGAGCCAAAAATGTGATACATATAGCAAGAGCCTTCATCTAATTAGGTGCGTACCCAACACCAGGCACCTAGCAAGATGTTTTGCTGAGTTAGGATGAAGCTCACATTGTGTCATTGATTTTTAGCTGGGTTCAATGTTTTATTTAAATCTGACACTGCAAATTGTAAAATCAGCTCTCTGAATAAAACCTGCCCTCCCTGCATAAACCCAACAGAGAGCAGAGGGAGCAGCAGTACCTCTTTCACAGAAGGTTCCTGTCCAGCCCTCCGTGCAAGCGCAGGCTCCGCTGACGTGGTCACAGGCAGCTCCATTCTGGCACTGACAGCTGCGCTCACAGCCCGGGCCAAAGCTTCCCTCGGGGCACCCTGCAGCACAGGAACCACAACCACATGATGGGTTAATGCTGGAGTAGATCAGGGACCTCTGGGGAATTTTTAGGTATGTAGGAAATATTGCTATTTCAAAAAAAAAGAATCAAAACATGATGGTAAGGGTTTAACACCGAGGACATTGAGTGTTCTTGAGGTCCACGTAAGTTGGGCTCGTTTTATCCATTTTAGAATAAGGTCAGGGTGCTGAAAGACTAAATTCTGCACAAAACCCCAGTATCTATGTATTTGGAAAGCCCACGACTTCACAGGTTCTGCCTGATGACACTTTGCCCACTGGTCTGGAGCTGTTTATTTGCACATCTCCTCTGGGACTTCATCAACAGTGGGGGGAGAAGCTCCTCTGTTTACCTGCAAATCTGCTTTCCCCAGAAAGCTGGAGAAAATGTGAAATGTGGTGGCTCTCTTCAAAAGGCTTCAAACTGAATGCTGCCTACTTTACTTTCATGCTCTGCCTTGAAAAATTCAAGTGAAAACATTACATCTGGGGGACAGATTAACAATTACATTTCCACAGCAGTTAATGGAAGGAGTTATACGATTTGCATGGTACTCACTATTGGAAGGAAGAAAACAGCATTTGAGAAAGAAAATAATTTCATCCAGGATTATAGGAAAATCAATTAAGAACAGGGCCAGTTGCCTAATTCACATTTGATATTTTGGACAGGCTGAAACACAGAGATATACTTGGCTAAACACAATATTACAGTGCATCTACTCATGTTTGAAGGTCTTGTGAACATCCCTCTAAATAAGTTCTGTAGATTATTGCCAGATCTCTTCTAGAAACATATGATTTTAGTGTTTACATCAACAAAGTGATTATCAGGCAATCTGGAAAGAAGCACAGGGAACAGAAAATAATGAGGGTCCTCAAAGACCACTCTATGTGTGGAATAAAGGGATGGGTTTGGTGTTGCCTGTCTGGCCCCACAGGTGGGCAGTGATCAGAGCTGGTGTGAATTTGGGTCCTTCTGCAGTTTAGTGCCTCTGCTAACTGGAGCCAAGCTCTGTGTCTCTTACAGAGAAGTTGGGGTGGGAGACAGGAGAACAGCCAGGGACCTTGAGTATTTTTTTTTTATTTCAAACAATCAAAAAGAAGGATGTTGTTTAAATGTGAATACGTTTGAATGTAGTTTTGCACTTAGAGTTTAAATTCATCCCCTTTGTTTGCATCCCCTCCTATTCCCAAAGCAGCAGATGACTGGGCATCCTGCCTCCCATGCTAGTTTAACAAATAAACACACACAAGTGCACTTGTGCCTTAAAAGCTTGATCCTTCACAGTGTTTACTTTTCACTTGAAACTTCAGAGTTCAGAGAATCTCTGCAAGGAAAATCTCATTGCAGTGCAGCAATAGGTGTGGGGCTCTCAGCAGAGCTTCCTTCAAACCAGCCGTGTTTAGCCTGGAGCTGAGACTTTCAAGGTGATGGCAAGGGGTCAGTACACTTCACAAATCACTTCACAGTCCACATCACAGAGAATCTGCCCCTGCCCGAGCAGGCACAGGCTGCTGTGACGTGTGTTGAGATCCAGCCACCCTTCCAGAGAACCTGTGCTCCTGCCGAGGGAAGGACCTGCAGAGGGAGGCCAAGGAAGGAACTCTCCAGGGGTAAGATCTCATCTCTAAGGCAGCATAAAATGCTTAGAGAAGAATTATGCTTTTCATAAACTGGCGCACACACACAGAGATCTATATATGTATATATGCATTTTTTATAAATATACACACACACACACAAAGTAGGGTAAGAAGCAGACTGAGTAAAACACAACCCCCATAGACAGAACTTTAGGGACTGCCAGATGTTTTTTCAGTGGTGATGGCTTCACTGATTCCCTGGCCAGCCAAGATGAAAACCAGCTATTTGGCTACTTTCTGTCTGCAGCGATGCTATTTTGAGAGAGATCAAGAGCGAAAGAGAAGTGGAGCTGGCAGCTCTTTCTCTGGGAGGCTGGTCCTCCCAACACATTGTCCTTCCACTCCCTGTGTGCCAACAGCAACGAGGGCTGCAAGATCAACTTTCCAGGCTTTTTGTCTTAGGTCACGGTCCCAGATTAATTGTTTTGACATTTCTGTGTGACACCAGCAGTTAATCCTGCCTACGCTACTGAGACTCTGGTAGCTACATCTGTGCTACTGCAAGATTGTTAAACTAATAGATAAAATGTTTATTTTATTTAACAACATCAATATAATCAATAATAATAATAGCAGCTGAACTATGCAACTTACTGCCACAAGATGAAGTGGATTCCAAATGCTTGCATGGGATGAAAAAGAAAACAGGCACGTTAATTAAGGAAAAAGAAATCAAGTTGTATTAGATATACGTATTGCTTCTGTATGAAGAAGCTCCTGAATGACAAACTGATGAAACCTGGGGAGACGTATCAGGAATTACCTAGAACCATGTTTTTATATACTTAAGGCATGGTAGAGGTAAAGGTCATGGCAGAGGTGAAGCTCATGGGCCTCTGGCAAGGCCATTGCATGTTTTTGTTAATAAACACAGGACCCTAAAGCTTCCTGATTTTCCCTCTGTTCTGTACATGTGAAGCGTTTCTATATGCCTGACCTTAAAAAGAGACTTATGAAGGAACAGCGCAGCCCTAAAACTGAATAAATAAAACCAGTATGGAAACTTTTATGCCACAAACCAAATATACATCAATCCTATCCCCCCGCACGACATCAACATTAAAAATAGCCGCTGAGCCCAAAACAAATCTGAAAATGCCTTTTCTGGAATTCAAATTAGGGAAAGCACCTAACCCTGATGAAACCCGAGAGCGACTGCACCGGGCAGACCGGAGGCGGTACAGCCTGGAGAGCCCTTCCTGAAGGGAATTAGCAGGAAAAACACAATTTCCGCTGCTCGGGCCTGCAAATGGCGTGTGTTGACAGAGTGGGCACTCACTGTGTTCGCAGTGTGTCCCGGTGAACCCCGGCTCGCAGAGGCAGGAGCCGGTGACGGGGTCGCAGCTGCCGTCGCTGTTGTTGCAGGCACACGTGTTCTCACAGCCCGGTCCCCAGCGTCCACTGCTGCAGGCTGCAATTTCAGATGGGATTTACACACTGAGAACCACCTTCCAACGCACCTAATGGGTTATTTTACTTCTAAATGAGAGAACAGAAAATGCGCGGAATGGTAGGACTGAACTCTCAGCTGCGGCGTGGGCACAGATCGATGGAAATAAAGACCAGTTATACTGAATTATTTAAACTGGAAGTAGGCAGATATTATCCCATCCACATAAAACTAATCATTCGTAGTCAATCCATACTGATCAATCCACTGTCACGAGCGTATAATTTGATGAAAATATAATAGCAGCTATTGACTCACTGAGCAAAAATGTCCATAAACCAGAATCGTTAATGGGTAAAACGAGACAGATGTGGGATCATCCTCCACGCTTTCCTCAAAATCTCAGGAAGTGAAATACAGACAAAGAGAAATCCCACAATATTTGCTAAAGCAACGTACAGCTTTCATGCCAAAATCAGATAGCATTGACACGATTACAATAATGTACCACAGCATCTCCTTTCTTTCATGTACGGATAAAGATGAAAGTGTCAATTAGGGCAAGAAAAACCTGGTTTTGGAGTTGGGGATCTGTTTCATGTCTGGCCTGCAGTAGCTGGAAGAACTGCCTCACTGAGACATCTCTGCAAAACAACTTTTCTCAGATCTCATGCTGAATAGAAATAAAAGCTTTTCTTTGCCATGATCTCTCCATCCTTCAGACAGGGAGCCATGGAAAGCCATCTCAATGGCTCTATACACTACCAGGCGGTTTGATTTTTAAAATATGCATACGAGTGGAAACTTGAGATTTTCCCAGTGTTTTCTTCAGTACAGAGCGTGAGAAGTCAGGTCCAAAACTCACTGCTGTCAACACTGGCAATTAATTTAAATTATCTCACATGTTTAAGACCAAGTTTCCAAAGAGGTTTGTACTCTGTTGGCTTTTTGCAAGAGGCATCACAAGGAATCAAGCAGAAAAGATGTGTCACCAGAAAAGGAAGGCATCAAGAAGCATGGCTTCACATTTTTATGGTGCCATCCAAAAAGGGCAAATCTACTCTCTTACACAGCCACCAATATGGAGAGCGGTGCTAAAGTCAACAGAAGGATGCTCTGCTCTTCCAGAGAACAGAATTTCTCAGAGCATTCATATTCCCAAGTTAAAAAGTGACCTTTAGACACACGATTCTACATGTCACTCACTTGTTGAATAAATCTCCCCCAAACAAAATGAAAAATGGAGAATTAATCTCAAAACTAATCTGTGCTGAAAATGAAAAACAAAACTGTCTGTCAGTCAAAAAGCTGACGGGACAGATGGTATTGGGCAAAGGGATCCATAGTGTTGAAATAAGAGCTTATATCAATACTTTGCGCTTCATCAGCCATCTATTTCAATGCTTTGAACCTGGATAATTAAGGATTATAACCACCCAGGCTGTGCAAACCCATAAACACACAATTTCAGAAGCAATAAGATTAGCAAAAGTATATTAAAAAACTGTAACACACTAAGAACAAACAGAACTGGATCTTCCACATGCAGTTGAGCCCCTGGGAGATGCTGTGTGCCCTGACTTACGGTGTTTGCAGTGGTGGCCAGTCCAGCCCGGGGGACACGAGCACTCTCCAGTGATGTGGTGACACTGAGCACTGCTGCCACAGCTGCACAGCAACAGGCACCTGGGTCCGTAGGAGCCATCGGGGCAGGCTGAGAACAGATGGACAGACTGACCTCACCTAGGTCTTAACTCAGGCACAGGTTTAGCTGAATCCAAAAATCAAAATGGCAAGATGAAAGGAATATTTGTAATTTGTACTCTGAATGTCCAGGGACAAGTCCTGTAATGCTGGAATAGCTTCACTGACTTTTGGGCACTTGTGTGCATCAGGCTCGCTCAGAGGAGGAAAAAGAGCTGAGCAAACCTTCCTCAGAAGCCATTTTGTGACTGACAAGGATCAAAAATATGCCACCACTGAGGCCTTGCACAAAGCAGGGCTGTCCCTGAGAGCTGGTCTGTGCAGCACAACAGCCTTTGACACCCAGAGGCTGGATGAGCAGCACAGACCAGTTGCTTGAGCTTATTCCCATGGTCTCTGGCTACAGGGATAGCACTGACATACTCCTTCCTCCTCACCATTATTTAATCCTAAAATTATATACATTAAGAAGTGCTGCTGCAAACATAACCCAAGGTGATGCCATACAGGCCAGCTGGTCAGCACCCCTTGCCAAGCAGCAAGGATTACAATGCCAGTGTTGTGGCTATTAAACATTTTATTTCTAAGTACAGATTGCCATAAATTAGGTCTAATGATAACATCCATTTGAGATGCAGTTTAGCTGGTCATCTGCATTTATCTGCAATCTCCCTGCAGTGCCAGCCTGGGGAATTCCTGAAGCTGAAGGGCACTTTGTCTTGGACCAGCATGTCTCGTCTCACAGAACAGCAAGAGGGTAGAAATCAAACCGTAACCTGAATTTTGGGTCTTTTGAATTTCTTTTCCTACGGAAGGCTGATGCAAGGACTTACAGGCAGAGCAGGACGCCCCAGTGTAGCCTGGGGGACAGTCACAGGCTCCAGTTTCTCTGTTGCACTGTCCCCCGTTGGCGCAGGGCTCGCAGGAGAACTGGCAGTCTGGTCCCCACCGTCCAGCTGGGCAATCTAGGGAAAAAAGTTCATGAAGTGTCCTCAGTGCCATTTTCTGTTTTAAGACAGTTATGGATTTGTGCTGTTACTTTGAAGAATGTAAAAATAATAGTAAAACTGAGCTGGATAAAGGATTGTTATATTATTTCTACAGACCTACAGGCCTATCACAATAAACTGCAGCACAAAAGAACACAGCTAGACAGGCTCAAAGGCTCTCTCCCAGCTTCCATCACAGTGTGTTTCTGTTTATTGGTGTGGTCTCTGATACAGTAATGTCAGGAGGGAGGGACTGGATATGAGGTGGAGCCCAGGTCTCGTTACAGTTCCACCTCCTTCTCGCTCTGTGGAGAGGAGCCACAATCTGGGTCAATCCAGGGCAGATTATCCTGAGATGTGCAACAGCCAGAGCTGCAAGTGGGTAAAATGCATTCCATGTCTCCTTAGTAGTTCAGTGTCCCTGAGAATATTTACACCCCTTTACTTAATTACTCACAACAACACTCTCCTTTTTAATTCCTTCCCCTGCTCCAGATCCTTCATGTGCTGGTTGCACAACACCAGCTTTTGGCCAAGGCCCTTCAACAGCTCCTGACACACCCTGTGTGCACATGGCAGCACAGTCCCAAGCTCTGCTCTGGGGTTCTGGGCTCCTGCAATGCACCATCTCTAACCACTCATCACCCTGGTCCAACCCCTAACACACCTTGCTCACATGCAGCACCAGTCTTCCCAGCTGGGCAAACACACTGCCCTGTTTTTGGATCACACGGGGCTCCTCCACAGCTGCACTTCTGCCTGCAGCTCATCCCAAAGCTCCCAGGCTGACAAGCTGCACAAAAGAAACCCAAAGACATGGTTAGGAAGCATTTTGAAGACATTTGGAGGCACCACCAGCACCAGTTTTCAGCTGAGCTGCGCTGGTAAGAGTGATCAATGTTAGCATTAGTGTCTCAGCAAATGGTGGTCTGTAATTAATTGCAACAGAGCCCTGGAAAATCTGTGCCTGAAGCTTTAAAAATAACTATAATTACCTGGACAAATGTTAGCTTTAGTTACTGGCCTCAGCCTTGTGCCTCGACCTTTGCAAGCAGAGACAGCATTTGCCAGGCTCCAAATATTAGTTTGGTTTCAGTGGGGAACTGCCAATTCATTTCAACAACAAATGCATCCTTTTATTTGCAACTTCTATATCGGGACATAGATTTCCTGAATAAGCTTTCCCATTCCAAACGCATCTCCCAGGGAAACATGCAGTGAGTACCTACATAAATGGCATTTTTCTCCATGAAACCCAGGTGGACACGGATGTTTGCAGACTCCTGTCTCAGGATCACACAAAGCATCAGGAGGACAGTTGCACCTCAGTTTGCAACCAGCCCCATAGAAGCCAGGTGGACACTCTGGAAATGGAAGAAGACGCGGAACGTATTAAGTAAAAGGAAGAGTTACGAAAACTAAACAAAAAAATTAGAAAACAGTTTGTCAGAAACTTGCAGAAAATATATTATAATGTACATTTTAGAGGTGATACCAAATACTTAATAAACATTTGCATGGAAATTTCAAAGAGGTTACTGCTTAAATTCCACCCAGAAACAGAGTAAATCCAGTAAGGATTTATTCAATTACAGTCATTAAAGAATTCTCTTCTTTTATGTCTGTACCTTCTGCTTTCTGCCGTGGTGCAAAGCCAGTGCTGGGCCAGGGATGCTCCCTCCCAGAACTGAGCCCACCACCAAGAATGCTAAAAATATTAAATATTGTGACTATTCTTCTCCATCAAACCCCTCAGAACTAGTGACAGAAATCCAACACATTCCTGCCTGCCCAGAGAAGACTCTGAAGGGAGAATCTTTATTGCTTTCCTCCACTGCTGTCTGGAAAGGGCTGCTGAGACATGCAAACATGAATGTGGAATACAATTCTCTTTGAACTACCCCCCCAAAAAAACTACAAAGAATAAGTTGAATTCAAAGAGCTGCAAATCTGAAGGAAAAGCAGCATTACTAAACCCGGTTACAAATCACCCTGCTGCCACAGAACATGTGTTTTGACACTTATTTACTGTGTGGAAAAAACTAAGGAAAATGAAAACTCCCACAACCTTCATTATTTAAGGCTGTATTAGAATTTGGGTCCTGTATTTCTGTTGCTGTTTGGTCAGGCTAAAACTCCTGCATTCTTAAGCTGTATTCCCCTCGCTGTCCCTGCCCTAGCAGGGCTAAAACCCCACAGACTAAACAATTAGTGGAATATGAATATATTAGCAGCAGCAGCCAAACAAAACAGATGGGAAGAAGAATGAGAAATTACTAGGACAAAGGACTAAGCAGACATGGGGAATCTGGCTTTCTAGGATACCTCTGTGACACTTTTTGCCGTGATAGCCAGGCTTGCAGGTGCAGGTGCCGTTCCTGGCGCTGCACTCCAGCGTGTGCTCCTTCACACACTGACACTCCTCCGAGCAGCCCGCTCCGAAGGCCCACCTGGGACAGGCTGCAGCCAGATGAAAAGGAATCATTAGCTCTGTAATTATGCAGGAGTTGTTTGAAATTGCACGCTGCTGCAGAACGCAAGTGCTGCAAGAAGCAAAACGTTCTTTTCGCTTTCAGCAAACGCGTCCCCGATTCCTGCGGCAGCGCCTGCTCGCGTGTGGGTGGGTAAAAGGGGGTTTACATGATGCCTGTGTTAAGTAATTCATTTCATGTCAAGCTATACGTGGTGAATGTAAGAAACAGAAACATTTCAAAGAAAACCCGGGTTTCTGAATGAAAAAAAAGTGTTTGGATTCATTCCAAGGCAAAAGCTTTCATTAAAAAAACAACCAAACAAACACGACACAAAAGATTTTCAATCCTGCACAGATTTTACAAACAAAACCTGAAAGTACAATGAAACTTGATCCTTTATTTTGTGATGTTTTTGGTTTAATTCTTTTTATTGCCATTTAACACTTCACCTTCATCCTGCTTCTGCTCCTCAGCTCCAGCTGAATTGACAACCACTAACCCACACCCAGACTCTTAACCTCAGCAATAACCCTAATATGTGTCCGTCTGCCCACCTCACCCCACCCTACCTATAGTCCTCACTTTTGAGCATCTGTAAATGCCAAAGATTAATTGCCAGAGGAAAATATTAATGAAGTTGCTGGGGCTCCCTGGCACATGTCAAAAGTCCCGTCCTCCTGCTGCTCCCAGCCCATCACAGAACCAAAGCCTCGCTCAGTTTTATCATAGAATATTGGAATGGATTGTGTTGAGAGGGATAATAAAGACATCTTATTCAACACCCTGCCATGGGCAGGGACACCTCCCACTGTCCCAGGCTGCTCCAACCTGGCCTTGGACTTCCAGGGATGGGGCAGCCACAGCTTCTCTGGGCACCCTGTGCCAGGGCCTCCCCACCCTTGTGGTAAAGAATTTATTCTTAATGTATAATCTAAACCTCCCTCATCTTAAGACTATTCCCTCTTGTCCCGTGTAAAAAGTCACTCTCCCTCCTTTCTGCAAGCCTTCTTTACACCATATGGAATCCTTCAACACTGTTATGTTCTGCATACATTAAACAGACCCAAAAAGTGCTGGTGACTTACTGAGGTGGCAGAAGCGCCCGTAGAGCCCGGGGTCGCACAGGCAGGCTCCATAGAGTCTGTGGCAGTGGCCCTTGTTGGCACAGTTGCACGGCTTGTTACAGTTCTTCCCAAAGAAACCCTTTGGGCAACCTTGGGAGAGCACAAACACAGCAAGGCATCAGCTGCCAAGGGTTAAAACTCCCCCCCCCAAAAAAAAGAGGAAGAAGCAGAGAGGCCTCAGGCCCAGATGGAGCCGTACCATCCTCGCAGAGCCTGCCGTGCACTCCGGGTGGGCAGTGGCACTGCCCCGTGCTGGGCTCACAGGAGCCTCCGTTCTGGCACTTGCAGGTGCTGGCACAGCCTCTGCCATAGGTCCCGGGGGAACAGGCTGTGGAGAGAGCAGGGAAAGTGAACAGAGCAAGAAATCCCTCCCCTCCCCTGTAAAGGAAGCAAAACAATACTCCAGTCTTCAAAACTGAGCAAGGAGAGAGTTGTTTTAGTCCAGTGGGCTCTAAAGAAAGTCACATTCTCTCCATGTAAGGCAGTGCACATCCATCTGATACTTACTAGAACATTTCAAAGGACGCCTGAATTAATCAAGCTTTGTAAAGTACTGCATCATGTATCCACCCCTCCCCTGCACATGCTTCCCTCCCCACAGCTCAAAAACCATTGCCTGGCAAGTCCAAAGATTAAAAATCAGAGCACACCTTGAATAATTTGAGATAAATTATTTTAAACAATTTTTCCCCTCTCCCAAATACTGTTACAAAAATATTACTGTGTTTTTCAAACATAAGTTCTGTAATCCCCCAGATGGTCATGGCAGCAATGGATCCACAAGAGCAAAAACCAAACTGTGTTATGAGGCCTCACTCCACTGTTTGCAGCCTGCACTGGCTGAGTGAATACAGTTGCAGGAATCATCTGACTTCACTGACATTTTATCAATGTACATTAAGAAAGTTGATGTTTCATGTCAATTTTTGTTCAGCTTCTTTGGTGCATTATTAGAGAAATTTAGTTCCAGTTTTTCCAGCTGTTTGAGCTGACCTTAAACTCATGAACTTTGGTGTATATCAAAAAAACAAGAGAAAAGAGTGAAAGCAATCACATACAGCTAATTCACACAGATTAGATATTGTATTTATCACTGTCAATGTCTACTTCACCAGACTGCAGGTTGGGCTCAATAACACAGTCTCAACCAAGTTCTTTAAATTCCAGAGGCGAATTCCATTAATTCCATCAGATTACATACATGATATCTACTATAAATACATACCAAAACCATTGTTATTTAGGAAATGAACTAAAGAATTTGGATCCTCCCTTGAAATTTTTATAATCTATCCTGAGCCACCAGGGCACCAGGAATAGAAGTAAGAATATGCCAACTTGATAGTTTGAACTCTTTTAGGCAGACTGGANATTTATCACTGTCAATGTCTACTTCACCAGACTGCAGGCTGGGCTCAATAACACAGTCTCAACCAAGTTCTTTAAATTCCAGAGGCGAATTCCATTAATTCCATCAGATTACATGCATGAATATCTGCTATAAATACATACCAAAATCATTGTTATTTAGGAAATTAACTAAAGAATTTGGATCCTCCTGAGCCACCAGAGCACCAGGAAAAGAAGTGAGAATATGCTAACTTGATAGTTTGAACTGTTTTAGGCAGACTAATTATTATTTTAATCCTCTCCATTCCTATTCTCCCAGACGTCCTCAGTGTTTACAAACCAAACCCACCATCAGTCTCCCAAAATAACTATGGCCAGACTGTTGGCTTCCATCACTTGCTGGACTTTCTATATTTCTGTCCTTGTGATGACTTCTCACAAACAATCTTGATGGCAATTAACTTGACAATTGCTGCCTACTGATGTCAAGCAATAAATTTTCATCGACTCTTTGTGTCACCAGTGACAGCACGGACTTTCTGAGTATGATGGGCCATCATGTCACACACTATGAAATGGAGGGATTCGTCTCAAAAGCACAGGAAATCTCCTGTGTGAAGTCTCAGACAAGCAACAAACAAGTTTTGTGAAATCGCAGATGAAGAACAGCACATCAAGAAATAACCACTCTCTTTCCAGTTGGTTTTTGACACATACAGAAAGATCTTCTGCCAGGAAGCAGGAATAAGGAGAGTGGAAAGCTATTATAAAGGGCACTGACTTGGCAAGAGAATTCTAAAAAATACAATTTCCCATACGAAAAATTGTCCCAAGAACATAATGCTCATCATAAAAAGAACGATAAGGAAAAAATGGAAAATATAAGAAAAAAAATTTTAAAAGGCAATGTCTTGGGATGCTATGATGGAAAAATTCACGTTTAATAGACTTGTCCACCCAGAGTGTCACACCAACTGCTGAGACAGACCTCTAAAAGTCAGTGAAGCAAATTGTGGAACGAAGCATGGCCACCAAACTTTGGCAGTTTTTAGCACCAGAGTGAACAGGAATGAACAGCAACAAAATACTTGTGAGGGGTGAGTCTGTCCTGTCCTGCACTGGAAGGCTGTTCGAGGTTTGTGTTGAGTACTGCAGCATCCCTTACAATTCCTATTGGAAGCGCCTCAATATGACACATTTTTGATGATGACACAGCTGAGCTCCTTAGAGAGCTTTACAAATTAGAAGTAAAACGGGTTATTCCCATTTCCTACCTGCAGTGTCCCAGCAGGAGGACCACGTCCCCACCTCTCACACCCTCTGTACTCACTCTCATTACAGATAATTCCAGTCCATCCTGGGGGGCAAACGCAGCCGCTGCCGCCACTGTCACACCGGCCCCCGTTCAGACAGTCCTCACACCTCAGGCTGCAGTCATGGCCAAAAGTGTTATCAAGGCAAACTGAAATGAAAAAAAAACCCACAGAGGGCTTAGTGAGCAGCCAGACAAAATGCTTCCACACAGGCTCGTGCCTATTGTTAGGCTGCAAATGTCACTGCTTTGGCAAAAAAAATAGTTCAAAATGGAGATTCCTGAATTTCCCTCGTTGGATTTTTGACTCCGAATCAAAGAAAAGCTGGAAGTTTACCTGGGGTTTACTCCCTTAAATTCTCCAGCAAAGAGCACTTCAAGCTACTTTTTAAGTAGAAAGAAAAATAGCGAATTTGCACCTTATGCTTGATAATATTGTATACAATTGAAAGCACTTGCTTGGAGAGACTGTCCTCTCCTTGCTAGGGAACCTGTTATGAAAATGCATTCTCCCTCTTTCCCCACCCTCCTTTTCTCCCTGGCAGCCTCACGGTCAGTTTATTGCCTTTGAGGCTTTATGGCTGTGGCTGGAGGCTTTTTGGAAGGGGATTTTGAACAGCACCTGAGAGTGAGCTGGCAGCTTATTTCAGCCTACACTAAGTCACAAGCTGGTTGCTTTTCACCATCAATTTTCTGTGTGAGGCCAGATTTCCTCTAGGTCTGAGCACCCAACTGTTACCTTTTTTGTAGCTGAACAAATGCCCCAGCTTTCAGAGACATTCAGAATCCCAGTCCTCCTGCTTAGAATGGGTTACAAATTTATACTTCAGGAGGAGAATACAGATCACCATTAAAAACGTCATACTTTCACATTAAAATGTAATTGATGCTATAGAAAATATTTAATTACTTGTACCAGCTTATGGATAAAACATGACTTTTTTATAATATAGATAGCAGCTCAAAAAAGTCAGAAAGTATAAGCAATAAATTAATAGCTGGGACATAAAAGAACTTACCAAACCATTTAATGTTCCATTTCTCCACCACCTTTTCCTACAAACCACCACGTGCTGCGAAGCCTAAGCCTTAGAAAAAGCGCAGCTGCTCAGCTATGACTGATAACACCCAAATTTCTGTGGCTAAATATAAATAAAACATGCAAAAAGTGGACAATAAATATTTGATTGTGGTTTCTGGGCCTGATAATTTTGCCTGTGGTTGTCTCATTTATCAGTTTCCCAATTGGTTATGGGTGTCATTGAGTCCAGCTGGATGCTGTGTGATTTGGGGGGGGGTCTTAACAGCTTTGTTCATAAAAATAAGTTAATTTTTTATTTAAGTCAAGACAAGCTCCTGATTTTTGCCTGTAGGGCACAGTCCTCGCGTAAGTAATTGGAGCTTATATAAAAATCACAGGACACACATAAAAACCCCAAGAAATCTCACTCCTCCCTGGTGACCTGCCAGAGCTCAGCACAAAGCTAACAGGGTTTCACCTCAATATTCTCTTTAAGTGGCAAAGTTTCCACTTTAATGTGGAAAGATTGAAGTCCTGCAGAGCCCAGGTGGGGTGCAAAGGTGCTCTGCACCCACCCCTGTGACAGTGGGTGCTCCTGTGGAAATATCTTAAGCAAGAAAACCTCCAATTATTATAAATTATTATAAAAAGGTTTGTAAAGAAGGACACATGCTGCCTCCACACTGCCCTTCCCCAGTATTAGGAAAAAAGGGAACGTTTCCCAAAGGATTTTGTGCACTGCAGTAACCCTGGCAATCCTCTCACCCCTGGCATGTAGAAATCTCTCTGGCTGTTGTCCCTGTGTGTCTGTGCAGACACCCTGTTATCCAAGCAGCCTCCCAGTCCCTGCTTGTTGTGCTGCTCACTTTTCCCCTTCCTTGTCCCACACCCCTCCCCATTCCACCCATCCAGCCTCCCAGTTCCTCTAACAGGTCCCATTTGGGACAGAACACCTGGCAATGCTTCACCCCTGCTGGCACGGAGACAGGCAGCAAGCAGGATTAACGCTCATCCCTCCTCTGCTCCTCCCAACACCTTGAGCCAGGCCAGCCCAGCACAACTCTCACCCCAAATCCTCTTCTGGGGACCATTTCTCCAGTTTTGTGTGATGGCTCAGAGCGATGCTCAGCACTCACCGACCCTGTGCACCAGGGTGAGCTCTCCTCGGGGGTCTTCATCCTCGTAGAGGGCACTGAGCGCGTAGTGGAGCAGCTGGGGGGGACCTCGGAAGTGCAGCCCTGGAGCCGCGGCGAACCCCGTTGCCTCTTCCACATCCACCTCCTCCCCACCTAGGGCTGACACAAACACAGGCCACCAGCACCTGAGTCTTCCTTTCTCTGATTTTCATCTTTTTTATTATTATGATGCTGGTAGGTTTTCCAGCAACACCCCCGTCACAACCCAGTTGTTTTTTAACGTGGACTTACAAGCAGAGTTTCTGCTACTCCCCCCTCAAGAAAAAAGGGAAAAAAAACCCCAACAAAACATTTTCTCCTTTACTTCTGGAAATAAACTCTGGTCTTGGAGAATTAAAAAGAAAATTCAATGAGGAGATTAATTTTCCTCACTGGAAGTTTGAAATTATTTTTAGTTAATGAAGGTCATTACTCTCACTCGTTTTGGAGATGACAAATAGGGAGTGAGGCTGGCTGTGCAATTTATTTTCAGGAACACTAAAATTTGAGCCTTAAAATGATGGGAAATCAGTTGGCTTTCTTTTCGGTGTTGGTTAAAGTACAGAACCCTGCACTGCCCAAGGTTTAGCAGGTGCTAAACTTGGTTATAAAACTGAGTTGCTCAGCGAAACTCTGCACTGGTTACACTGGCAGAAATCCATAGCCACACCACTGGCTCATGCAAAACTTGCCATGCTGGATCAAAGCAGAATCTGACTACCTTTTTATTTCCACAGGATGTTAAACTTCATCAAATAGTGCAAGAAAAGTGTCAAAATAATATTTATTTCTAAAACATGAGATTTAGGTTTTCAAACATGTCCAGGGGATTTAAGTGTTCACCGCCCATTAATCTTCAGCAAAATCCATTACTGGAGGATGAACTTGGATTCACGCATTGCACGTAGCTCTACCTTGGCTGTGCTCAGAGATGGCTCAAGTTGGGCTCCCAAAATCCCAGGATCTGTCAAAATCCCAGTTCCAAAACCATGTTTTAAATACTTAATGACTCTCAGGATATAAAAATAACTCACCAACACAGGCCCATCTGTTATCACCAAGCCTGTAACCCTCCTTACAGGCACATTCGTACGACCCCAGGGAATTAACACAGAAATGGTCACAGTTGCCATTATCCAGGCGACATTCATCCACATCTAGAAAATCCAGATATAAATGGTGATTAGGTGCAAGAACCTCTGCTTGGAGAGCACATGCTGTGCCTGGCTGCATCAGACAAATTATTCTGTACATAAGAAAACACAATTTTCTTCGTACTTCTGTTTCTCAACCAGTATTGGAGATATGAAAACATTTCAGGGCAACATGGAGCAGATCAGCAGCACTGATGTTTCTGTTTTGAGTGAAAACAGCTGCTCTAAGCTGTTAAGCTCAGTTGATCCTTCAGTTATTTTGAGGGCTCTTCTTTGGTGGAAGGAGTCTTTAACACACATCAATATACAGTGTCCATGGAGAGAGGACAAAAAGTTCCTCTCTGATGGCTCATCTCCCATATCCCCTCTTCCCCATGATGAATACTGCGTTTGTCCTGCATTCCAGCCTCGCAAAGTGGAAATTACACATTTGTAAAACCTTATCAGCAAAGCCGGTAGAGGTCAGTAATTCTGTCAATTAATGCAATGCCCACAGAGCCCTGCAACAGACTTTGACAGCATTTCTCCTACCTTGTGCTTAGTTAGACCAAGCCACAGGTACCAAAGGATTTCTGACAAGGGCATGGGCTGATATCGAATAAATGGGAATGGCTTTAAACTAAAAGAGGGCAGGTTTAGATTGAATATTATGAAGAAATTCTCCACCATGAGAGTGGTGAGGCCCTGGCATAGGTTGCCCAGAAAAGCTGTGGCTGCCCCATCCCTGGATGCATGCAAGACCAGATTGGATGGGGCTTGGAGCAACCCGGTCTAGTGGAAGGTAAGTGGGACCAAGATGATCTTTATGGTCTCCTCCAACCCAGGTCATCCCCTGATGCTGTGACTCACCATCACAGGCGCAGCCGTCGGTGTTGAGCTGGAACCCCCCTTTGCAGGCACACTCGTAGCCCCCCACGTAGTTGATGCAGAACTGGGAGCAGCAGGACTCTCCAGTCTCACACTCGTCCACCTCTGCAAGGAAGGGGCAGCACGTTCAGCCCTTCCTCACAGCCTGAGCTGCTGCCACAGTTCTGCTCACAACCCCTGTGCTTCAGCACATGCCTTTTTACACCTTCATCCCCCTTCAACCACATAAAACACCACATGAATCCTGACAGCACCTGTGTTCTGCCTTCTCATGTAACAGTCTGTACTCTCCATGCCCCAGGAGAGGCATCTTCTCCACAAGTCTTGGCTGCCACAAGGGGATTTACCAGACACCAGCTGGTCTCACTGGTGACCAGGGATAGGACCCAAGGGAACAGCATGGACCTGGAACAGCATGTCAGGGGAGGTATAGGCTGAATATTAGGAAAAGGTTCTTCCCTCAGATGGTGGCTGGGCACTGGAACATGCTCCTCAGGGCAGTGGTCATGGCCCTGAGCCTGACAGAGCTCAAGAACTGGACAATGCTCTCAGGCACATGGTGGGATTCTTGGGGTGTCCTGTGCAGGGCCAGGAGCTGGACTTGATCCTTGTGATTCCCTTCTAACTCAGGATACTCTATGATTCTATGAAAACATATGACAACTAGGACTCACCACCCCTCAAATACCTGCTATTTAACAATAACCTACCTTCAACCACTTGGACTTCATTACATTCAGGTTTATTCAGTGTAAACTAACAGCGAAACAAAGCTCTGACCCAATAAGGCTTTTGCAGGGCATTAGAAGCCTGATAGGAGCAATTGTAGTTTTTGGCAACTGTTGCCTTATCCTGCTCTGTGTCCACCCAGAAATTGGTACCATGGACACCACTCTTGTGGTGATCAGATACAAGAACTGAGCTGTTATCTTTGCACTGCAGGCTCCTTGGCTGCTGTCAGCCCGTGCAGGCTGCTGAGCAGGTCACCGGCCATCCAAAGGCCACCTTGTCAATGCTGAGTCTGCAAAATGCTTCTGAATGTTGCCCAGCTGAGCAGCTGCAGATGGGAAAGGTCAGTGTCTCAATTAACCTTGGAAGGAGCACCAACTTTGGGAGGAAACATGGATAGGAGAAAGGGAATGTAATTAATCAATCGAGGTGAGGAGGTCAGCGTGAAAATGATTAATGCAGGTTATTTGAACGCAGTGTTTTCCAGAAATGTCACAGGCTGAGCTGTGCTGCAGGATGTCAGGTGGTGCTTTGCTGTGGGGTCCAGCAACAGCCCCTGGTTTGCATAGGAATGTGAAATGTGCATACAACACAAGAAAGAGATTTTCGCTGTTAAGAGCAGCTTTCCCCGTCCTCAGCCTTGCCAAAACCTTCCCTTATGCTCTCCCTTCACTTACTGTGCCTGGAGTAACTGTTCCCCTCTGCAAACCCCATCAGCAGGTCACTGAACTGGGATGTGGGCAGAGGCTGCTCTGCCTCCTGTCAGCCATACACAGACAAGACTGAGTAACCCACCGACCCCCGTGAGGCTCTGGCTCCAGATCTGTCTTCCCAGACCTTTTCTAGTTTTGTTTCTTAAGCTTCAACATCACCTGCCCTTGCAGATCTCAGTGCTTCCCTCGTCCTCCTCCTCTCTCCTGCACTTGTCTTTTCTCCTTGCAAGACTCATTTTGTCTGTAATGACTCTCACACTAACCAGTGCTCCCACCCTACCCCTCCTCATCTGCTCATGTCTCCCTACATTGCTTTGTGATGCCTGCTCCTTTTTTGTTCCACTCTCTTCTTGGCTATTCTTAAAAACTTAAATGGCTTAGCGACAGCAAGTTGAATCCAGAATGAGATACAATTTGCATGGCAAAAGGCACAAACAAAAACCCCAACAAAACCACATAGTAAAATTGCTTAAAACACAAATGAATTTTTACACTCTTTTCTTGAAATAAACCCAAATCTATTGCTTTCACTTCCCAAAGCGAGACTTCTCACAGCCAGAAGTACAATCTCATCACTGAGCAAATCTGACGGAAACACAGCAACACCCATAACACAGAGTGAGGTTTGTGCATGAACCACCTCAGAGCAGCTGTGCCACTGCTCCCAGCCACAGCCAACATCCTCCCACCTGTGCAGGTCTGTCCATCCATCCCGAGGCGATATCCATCATCGCAGGAGCAGCGGGGCCCCGCCGTCGTGTGCTCGCAGTGGTGGGAGCAGCCCCCGTTGCTGTCTTGGCAGCTATCCACAATTTCCATCTCGATGCCTGGAGGAGAAATAAATCAAAAGGATGTTAAAAAGCAAGCCCCGGGGGGGGTGGGGGGTGGGGGGGGGGGTTAGTCACAGGAGAATCAGCCTTCTGTGAAACAGCAGCCATGCTGTGGAAGGGAATATAAACTCAGCTCCCACACACCCCAGAAGAGCACGNGGGGGGAGAAAAGGGGGGGGGGGGGGGGGGTGGGGGGTGGGGGGGGTGGTTAGTCACAGGAGAATCAGCCTTCTGTGAAACAGCAGCCATGCTGTGGAAGGGAATATAAACTCAGCTCCCACACACCCCAGAAGAGCACGCTTTGCAGTCACTGAGCTCCAGGTGTTTGTCTCTGTGTGTTGTAACAGTGGATTCACTTGACTTCAGCAATGTGAAGCCAGCTCGGTGTTCCAGCAGCCTGCTACAGGAGCCTTCACAGGTTTCCTCAGATTTATGCTTTGTTTTACGCAGGTTTTATGCTCAGATTTATGCATGTAACCCTCGCCTCAGAGGAGGAAAAGTACCTTCTGAGGAGCCCAAGTGCTCCACCTCAACCCAGCCTGTGTATGCTTTCAAAGAGCAGTTTTTAGTTTTGTAAAACTAGAGTTTTACAAAAGAGTTTACAAAGAGTTGGATTCTAAAATAGCCACCCAACACAAAAGCATTGAAACTTCCACAGCAGAGTCCTGCTGGTGAAACACACACCCAACCACAATGCAAAACAATCCACCGGTTTTGGCCACTTCATTCTCACCTAGGCACTTCACCAGATGATTCCTTCAGGATGAAAAGAAAATATAATTATAAAGTTCCTCCTGAAGGATTAGCCAGATTGTCTTGTTACAGGGCTATTCCAGAGAGGAATTCATTCCTCATACTGTGTAGGAGAGCTGAGAAACACCTTTCCTAAAGGAGCCACAGTACTTCCAGAAACACCCCAGCTCGGAGAGGCGGCCACCAGATGTGGCACAGAATCTCCCCCTGCACATCTGTGTCTGTGGCTCTGCTCCTACCCTTCTTTGTGCTCCCAGGGAGCAACCTGCTTGCCAACAAGAAATGCAAGTCTATCTGGAAGAGGATATAAATTAGGAGAATAAATATTGAGGGCTACATCTCATGCATAGTATGATTATTTGCACCAGGGATAAGAAATCCTGTCTCCTGTCCAGTGCGTTAAGCTGGGATTTAGGAAACCCAGTGATTAAATGCAGAATCTGACTTTATACACAACCTTCATCATTTACTTTGTCTCAGTTCTTCATCAGTAAAACTGGAATAAAAGCTCTTCCCCAAGCCACTGGGGAAATGAAAGAATAAACAAAGATTGTAAATTGCTCAAACACTGGGATAATCCTGATCATAAATATATGCAGAATGTTTTTATTTTTATTGTTTGCTCTGCAATATTGTACATGAGGCTTAGAGAATCACCATCCCCTGAGATCTGCTGAACATCCAGAAAATATATTTTCAGAAAACCACAATGAAATCTAAGTGGTCTAAACCTCTTTTTTATGCCTATAATAGAACATTTCGTATCTATGTATTAATCACATTTCCTCTGCCATTGCACCACTCACAGTTCCCCATCACCTATGAAATAACTCTCCATGATGCCTCTCACATAATTGGGTTTTGTTTTTAATGTATGTTAATGCTTTGAAACTGAATTTCATCCTTAATAAGTATTTCTTACACACACATTCTTAAATAAAGCACTCATTCTCTGGCATGCAGCATATTTTCCTAAGGAAACTCTGCTGAAAGCTCTTGCACAGTATTATTAGATTGAATGATCTTTGCCCACCTCTTTGCTGAAACAGGTCATGCTTTTGTCTGCATTCCAGTGAGCTTATGTTAGGTCCATAATAACCCCAAGTCTTCCACATCACCTCCTTTATTAATCTAAACTTGCCCTCAAGGACAGTCCAGGGATCACCTATCAACTAACAGTGCTGGGAGTCAGTCCCCCTTCCCGGAAAAGCAGCGTTGATTAAGAAACCCCGCTGGCAAGAGGCAAGTATGTGAGAGAAGACAACAGGGCTCACTTTAGTTTGGGAAATTCTAGTGTTCAACTATTTTTTTCCATCCCCAATATAGCTTCTGCTCCTCTTTTTAAAAGCATCCTCTTAACAGTGTCAATAATGTCAGAAGAAACATAAGCAAACCCAGGCAGGTAAAGACAAGAGTAGAACATCATTGTGGTTTCCTCTTGAATCAGATCTGGAAGAAAACTGGGAGGAGGAGAGCAGGAAGCATTTCATAGAACAGCAATATTCTGGCAGCTCTGACACAGAATTCACCAGACTCTGAAGAGAAACTAACAGGGCTATTTGCTCTTTGAAATGCAGTAATTAAGGTCTGTGAACACAGGCTTAGGAACATATCATCCTGCAAACCCAGAGCATGCAGCAGCAGCAGATGAAGAAAATAGTATTAACTTTGAGCTTTTGCATACGTTTATTTTGCTGGGAACGCTAATCCCACTGACTTAAAAGCCGAGCATAGCAGTTAGCAGATAAAATAGCCTGAAAGGCACAGCTGTCCAGGTGTCACTTACGGTAGCACTGCTTTCCATCAGCCCCCAGCTCGAAGCCGGGATTACAGGCACAGGTGAAGGATCCCAGAGTGTTCACACAACGATGAGCACACCTGGCTCTGCCTTCTGTACACTCATCAATGTCTATGAAGCAAAGAGAAAGGCAAAGACATTCATTTGGATATTAAAATAAAACATGATATTGCTCTACACGGACACAGCTGCATGTCCAAACAGCTGCTGAAAGGAGTGTCCTGGTGTAAGTCTCCAAAGGGCAGCAACTGATGAACCCAGGAACACTGAACTCACATTATTCTTCAAAACAATCTGTTTTTCTAAACACTGTTGACCTCGAACTTCTCAGAGTGAATATTTACAATATAACACATTATATCTGCAGTACCAATCAAAGCAACATGTTTATTATTCCTGTAAAGAGAACAATTGCAAAAGACACCATGTGACGAACTCAGCAGAAAGTCCTAACTCAGTACTCTGAAATTATCACCAGGTCCTGAAATTATCACCAGGTCCTGAAATTATCACCAGGTCCTCAATGCCATGTGGGTTTTTGTAATTAATGAAGCAGGAAACAGCTGATTATTTTCTGAATGTCAAATAATCTGGATCAAGTGGTGGCTGAGTTTCAGCAG
Organism: Pitta sordida; assembly: GCA_013390025.1. Classification (NCBI taxonomy): domain Eukaryota; kingdom Metazoa; phylum Chordata; class Aves; order Passeriformes; family Pittidae; genus Pitta; species Pitta sordida. Next base: position 303,061 of record WEKX01028428.1, on the reverse strand, counting down.
CGAGAATAGAGGCAGATCTTCTCTGTCACGTCCCTGATTCATGCAGCATCATAGTGGGGAGGCACCTGCTCTAAGTAAAGGAGCTTCACCCCACCTGGAAGAAAAGAAAAAGGTGCAGAGCCTTTTCTCTGGCTCTGCACAGAGAAAAAGGTGGGGAGACTGTTCTTCCCCCAGTGCTCTGTCAAGCAGCCTGTTCCTCAGTTTCATGCTTGCCACTCTCCAAAAGAGTTAAACACCATCAAAGGCGTCCATCTTCCTAAAATCTCAGTAGAGCATAAAACTACTTTTAAGGAGTAATTACTGAAAAAAAAAAAACAAACCAGCAAGGCAAAACCTGACCCCTAAACACTGCTGCTGTGGAGCACAGCTGCACACAACACCAACCCCTGTGCAAAGCCTGGCGTTACACACGGCAAACCCCTGACCCACCTCCTGCTCCTCCTTGTTCTGACAGTTTCCTTGCAAAACACAAATTATTTATTGTACCAGTCCCAGGTCAGTGTCTCGCACACAGGAGGGAACATTCTAGTGTGTAGATCCTCACCTTTTATCCCAGCAATCCACTACCTAACAGTTTCTTTCCTCCACGTGTGCTGTAACCGGTGCTGTACTCGTGGCCCCTCCTAGCTGAACACAAGTAGCCTGATGAATGCAATCAGGCTCCTTGCAAAGAGAGGCCCCAGGCAGTGCAAACACCACACACTGGCTCATGAAAATTTCAGGACAAATGACAGCTTCTCTGGAGCAGCCCTGCCAGCAGCTGCTGCTTAGAATTAAACTGGTTATTTCTCCTTTTTCTGTAATTGTCAGTTTGCAAGTAGAGCATGGTGGACAGCGCTGTAAATATCCTTTTATCTTCTTCTTTTCAAAAGTAATCATAAAAAGTTGGAAAACTGATGAACAGCCAGCATCCTGTACTTTCTTAAATAGAGCTAAAATATGACATTTCAGTTGCCCTCTGTCTTCTTTCATCTTGTGTTCCAGAGAGTCAAATACCAGCTTCAATTTTGCAAGGGACATTGTATTTCTAGGAGTAAAAAAACAGGAATTGCATATTCACAGTAAGACATGATGTTTAATGATTCAAAAGATTGTTGCCATGAGGTTGGGAGAAAATTTGTTCCAATATACATGTAACACTGCAAGTTAACACAGTGCTTTAGTTTATACATAAATTAACAGAATTGTTGGTGTTTATCTCAGATAAAATGAGTAACGTGGTGATCCTACTGTTAAACCCACTGCTGCTTCCATCTAATAATCATCAGTGAGGTGTCTAAACTACTTAAAAATACTTGTTTTTTTCAGGAACTTACTCATGAGTAATCTCAGGAAGAGTGGATACCATAGAAGGACTTCCAGGCAACTCAAGAGAACCACAAGACAATAATTTAAATAGTAGCAAAAATTCGGCCAAATTTTTAAACGGAAGAGTTTAAAATTACTGTCTAAATGTACCTTGACTCTGGTTTGGCTGTTAAAAATCTGCGAACCACGAAGTCCATAAATGCTCTTTACTTCATCAAACTGCTAAACGAGTTTCCAAGCATCACATTGGAAGAGAAAAGCAGGTTTTTTTGATCTCTAGTTCCCCCACCTTTGGGGTCAGAAATGCTACAGATCCTTTTGACAACTGCAGACTAAATACATGTCTTTGGAATTCAACTTTTAAAGCTCCTCTCTTTGGAAATCTTACACATCACCATTTCTTCCTTCACAGTAGTTTCTCCATTAATATGGAAACAGTTCTCCAGCTAAAAAAGCCCTTTGAATTCTAAATAGGCTTTCAGTGACCTGGTTCAGAGTGTTACTTGAACCAATTTTCCAGGAGCTGTATCTGGGACATTATTTTAAAGGGACCCTACAAGAATAACACCACGGCATCCACAAATCCAGTTGCTAGAAAGCATGACTTAGGAGATCACAGAGGAATTTTCACTGCTGAAATTCCTTCAAGACTATGGGCTGACGTGAATGTCACAGAGAGAAAAGCTGTTCCAAAAAGCACACATATATTGGTATAACATATTCCTTTCCACCCAGAGCTCAGTGAGCCAGAGCACTGATTAATAACTTTTTTTCACAATAAATAGTCCATAGTTTCTTACCTAAACAGGACTTTTTGTCTGCGGCAAGATAATGCCCTGGATGACACTCGCATTTTGCAATTCCTCTCTCATTCTGACAGATTTGTGAGCATCCTCCATTCCCAGTTGTGCAGGGGTTTATTGCTGAAACCAATTAGAGCACACTGTCAACTGAAAGGTCACTTTTTGCCTGGAAATGGTCTTACCTGCCATCGTTACAACGAAGTAGCTGTAAGAGATTAGACTGGGGAAAAAAACTGACAGGATTTGGTGTAGTGTAAAGCCGTTGTTTTTCTGGATGTTGTTTCCTCAGTTGCTGGACAGCATTTTTCACAGAGCAGCAGCGATGCTTTAAACAGCAGGGAACTGAGCTTGTATTACACATTGGAAGTAGGACAGAAAAGTAAATTTTATTCTTACTTTTCTGTACCTGAACAGATTTCAAGAGTTCTCTAAACAACAGCAATTAGCACTCCAATATGTGTGAACCCATAAACACACACAATGATGGAGTTCACCACAAAACAATGAATATTTAAAAGGCTCTAGAGGAAATAAACACTGAAAAGCCCCCAAAGACATCCTTCAGTCTATAAACATATGCCATTCATGTTGTACATCAAGGTTTTTTCCTTTTCTTGAACAATAACATACCTTTCCAAGGATAAGTAGTTCTAAGGGGCAAGTACTTAGAAACACTTTCATAAAGTGCCTACAGAAGTCTCCACCTCAAAGATTTCACTGTGTTTTATGGGTTTATTTCTGGAACATCTACCTGCTGGAAGGATACTGAGGTATCTGCCCACAGAAATACTTGGCACACACCAAAATAGACTTACCAGGGTTGTTTAGACAGGCCTGATTTGGGTTAAGACCTGATATTCTGTACCAAGCTGAAGTTTTGGGTTGGGGCACTCGTTACACCAACATGCTGGTGAATAACATTCCGTAGGTAAATTTGGAGGACACCTTTAAAATGTGTCCTCTAGAGGTCTGATTAGTTTAAAATATAACTTCTTAAAAGTTATGCCTATTTCCTTACAATTTGAGCTCTAATTCAGTTTTAGCTTTGTACTAATTATTGTCTGATTTGAGACACATGACCAGTACTCCTTACTCGCCTCCTGCCCAGTATCTCCTTCCCATGCTCTGTACAAGCCAACTTCTTTCAAAGCCTCAGAGAGAAATTCCACATCAATTCCACAGCACTGGCAGTGGAGTCTGTTTGAGGAACCCTGTGGAACAGTTGAAGTTTTGTAGGAGAAGCGAATAGGAGACAAAGACCTCTGCCTTCTATAGATATATTTAAATATGAGATAGGTTTTTTATTTCCCCCCAATTGGCTGTGGGGCCAAGGGGCATTTTGTTGCCATCATTTGGCAAAGGAGAGTGTTGCCCCACTCCAAAGTCCCTCATGTCACCTTGGGCCACCTCAAGAACACCAATCCAGTCTGCAAGGCTGAGTTGGACACGGCAGGATTTTAAAAAAACCCATAAAATAAAACCACTGTTAGAGATGTGCAACTGAATTTGGACTTCCAACACGATAGGTTGCAAAGAGGTTCCCAAGGAACAGCAGCGCTTCATTGTACGTGACACTTTCAAGGCTGACAACTTGGCTCTGCAGCCCGACAATTTGTGGTCTACAAAGGATTTAGCTCCAAGCAAAAACTCGCTCCTTGCTGATATGAAATATTGAGTTATTTGCCGATTCTTTTTCTATTTGAGTAAATTAAATGAACTCACTATCAAACAGCATCTGTTAAACCTGCATATTCTGGAGGTTTTCAGAGCAGCTAGAGCTTTCATTTTAGAATGATTATAGCAGAGAGTAAAACTTGTAATGCTCTGTGACATGACAACAGGCAAACAAGAAATTATATGGTAGATGTTAGTCAAACATAGTAATTTGAATAAAGATAGCAGCCTTGGAAGTCCTGAGATGAGATAAAAGCTTGCAAAGGAAAGATCTTCAGGACATAAGGCAGTCACTGACTGACTTGCTTTCCACTGCCGTATCTGTTCCTGCTACAGGCGGGTTTCAGGAAAAGCTAAAAATGAATCATTATTGTTCTCTTTCCCACACATTTGGCTCTTTTTGTTTCACTTAACAACTTTGGTAGAGAACAGAATCCATCCTACAAAACTCTAAGCCAAGCTGTTAAAGAGTATAGCAAAAAATTTACTGGAATGGTCTCATTTCCCAGATGTCCCGGGACACAGAACCACAGAATGGTTTGGGTTGGAAGGGACCTTAAAGACCATTTCATTCCAAACCCCTGCCATGGGCAGGGACACTTTCCACTAGATCAGCTTGCTCAAAGCCTCATCCAACATGGCCTTGGACACTTCCAGGGATGAGGTAGCCACAATTTCTCCGGGCAACATGTTCCTGTGACCTTCATGTGAAAAGGCCACATCTGGCTTTGATGATCTGGGACAGCAGCAATGCTCTTGGTGAAGTGTGAGTATGTGCCCTGAATGTTCTGTGAACCTTCCAGACCTTCACTGCAAGGCTATAAAGAACAGGGTCACCAGAACTATTTGCCATGACTTCGAGAGCACCTAAAGAAAAAGAATTGGACCTTATAAAATTAACTTTCTTGTTCACAGCAATCATGACTTTATACTGTAGAAAATTTAAAGTGGTTAAGATTAAAATTGCTGGGCTTGAGTGTTTCTCTATGGCTTTTCAGGGCTATAGGGTGAATCATTAGCTCCCAAGGAGTCCACAGGGATGAATTCACACCTGCAGAGCAGCTACACCTGCTGTGGTAAATACCCTCATGACGCTGAACTTTCTCCATCCAAACCACGACTACAGCAGCAACACTTTGTGGCTGGAAATTACAAGCAGCAAGGCTCACCTCCTCCCACTTTTTCTACTTAAAATATCTCTGATTGTCAACCCAAATGCATTCATCGCCACTTCAGGTTCATTTGCTCCTGTAAAACTCTTGTCCATTGGTTTAACTAGCACTTTTCTCTGCCAGGCATCCATTCACTAAGGTATTTATCAGGGAAGAACATTCTACTTGGTTTCATTTTGCCAGCTGAGCTCTACTTTAGAGACAGATCCTCCTTCCTCTGAGCACGGCTGCCCTTACTTATTTTGATTTACATGCCCTGGACACAGGTAAGCAGACAGCCAGGCCAGCCCCAGGTAAGGTCTCACCCAACAGGTCAGGCTGACCCTGGCACTTCTCCACACTTCAGAAATTACTGGCTGATGACAAACCACTGCCTTTGGTGAGTGGCTGACCCTCATCAGCCCCACGATGTGAGGGAGTGAACAGCAGTGGCAAAACCTCTCCCCTCAGGGGTCCCAGCCTGCTGGTTTGGCTGCTGAGCTGAACTAGTTGCTGGGACAAAGTATGAAGTGGCACATGGAGGTTTGAGCTGCTCCATGACCACTCAGGGACAACTTCCACCCCTCCAGGCACTGCCACAATCAGACCCCGCTGATCCAACCACTGTCCCACCACAACACCATAAAAAACACTCAAAATTTCTTTGCAGGTGTCTGCACGTGGCTTGGCCAAGGGCATCTCGAGTGTCAGAGGCAGTGGAGGAGCCATGAGAGGTTTGGAAACGGGATGGGAACAGCAGAGGAAAGTCTCTGATGCCCCTTCTGAACTAAAGCCACCCTTTTTTTCAACTCCTCCTGGCAATCTCAGGGACAAAACGTGACCAGCCCATGAGAGACAGAGAGGCCAGGTGGCTGTGGGTGCTCACTGGGGGGCAGGATTTGAGGAGGCCAAAAGCGAAGGGCGAGCGCTCTCCGCACACAGCGGGAGCTGGAATCAAGCTGAACAGCAGGATTTACTTACACTTTATACACAGCATATAAAATCTCCGAGCAGAAGAGGAGCCATATGGAAACAGTTTTTTGACAGGGATTTTAGTGCAATAAATCCATAAATTTGGCCCTATTTTCCTCTGGCATATTCAAGGGTGTATGTGTAAGTGCCTGTGTTGGGGAATGGGGGGGGTTGCCTTAAAAACTGATGAATATGTTAAGATATATGAGAAGAGAAAAGAAAAGTAACAATCAAACTCAAAGGTAGCACTGCTGTTGTTCTTGTGAGAGTGCTTAGAAACCTGAAGGGGAGGATGAATGAATCAGACTGTGATGAGCCAAAAGCAGACAAAGAAAAGACTTTATGTAGAAGAAACAGGTTATACAGGCTAACTCTATATAAACTTGATGAGTAACAAAATGTTACAATTAAAACACGATTAAGTTCCTAACCTATGTCAGCAGCAGCAGTGCATGAGGAACAGCCAGGGATCTACAAGGTCAAAATCCTGTTTGAAGTTGTGATTCAGTGTGAACTTCACACTGCAAACACATGTCATTGAAAAATCCTGTTAACAAATGATTCCTAAAGCTGCTTTTGGCAAGCAGGAGGGAAAAAAAAAGAATGAACAGAGTGTCCCAAAACACCATCCTGGGGTCTTTTAAGTTGCCTGTACTGTGTCTCCAGGCAAGTGAAGCAGGACATACCTTCACAGGACTTGGCATCCCTCTTCAGCTGGTAGCCTGGCTGGCACTGGCACTTGTAGTGGTCATCGAGCTGAACACAGTCCTGCTCACAGCCCCCGTTGTTAACGCTGCAGGAATCAAGGGCTGAAGCCAAGGAAGCATTGAAGGAATGCATGTCAACAACCTGAGAAACTTACTTCCTCTTTTAAATACATAAATGACAGTAAAAACAGGCAATCCTCAGTGAACAGCTTTCATAAATGCACCTGTCCCCATCCCCGCAGTGATTGCCCTCGCTTGTGTTCATGGGGCTTGTCTGACACAGTGTCCCATGGCAGTGAAAACCTGATTCCAGTGAGAGGCAGGTGAGATCTAAGGGCTGTAATGCTGACTGAAGCACAGCACCCTTTGATCTGACAGCACCAAAGCACTGAGAATCCACTGAGGTAAGGAGGGGAGAAAAAGAGCCGCCCTACTGGCACTCGCCCATTGATTGCTTTCTTCTCTCCTTGCTTTCATTGATTAAAAATAATAATAATAATTCCCTTTCAGGCTGATTTCCTCAGCCTTGTACACAGGAAAATGCAAATGACAGGAGCCACAAGCTCCACAGGACAGGCTTATAACGCAAACCACAGGAACAGAAGGTCTTCAGTACATCTCTAGAGATGCTGCTTCTTTCACCCAAGCAAATTAATATTCTTTTTTGTTCAACACATATCCCCAGCCTCTGGAGAAACATTTTTCCTCCTGCCAAAATATGTTAACACACACCCACACCTATTCACACGCTGCATGTAAAAATAAAGAGTGATGGTTTGAAGCTGCTATTGTGCTGTATGGATGGAAGTGTGAATGTGTGCATGGCTGCACTTATATATATTTTCACAGCAGGGGTGTAGTATGTACAGATTCAAATCAAATATTAGGAAGAAATTCTTGACTCTGAGCATGGTGAAGTGCTGGCACTTGTTGCCCAGAAAATCTGCGGCTGCCCCATCCCTGGAAATGTTCAAGGCCAGTTCCAATAGGGCTTGGGGCAACCTGGGATAGTGGAAGGTGTCCCAGTCCCTGGCAGGGGGGTGGAATGAGATGATCTTTTAAGGTCCTTTCCAACCCAAACCATTTTGTGATTCTATGTTCTCTATGATTCTGTGTTCTCCGTGAGCAGCTGAAAAGACTATTCCAGTTGTTCTTGGAAGGCACCAAACTCCGAACCCAATAAAGTCAGTGAAGAGCTTTGATATTTATTTTAGGAATATTCATATTAATCTGCAATCCATTGATGTGTAGCAGACATTTGCAAACACCAGCCACAAAACCTATTGCAGGATTTGTTTCACCCTATGCCATCAATTAGCAAATAGCGAGTTTGTGCAGTCAAGTATGTGTTAAAAAGGCAAAAAGAAAAGCAATTTTTTACATTCTCCTGGATGCATACACAGCAGGAGGCATGAGGCACCTCTCTGTACAAATACCTGACCCTGACTTTTGATCTCCACCTGTGCCCATGAACCTCCTGCCCCGTTAACGACGGAACTTGAAAGCGGCTCCATTTCTACATGGGAGACAGCAGACCCCAAACACCCTGAGCCTCCAGCTTCCTGCACACTTGTATCCAAAGACCTGTTTTTCAGCAAGAATATTCAAATAAGATGAAAATATTTCAGAAGATGAAAAACATCTTAAAACCAAGTGACAGAATATACATCTCGTTTTTTAAAAGTGCCATTTTCTCACTCCTTTCCTGGGCATAAGCCAATTTGGATGCAAGAGGAGATAAGCAGCAACCTGTCGTGATGAGAATTTTGGAGGCTTTGAAGGCAGGAGAGGACAGGTGTGAAGTCCTGTGCTGAAGGTTTGTGCTGGCAGGGTGCACATCCCAGCCCAAAGTGGGGCTCTGCCAGTCGTCGGGCAACCTGGGCTTCCTCTGGAGAAGCCAGGGCAGGTTTATCACAGTTGTTGCTGAGGAATCATGCTGGATGCATGAGAGAAGGTGCCAGACTGAGGCAGAAGAGCCTCCAGGGACAGAGCAGAGTGGATTGTGCTTGTGCTGCCAGGCATGAGGCAGTCTTTGATCAACAAAAGGGAGAGACTTGTCATGTCATGAGTCTAATTCCGCCTGTCTGAAGGGCCTTGGTGCTGGAGGTCTGAGCACTTCCATAGGGTCCAGGCAGAAATATGGGATCCCCTCCATTTTTAAGGCTTTACTTTGGAAGTTTGGTGGAAACCAGCCCCACTGAGGAGTTCCAGCAGGAATGGTGGCAGGAGTATGGCCATGGTCCTTTGCCATGTCTGGGGATGCTCAGCAAAGGACGTAGCGTCGCAGGTAAAGGGGTAGGAGGCATCATGCAGGAAAGACAGGGAGCATAGGATCATAGAATCATAGAAAGATTTGGGTTTTAAGGTACCTTAAAGACAATCTAGTTGCACCCCACCACGATGGGCAGGGACACCTTGCACTAGACCAGGTTGCTCCAAACCCTGTCAGAACTGGTCTCAAACACTTCCCGGGATGGGGCAGCCACAACTTCTCTGAGCAACAAGTGGCATGGCCTCACCACCCTCAGAGTCAAGAATGTCTTCCTAATATCTAATCTCACTGTACTCACTGTTAGTTTCAAGCCCTTTCTCCTTGTCCTGTCACTACATGTCCTCATTAAAATGTCCCTCTCCAATTCCTGTAGGCCTCGTCTGCTAATAGTTGAGAAATATACATTTCTCAATCCATTATTGTTTATAATGATGCTCTTATTTTCACAAAGAGCTGAGTCTGAAGCCATAGTTAGATGCAGGTACAGCAACCATGGGGTTAGAACACGCAATCTCTTCAAGACTGTTTTCCACCACCTTAAATCAAACCTCAGCAATGTAAGAAATGTAACTTCAGACACAAAGTGCCTTTATTCACGTGGGGAATATAGAGTTGTAGAGATGTTTTCTTTATTACTTCCTCTATTAAGAGCCTTAGTGTGCTAAAATCACCATAAAAACCTGTATCTCAAGGTAAAGCAGACATCAAAGGTAACAGCTGGCACCACAGATGAATCGGGGTCTAACGGCTGTGCTCTGCTTTCACTTCTAGGAGTTCAAAGAGGAATAAATCCCAGGGAAGACAACGAATCTACAGCAAAACAAAACCACAGCCCAATACTACAATAAACATGATCTATCCGAGTTTCAGCTCTTCAGACACCAGTTGGTTAAACTCCAATGAACTCAAAATCATTGCAACAACATAATCATAATCATAATCATAATCAAGACAATATGACCAAAACAAACAAAAAATTGGACAGCGTTATCTTTGTTTATTCTAATCACCTAAGTTGTAGTGAATATTTTGTCGGGAACATACATCTAAAAATGAATTCAATATTGAGCAAAATTTGTGGGATCAAAAAGCTAAAGAAAGAAAAAGAACATGAAAAACAATGGGATTCTGGCAGGGCACAAAGTATCAGATGTCACAAAAGCGTTCAAGAATGAAGTGTTTTACTTTCATACACTAGTAATCACTGAATAAAGCAACTCATTTTGGAGGTTCTTTGCCTTGGAGTATGAGCAGAAATTTCTAATGAGAGCAGGAGGAAAGACAAACAAACAGATTTCCTCAATCCTTGTATTTTGAGAGTCCTACTGGCAGTGGAAGGATGGATCACCAGCAACTAGTGAGGATCCCAAACACACCGTGATGATGAGGCAGTGGTACAAGACTTGCTGGAAAGAGCTTGTGACAGAAGTTCAGTAATGTTACATGGATCACATGAGAAAGTAGCTTATCCCAGGTTTTTGACTCTTCAGATGTAGGATGAATATCTTATAAAATGATAGATCCACTTCCTTATGTATGGGAGACTTCCAAGCCATCCAGGCTGCAAAATCTGCTTCCCCTCAAATAATTTTGGCACTTTTGCTCCCAGAAACATCGGGTTGCCAAAAAAGAAAAAGAAGACGTGGAAAGAATGAACGTAACAGAAATCTGGGCTGGGCTCATCTGACAAGCCTGTCTAAAGGGATGCTTGTTTCTTATTTCTGCAGCTGAGATAATCACCTTCCATAAACAGCTCAGTGCCAGAACAGTCCCTTTTTGCTCCCAGCACGTGGGAGAGATCGTTACATCCTCTAGGGTATCCATGGAAGAAATACTATTGCTAATCCAAGCCCTATTTGAAATGCTGCATGCTCTGTTTAGCTGCATGAGGTCGAAAGAGAGGTGCATTATTTGGTTTACTTCTCCCTCAGATGAGAGATGAAAGCTGAATGCATACCCTGGTGCAGAAGAAGAAACAAACTCTTCATCCCCAACAAGCAGCCAGTGCCCAAATCCTGATTCTAGGCACTCCTGGTTTATATGAAATGCTTCTCTTTGTTCTCACCAATTAGTAACTGTCTTGTGCTTCAATGCATGAGGGCTTATTATATCCATTTATTTTGGTGTCTTGCCTAAGCAGCTGAAACAGAACTCAATATCCTCTGTCAGCATCGTGTATATACATTACCCTGACAGCAGCTCTCTCTGAAACATACTTCTGTCTCTCATTTTAGGATTTATTTCTGTTTCTTATTGATAATTTCTGAGAGATTGCAAATAGAGATGAACACTGTATGAAGTATTTTTTGTAACTTCTTGAGAATACTTACACTCATGAAAGGAAAACTTGCTTTCTGACACTGTTCATAGCACAAACAACCCCAAACTAAGCTTCTTGATTTTTTGGGCCTCAAGAAAACTTTACTAAACTCTGTCCACAGGAAGTGTAACATATTGCAAAGGCAAAATCATTTAATTGCCATAATAGTTACTTCTTGCATTTATCATTCAGTTCTCTTGCTCATTTTCCCCAGTCACTTTTTTTAATTCTCTCTCCACCACAGCTGAAAATGAGACTATTCAGAGGGAAAAATGTAACTCAAATGTAACATCTTTCACTTCTGGGTCTTCTACAGTCGGATCTGATCAGAGATAGATTAATTTCTCTCATTTAATTAAATACTATTAATAGTTAAATATGAACCACTCTTGCTTTTATGTTATTTTTTTCTCTCACACTGTTTTTTCCTCACCCATTTCTTCTCTAAAGAAGATAATCATGAAAATATTGAGACTTTACCATATTTTTTAATTGCAGTTAATGACCAAAACACTGAAAGTCTCCGAATATAATAAACCAAACAAATCTAAATCAGGTAAATTTTTAAATTAAAAAACCACCATTGTTGCCACAGCTTGAGCATGGGGTACCACCTGTGTTCTAGTTTCACCAGTGAATGTATTGCTGTGATAATACCAGGAATGACTCATGACATCCTTGGCTGATGTTAAGCACAACCAAGGGACTTTGTGCAAGAACTCAGACAATTACCAAACTCTGACTGAACTTATTCTGCAGATGTGATCTGACTGTATTTGACAGTTCTTCTCATATTACCTCAAATCAGGCTTAAAAATTTAAACAAAAGATGCCCTTTTCTTCTTCCCAGATGAAAGAACATTTTAATCCTTTTTGCAGAATTCAGCAACTTGACTTTTTGTACTGACTTAAATGCAATACAAGGACTACATATTTTATAATATTATTTTTAGCAACATGCAGAATTAAGTCTGTTAGGGCTTGTTTCAACGCTCAGAGTCTAACCTAAGAAACACAGGATTTATTTTTAATGTCAGAGCTGCTAATCCTTTCCACATAAACAGGCATCATGTCATGGGCTGAACTGTTGAGCTCTGTGGTGCTCTCATTAACATGAGCATACAGAGGGAAACTCCATACTGTACATCACAGAATCATTTAGGTTGGAAAAGACCTGTAAAACTGAGTCCCAGGACAGTGCTGGATCATGCAGGGAGCTGTGCCACAAATCAAAATGCCCAGAATTCAAAAAAAACCCGTTTAAAATTTCATTTGAAATTTGACATTGCATTTAAATGTAATTTGAAATGAAGACACCCTATTTCTTCCGTGCCTGTTGCAAAAACCAAAGGAATTTTCACAGACATGGGACACCATCACTGCTTTGTTCACAGGAAAAAAACCTAAAACACCAGTAAAAGAGGAGTAAATTTGGCAATACCTGAATTCCCGCAAGCTGCTTGACGTGGAATGGATAATGACATCCTTTGTGAATTAGTCAAAACTTACACTGGAGGAGTCTACAAACCTTTGCACTTCGACAAAGACAGGTTTAGCAGGAAGGAACACGTATTGGGAAGGACGTGAAGTGCTCATTAATGCCTCCTTACCGATGCAAGTGCGGCCGTCAGCGTGGAGCCTGTATCCTGCCCGGCACTGGCAGTGGAAGGAGCCAGGAGTGTTGACACAGCCTTGCTGGCAGCCACCGTTCAGCACCGCACACTCATCCACGTCTGGAGAAAGAAGGGAGATGGTGAGGAAGGATTGGGAGGGAGCCCCAGCACAAACACACCCTGGTTCTCCTGGAGGGCTCATACATAATGCAACCCCTGCACTGGGGCTGGGTTGTTGTTGACTTCGTTTCGGCACTGCAAACAGAGCAAAGAAAATCGGAATTTTATGGTGTTTTTCCAAGTTCCCGCAGGCACTGCCTCTGTAGTCTCTACTTCTGAAGGCCTTGTTAATTAGAGTGGTTTGTGGCATGGCTGTTTCCTCGGGGCCAAGAGAAAAATACAGGGAAAGAATTAGCGTTAGATAACACATCTGAGCCTGTAGGTACCACTGGTCAAACGTTTGGCTTTTTGTGAGAATTTGCTGTATGAGGATTTCCTTTTGCATCAAGCCTTTAATCCTCTCAGCTTCCGAGGGTACAGGCACGTACAACTGACATAAATGGAACAGAGAAATGCTCCCCGAAACCATTACATTTTCAACCACGGAACGCAGAAAGAGCTTAAAAAGCAAATTTTAAAAGAATGAGGACTTTGTGGCACATTTTCTGTGACTCCTGTAATAGGATCATAGAATCACAGAATGGTTTGGGTTGGAAGAGACTTTAAAGATTATCTCATTTCAACCCATTGCCATGGGCAGGGACACCTTCCACTCTCCCAGGTTGCTCCAAGCTTCATCCAGTCTGGCCTTGGACACTGTGAGGGGTGGGGGAGAACACTGTCCCTTGCTCTTCCTTGTGTTGACCTGAACTTCCCAGAGCATCTTCTCAGATGATGTCCCAGAAAAATGATGTGAGTTCCTGTTGATACCTTTTCCAAGGACAAGCAGTTATCATTCCACATTCACTCAAATGAAGAGGGAAACAAGCATTAAACCGGCTTGAGAACACTGCTGTAATGTTTCCTCTCAAAATGATGGACAATGATGGACAAAGATCAAGAACAGTTTAAGTAAACAGGTGAAGGTCTAAACCAGACCCATAAAACTCAATTTCCAAAAGCACCACACAAGCAGATTTTGCACCTTTTCAGCAACACTGGACTACTGTAAATAGCATTTGATTGGCATGTTGACACTCTTACCTTAAAAATCAACACAGAGGTCACTGGAATAAGGGTCAATTAGTCCTATTTCCTGACAAAATCTCACCTGGCAAATGCCTGCCTAGAATTTGTCTGTCCTTCTTCCCTTAACAGTCCCCAGGGATGGCGGCAACTCCCCCTCTCCCCATCTGATCCAGTTATGAAGCTGGTACCGAATTATCCCAATTGCCAAAGACGTTGTTCTCCCAAAGCCAAACCTCTCTCCTGCAACAAACATCTATAAAGAACCCTCTCTCAACACTGGAGCCTCTCGTTGATTTAATTGCTCTTTAGGTCACATTTTGAAATCATCTAATGAGGAGCAAGTCCACAACTGCTCCTGTGTAGAAATGAGTTGGCAATGAAGGGGTTTCCCCTCCTGTTATTGCTCTTAAGGAACAAGGGGTCTGGCTTTCATATCTTTGCTGTAGATGTATCTGCTTTGAATTTAGCTTTCATGGTTTACATATTTTTAATGCTTTCATGTTTATTCCGTTTTAGGAAATCTAATCAAATTTAAATGAAAAAGGAAGTTTTAAAGATGATCTGGAAATGCATAACATCCCAGACCTAAGGAAATGTATTTATTAAGTTACATTTTGATATTTCACAGGTGAATTTCTCTCACCTAAAATGAAGTCCTGTTGTTGATTGGTGTTTAAATTCAGACCATTTGCTAATGTGAGTCACTTTTTGATCCTTCTGATACATTTGCTATTTTATTAGAATGTATACTACATACATTTCCTGGAGACATACAGCATATATTTTCTTTAAACAGAAATTTTTTTAAACAGAAATTTTGCTTTTTAAAATGTAAACAGTAAACAGAAAATATTATTCACCTTGCTGAATTCCATATTGTCAAGAACCAGCCTGGTGAAAAATGCCAGAATGAAATCAAACCCAAGAAAAAAGACTCAGAAAAACAGAACAAGGAAGCAGCTGAACTATATAGTATGCCACGTTCTAGTATTTATACCTCAATAAACTCAAACACTGGGAGCTTAGTGCAATAATTTCATAGGCTACAATCACCTCCAGATTTTCTCTCATATACCAAACGCAGTTCTAAGTTAGCATATTGACACTTACAAAGGAGAAAAAATAGTCCAGCTAATAAAAACGAGCCTGGAGTTAGTGCTATTTGTCAGCCTCGATTTAAAGATTTAAAGAAGTGACTTGGTTTAAGGGAGCTCTGCACCCTGCAGCAACTCTTCCTTCAACAGCATTTCCCTTGTGCTGGCACATCCCAAAGGGCCATAAAGCAACGGTATTGCTGAAAGGCAATATAAATGAAAAATATAAAAATAAAAGATCCTAAAATATTTGTATACATGAGGTAGATCTACCCCTGCCCTGAGACTCCCGGCACCACATGGGAGGGGAAAGCAGAGAGACCCACAGACCCACAGAGCAACTCCCCGACACCACACGAATGTGATGACAGATGATCCCTTCCAGCCTCAGACTTTCTCTGCAAGATCAATATTTTAAGGATTATATGTTGAAAGATTCCTTCACATCTTACAGATAAAATCAAGAAAAATGCAAGGCACAGTCGCCTTTCCATGTCTCCTCCATCTCAAGGCCAGGAAACAGCTTTGCCCCCAGTTAAAGCAGAAAAATTCTTTAATTATTTTTTCTAGGGAGCAGTCTGCAGGACAGACACTGATCTAAATTCTTGGACTGCACTTGAAAGTTTTAGAAGTCTGAAGTATTTGGACTATTATGTTCAAATAGCTATGCAAGTGAAGGACGCATACAACAGGAAGGCAGCAGCTTTTGCTGTTGTAGGTACACAAATGGTCATTTCTTTTTCTACATGAGAATAGGTATAGAATGACGGAATTATTTCAGAACAATGAACGTATAAAAGTATTTAGAACTAGTATTCTAGAAATACAGAGTCATTCTATTTCAATTCTAGAATATTATTGTATTATGAAGGACTGTATCTGGATCGGTGACTATTTTTGGAATCTTTTCCACTGCAGATCAAACTGAAACACCTATATGCTCGACTTTCTATAGTAGCAGCTTAGGATGCTTATCTGAATAACCTGAATTTCAAGCCATTTATGCTTTGCTTATCACAAGTCAGACTGTGATGAAAACAACTGAATTCCGACAAAACAGAGGGACAGAATCCAGAGACAGAGACGAGGGGAAATGAGAACAGTGTCTGGGCCTTCTTGCCAAGGGGATTATGCTGCTGGGTGAGCAAAGCAGAGGGGGCATGTGAATGTTCTCTTTCTCACCTTTGCAGAGATGCATTATAGTGGGATGCCCCAGTAAAGGTATTGCCCTGTGTCCCATTTACCTACTTCTCATCGGGAACAACCTGGTAGGAATATTCTGATACTCAATACAAGCTGGCAGTCTTTGTGTTTCCAAGACCTGGAGTATTTCAGCCATCATGACATGCTGTGCATTTGGACTGACCTTTCTTCCACCCCAACATATTGTACATTTCAAGTTCCATACATGAGAAAAGAGGATGCAAATGCCCAACCCATCACTAGGCCCTTTAAAAGGGCAGGTCCCACTGATGAAGTTACAGATTGTGAAGTTCTCCACAAGGTGGTTTGTCCCTAATTGATTTGGTTGGCCACAGACAGTCTTCCCTGTCTAAAACTAGTTTGTGTGACTGTTTGGAATTCAGGGTCATCAGTTGCCCAATCTCTGGCAACTAAAGAACAACATGGAGAGGCAGAGGCCAAACAGTTCTGAGCATCACCCACCTCAGGAACACCAGAGACTTCATATGGATGAAAAGATTTCTATCCAGCTCGGAGTTGATGCAAGAATCCATTCTGGATTCTTGCTGGCCCAGTCATGCACACACAGGGACCCAAACCACCACAATACCATCTGTGAGTCTGGCCCAAATGACTTCCACAGAAGCAGAACTTCAGCCTTTTTCGCAGGAGTCCTAAGGAATACTACATAATATTGGAATGAATGACACACACATTTCCATTCTCCAGCCACCACAATCCCCCCAGCTTGCCACAGAAAGGATGTGACCAGCAGGGAAACACAAAACCTTATTTGTATTTACTTAGAGGATGGTTTATGCTGATGGTTTTAAAGACAGATTGTAATTAAAAAGAATTATAGTTATTATTTATTTGAAAAATTCATGACCAGAAAAAGGAAGAATGGTCTAGTCTTTGCAGCATGATCTTAAAATTCAGGGAAATCAGGGTTTGTCTCCTCTTTACTTAGGGAGCTCTGAGCATTGTTGGTGCCCACACAATATTGTGGGGATCAGTCAGTAATGATGGTGATGGAGAAAGAGGAAAGATCAAATCTTAAGAACCATAACAAGAAATCTTAAGTGGTTCTATGTAAAATTATCACAAGTGGTTAAACTGCTCAACTCAAACATTCATTTGGAAATAAATTCCAACAGTCTGGGTTACCCCTCCCTTGCCCTGACCAGCTTCCCCATCTCTTCAGCTGCAGATCATTTAGTACATCTGACATGAAAACTCTGATTGTTTGCTATTTAACACAAGATCTAAAATCAACAAAGATGCACGACAGTTCTTTCCCTTCTGTTATATGTAACTACACTGTGACTACTCTCTTCCATATATTCCAAAGGATGTTTAAACCTCACACAAGTTATGAAGTGAAAATATCATATGGTCTTTCCCCACTAATTTACATGGTAGATTTTACACATTAATTTAGTGTGTCTCTAAATTAAACAATTTATATACACTTATTGGAAGGAAGGGAAACAGGGTTGGTTCCCAGCCATTCTTAAGTTACTCACAAAGTCAGAAATTATTCTATAAAAGTAAAACTTAAAATAAGACCCTGCTATTGCTGTAAGTAGGCAAATTTATGAGATTCAACTCACAGCTTCCTTTAAATCACGCAGTCTCTCAAGTCTCAAGCTTAAAAATGCCCATAATTTGACAAGCTGTGTGAATCCCCTCACAAATGCACTCACTGCTAAGCAGGACATAATTTGCTCTTGTAGCAGAAGTTTTTTAAAGGATCTCTCCTGTTTCACTAATGCTAAAATGGTTTTCAGGGTTTGAAACTTTGATTGGAGGAGGTTTGAAACTCCTATTGCTGGGAAATTATTTGTCCATCTTTTCCACAATGAAGGAAATTGGGCATTGATATTAAGTCTAGGAAGTAAAATACAAGTTTAAAGCCTGGTCAAAAACAAAGCCTAAAACTAAAGGAATAAACCCAGTTATGTACACATGAATAGAAAACTGTTTTTCATCGAACTGAACGAGCAGTCAAGATTGAGAAGAGCAGTTTTGGATGGCTGGGGGATTTTAAACTATGAAACCCCTAGTCTAGGGCTTTTTTTATGCTACACAAAACCCCACAAATATGCTACAAGCTCTTTTGAGTGGTCTGCTAGAACCTGGTATTAAACCACCTTCATGAAACAGCTTTCAGCATAGATAAATGTGCTCCTGCAGAGCCAGCTGGGTCATTTCGAACTGTTAGTGCTCCCAGGCTTTTATTTTTTGCTCCTCAGCTATTTGCTCTGCCCTTTCCTGGCCCCTCCAATGGATTAGGTGAGCATCCATTGTCTGCTCTGCTTCCAAGCCAGTCAGGTTACCCCGATCACTGCAGCTCACTCACATTCCTGAAGTCACAGGTGTCCAAGGCGAGGCTGCTACAACAGAACTAATTAATGGAATGGCTTCAGCAAAATGTACCAAAATGAACACATCAGGTCTGGTAAGAAATGGGTTAAGAGGCCTGGTTAATGATTCCTTACCCAATTTAACCTCCACAGTGCAGGAGGACCCTTGTCAGAGCAGTCAGTTTTCCACCACATTCCTTCACCCAGGATTAAGGACAAATCAATTTTAATCAGCACCCATTTGACAGGGCTACCCAATCAGCCATGCACAGAAATATGCTTTCCAAGTCACCTGACTTTGTACCTCCAGAATAGAGAAGGTAGATAACGGCATGAAATTGCCAAAGATTTTTGTACCGGGTTTGTTGTCTGTCACCTTCCTTCAGACCTCCCCAGAGATTCAGTCACATCATGGAAAGGAATCATCTACCCTGCAGTTGATACCTTGCCCCGGACTTCAGATGTTTTTCCAGGTAGTTTCAAGGACTTCTAGCTGTGCCTGTGTCGGGTTTCTCTTCTCTTCTCTTCTCTCACCCCTGGTTTATCTCTCTTTATACAGAGAACACCAAAGGACAGAGAATGCAGGGCTGTGAAATGCTGAACGGCAGAGTCATCAATGGGACCGTGTCTGTGTTAGGTAATAAATATTTATGGCCAGATCTGAAAGGAGACGCTTCTCCTGATGCCTGTTTTCAAGGAGGGAAGAGGACAGAGGCATCTCCGAGGTACGGCATTTTTGGCAGCACCATGAAGCAGCTGCAGAGAAACGGCAGGAGCTGCTCCCAGCACACTGTGAGCTGCCTCCCAACCTGCTTTTGGGGAGAAGATTTCCATGAGTGCTGAAAGGGACAATCCACCCCATCAAGTCTAAAAGACCTGGATTGCATTTCCTGATCTGGGCCATACTGGAGAATAAATAGATGAATCAATTGCTGTGCAATGTCCCTCAACCCTGTTACTGGGGCCATGGGTGTTCTGGAAGAACGACGCTGACTTGCCAAAGGTCCTGGTAATTTGAATTCATTGCCAGGATGGGGGAGGAATGTTCTTTTGTTTGGTTGGTGGTTTTTTTAATATTGCTTTCTTGTGAAGATGGGCACAAGGCAACCATTGGAAGTGGTGCCTCGTTCCTCAGCAATACCTGGATCCTTCCACCACAGTTCATTTCTCGTATGTCCCCCAAGAGACCTCCCTGGACAGAGGATGTGAAAAGAGAAAACTGGCCAATATTTGTACTGCCCATTTCTCCTTACTTTCCACACCTGACATGCCACTGTCCCCCAAGACATTTAACAGTGGTTTAGCTCAATAAACATCCCAGAGCTCCTCATCCACAACTCTATATGCAAACCATATGTCGCAGTTGAAAACCCTGAAGATTATAATTAGAACTGTCCACTCAATTTAAACAAAGTCAAGAATGAAAACTATTTCAAATTCAATAAACAGGCCACTTCAAAGTGTAGACACTGTGGAGGACAAGCTTAACAACTTAATTGACAGGTAAAGCTTCATTTCTAATCCTCATTTTGATATCATCTGTAGCCTCAGGAGTCAAAACACATCACTGCTCAGTCCTCAAAATATGCAGAGAAAATGAAAATGTCAGCTGAATGAAAAAAAGGAGAAGCATCTGTTTGATAGCTGTGTAAGCCTGTGATATGTAAACTGCTTTGGAGTCAAGCAGCCCTAATTAGAGTTTCAAGGCATTCTTCATTAAATATACACACACAGAGACATATATATATAAGTTTTAAGCAATTATTGAGAACAGATAATTTGCAAGAAAATCAGAGTATAGAATTAAAGTAAGGAATATGATAATTTCATGGGCAAACCTCAGACAACACTGTGATGTTTTCACACAGCCATGAAGAAATAAATTTTTTCATCTTTTCACAAAGCAGATCTGTACATTTTTCTTCACTCTTAGTCTTTAAAATGAATAAGAGAGTGATCCATTTTGAGATCTCAGTGTAGCACAAAGCATCTCAGCAAAGAAAAGCCAAAAAGGAAGAGTGATAGGGTTACCAGCCTCCACAGTGGGGTTATACTAATAGATATTTTGGCAACTGCACACCCTTGACGACTCCAACTCCCATCAATATGAAACCCACACAGATGGACATAAACTCTCAGTGGAGAACTGGTGCCAGGATAAGTGAATGACCACATGAAATAACAAGGGGCTGCAAGGCGAAGAACAACAATCCAGATTAATGTGTAACTTCAGCTCTTAAAAAGTGTTTAAATACTGAAAAAACCAGCTTCATTCATTTCACCGTTTCCTGTAGCAAAGAAGTGAGTGTACCAGCTGCAAAGAGAGAAGACAGAAGGGAACATTTTGCCTGTGCTGAAAGACAACAATCAAAATTTTCTGTAATTTCTGCTGGGGAGAAAGGTTTTGAGATCACCAGCGTCAGCAGCTACTGCAACGCTCCTGCAAGATTTTCTGACATGGGGCAGAAGAGCAAAGGGAAAATTTGTTATGGGGCCATCAATTTTTAAATACAGCTCCTCAGCACAATCCAGTCAGTCCATGCTGGGAGGTGGGAGGGTGGCAAAAGAGGAAAAGATTTCTATGAGGAAACGCACTTAATAAGTGACAGCAGGATACAGCCCCGACTCCTTGTGTGGACTCGGATCTGAGCCACATTAAGGAGGTTTATATGTTGGACCATCAGCATTGTCTCTCGGCAGGATGTGGCAGTTTGAAAGAGCAGTTATGGAACAAAAAGAGAGGAATGCCTGATCTGATGAGAACACCTGGTTTTTGCTAGCAGCAATATTAATGAACACTTGCTGAGCTCTGGGAGTGTCTTTACTACAAGAGAATGAAGGAAATGTGTTTTCCACACACAGTAGGTAAAAAACATGCACAAGAAAATTATCACCATGCAAGCACCTTCATAATCTGATGTTTCCAGCTTACAGTACATATGCCGTGCTGGTTGGAAATAAGGATGGCATTTATGACAAGGCTCTGCAGGACTAGGAGAACAGGGAGGGCACACACACCGTTCAGCCACCAAGCTGCATCTCTGCCACTCTAAACTGGAGCCCACAGCCTAACTTCCTCTGTCTCTGTAACAGCTGGCTCCTGGAATTGCTCTACAGCCATTAGTTCACAGGGTGCCTCTTCAGATACCACCATAAACGTCAATCCCCCTATGGAGCCATCCCAGCTCCAGGGAAATCTAGAACATAAACTGCCAGCAAGCAAAAGCAGCACTTTAGAGAGATTTTCCTGCTCTATTTCCTTATGTCATATATTACATGTGACTCTGTAGAGATTCAACCACGAGAAGAGAGAAGTGGTGTTAACGCATCCAAAACCCGTCCATGCCAAATTCCAGAGCTGGATCCTAAACACAAAGTCACAGAACGGTTTGGGTCGGAAGGGACCTTGAAGATCAACCAGTTCTAACCTGCAGGGACACCTTCCACTATCCCAGACTGCTCCAAGCCCCATCCAACCTGGCCTTGGACACTTCCAGGGATGGGGCATCCACAGCTTCCCTGGGCAACCTGTGCCAGGGCATCATCACTCTCACAGAGAAGTATTTCTTCCCAATATTTAATCTAAACCTACCCTCTGACAGTGGGAAGCCAGAGCCTTCTGTCTTATCACTTCAGGCCCTTGTCCAAAGTCTCTCTCCAATTCTCTTGTGGTCCCTGAAGGGGCTGTAAGGTCTCCCAGGAGCCTTCTCTTTTCCAGGCTGAACCACCCCAACTCCCTCTGAGCCTGTCACCTGCCAAAGAAGAATTTATTTTACTTGCTTTGTCTCCTGTTCTTGAGATTAAAAATCACATTAAATTAATCAGTTGATTGCTCCATTTTTATTACTTGTTTTTCAACTCCTTGGCTTACACTGAAACTCTTTGGGGATGGGAACTGTTAACAAGGTTCTCAGGTGGGTCTGTCACAGATCTGGTATGCAACAACAGCAGGTTTACTTCAAGTTGGTCTTCTAATATATCCCAGCTAAAGCCCTCAGGTGCTCCTGTAATTGAAGTTTGAGTAATCCAATATGATGTTGATCAAACTACTGATCTTTTAATAACGCAGTGTAGCTCTCCCAGCAGTTTCTGTCTCACTGACAGTCATGTCTGGATCGCTTCCTTTGGGCCAAGGCTTTGAACAGAGAAGCTGACAGATTTCTGTTTGCTTTAGATTTTATCACAAATCGTTTTAAAGCTTTTTAAAGATATATCAGATGGCTTGTAAAATCCACAGGCATTTCAGTAAATAAAAAAAGAAAATAATAAAATATTTTTTTAAAAAAATGAGTTCTATTAGCTGTCCTGGTGAAGATCAGTATTAAATGCATCCAAGGAGGAACATAAACACCACTCAGGAACTGTGCTCCTTATCATCTCTCTATCTGCCATCAGCCCTTGTTTATGAAGCCTGTAGGCAAAGCTACACAAAAACCGATAGTTACCCCACACAATACTCTCCACCGAAAGGCGAATGTGCACATTTTCCCCCTCATAATTTCCATTCAAAGTACAAATTTAAAGTTTCTAAGCCTCACCTCTCTACACAAATATAATTCAGCTGCAATTTACATTTCTGATGTGCTCAGAATGAACACAAAGATGACTCATGTGCTGTTTGTAAGATGCTTATATTTGCTGGTAAATACCTTGCTACAAACAAGCCATAATTTAAGTATTCAAAAGTCTTGCTTCTGCATAAAATTACTACTGGCCGTAATTTTGGAGACCATGACCAGAGCTTCAATTTCAGGCTTGCAAAACTCTTCCTACATAATGATTCTCAAAAGTACGAGTGGATTTTCTTCTCCGGCAACGGCAATCATTGTATCTCTGTAATTGCAGAAAAGATTACCTGGTTTTTAATTCACATTAATCAGCTCCAACAATACTGTGCTTCTTTCCTTTCCTTTAAACTCAACTAATTATTGTCAATCAGCCGAGTGGAATGCTAACATTCTCAATAGCCTGCCTTTCAGAAGTAGTCATAAATGCTAAAAACTAGCTTATATAAACTAATCAGAGCCTTAGAAGTATCTCAAAACATATTTGTACTTCAGTCTGTCATTTCTGTCATATTATTTCTAAATACATATTTCTAAATAATATTTTGTCTGGACAATAACAGTCTTTCATATAGTTATACAATGCTTTTCATCTAATTATTCAAAGCTCCTGTGTTAATTAAAAGCATTAAATCCTCGAGTAGTGTAGCAAATATTACAATATTTCTGAACCTGAAACGTTTTATCAAAAGCTGATCAATACAGCTTTATTCATCGAGTAGTTTGGACAAAGAAAACTTTTCAGGCCAGTTTTTTTCACTCACGCCCAACTTTCTGCACAAACTCACAACTGGAGTCACACAAAGAGAAACCATGGACGAGATGACAGCCACTGTCCCTGCCCTTCCAACAACCACCCCTTTCCCAAGATAATGGCAAGTTACGGTTCCCACTTCGTATTTCCTTCCAGCTGGTAGAGCCCATGAGAGGCTTTTGAGCTCTCCGAGGAAGACAAGGGATCTGGGAGCCTTGGGAAGCAGCCCATGTGCCGAGTCTATAATCAGCTGTGACGCACGGGGAGCTTTCGAGCGCCATATGGATGGGACCAGCAGATGCTCTGGAGATGGGACTCAGCGTTTGTTGTTACCTGTGACATCTAGAAACAAGTTTTCCCTCTCAGTCCGTGTCAGATCAGTGATCAATAATTCATCTGATAACTGAGAGGCAGAAAAAAGAGCCAGTTTTCTGTGGGGTATGAATAGTCCTGTGCTTTTTAAAAGACATGCCGCCTTGGAACAGAGCAGAAGATGTGCTGCAGGAAATGTGTGACACGGTGACAAGCTGCACTACACCCAACCCTGTGTAATCCTGACATAACCTGAAAATTAAACTGCCAGTTCCATGGTTTGTTTATGCAAAAGGCTGTTATTAAAATGTTTCAGCTGAATTAAGCATTCAAAGAGAAAAATCCAGGCGCCAAATAACAAGCTCCATGGAAAAAGAGATTTTTTTTTTTCCCTCCATGGAAAGAACGAGATTTACCAAGATTATCTTGAAATAATCATTGAAATATTCATGATCCTAGGCTGCCCCAAGAGTCAAGGCTGCAAATACAGGTAGGACTCCTTCAGGTGTTGCTGTTGAGCCTTGGATTAGGACACTGCTCTTGACACCCAAGTGGTGTGCATAAAACTTGTGCTTAAACAGTGACTGAAAAATGACGGTGCCTGTTCTCAGCTCCCATCGATAAAAACATGTATCTAGGATAAACGAGCTCAGTCTTCAATAGCAATATTCACTTTGGAGGGAGCTGTCATAACTGTTAGCTTGTCTACCCTGGGGGATAGCAGATGTGAGAAACTGGGTGGTTCAGCTCCCAACCGCCTTTGTTCGGTGTGTGAGAGAGGAGTGGGGAGACTTTAGCAAACAGCCAAATAGGAATCAGGAAAAAAAACTAAAAAAAGGTTAATTTAAATGCAACAATCAATCAATTACCAGAGCATCAGATGCTCCTCTCAGCCAAGACTGACCTAAAAGCAGGTTGGAAGTGTCTGTTCTGGTCTGAGTGATCTGTCTCTTCCCTGACGGAGGAGAAAGCTCAGACACAAAGTACTGGGATTTGCTGAGTTTAGCACACGATATATTTTAATAAGATTGAAAGGGTTTGTGGGTTCCCAGCGTGTGAGTGGATTAGGCTGGGGAGGGTTCACAAAAAGCAAGGGGACTGGGCAGACCAAGCCAAGGCGTTTGCTGTGCTGACAGCCACTGCCAGCCTGGAATGAGCCCCTGGAATCCAGCTCAGGTTCCTGCCTGCTCAGGCTTGCCATGAATCAGGCAATTCATTTTAAAAGCCCAATAACCTGCAGTCAATGTTGCCTTTACTATCAATCTGTTGTTATTCTTACTACATATTTTGAGCACTTTTTTACTGTACAACTACCAGGAACAGACAAATGCAGACAGATGACAACGTTTGTCAAGGAGAGTGCAACAGCCTCACACAGCTATCGATCCCAGACGGATCCCAGCCAGCTCCACCGTGGCATGGGGGAGCCTAAGGGAGGTCAGAGGAATAACCTCCCCACCCTTCAATTCTCCTCAAGAGCCAGAAACAGACGCTTAAAAATGAGAATTCCAAAAGAATTACTGAGGAGCAGAAACAGAATTAGATTCCCAATAAAGTTTGCCCACATAAGTGTCTCCATTAGTGTCTGCCCAAAGCTTTTCCACAGAAACCACTCAGTTCTCCTGGCTAAATCAAATGGTCTCCAGAAAAGCACTGAAGTCTGAGTACATAATGCTACAAAGTGTTGATAACGCACAACTAATCCCTAATTTAGTTAACATAGTTTACTTTATAATAGAGGCAGGGGAACCCTTCTTTTTTATTACACACCAGGATCTGAAACCAAAAGCAGTAATTATGCTGTTTATTTGTGACTAAATATACTGATGTGACAGGTAGGAGCAACCATAAATAAACCATATTTAAATGTAAAACCAGATATTGCTTCTTGTTGAGTTCACCTCAAATATCAGACATTTACCAGTATTCTGGATGTGCAAACTAATGGAGAAGAAAATATTTATTCTTCACCCCCTGACACTGCTGCACAGCTTTTTTGTATTTTAAAACTTAAACACTTGCAGTTTTCTTAGCTCTAAAAACACAAGGTGGAGTCCCCGGATACCTGAGAGCAACTAACAACAGCGCTGGAAAAATCAGAAATTAGCTTTTGCTTTCTTTCCTCTCACAAGTCTTTGTAATTTGCCTATTCTTTTTCTCTTTCTTTAGAATTGCTGTAAAATTCCAATATATTAAAACACCTTAGTTACCCAGATTGTTCACCCAGGGTCTGTTTAAGGTCATGAGAAGGGAGTTGTCTGTTCCCATAACTCTCAAAGTTGGATATTAGGTGGGCACAGTAATTCAGTTACAAATAATCAGATACAACTCCTGCAACTGGATCTATTTCCTTGTCCCAAGACAAAGTCTTGAAATAGGGAAAGATGAAGAAGGTTGGGAGGCTACACCTCATGTCAAGGTGCCTCCACTGGACTGCTCTAAGAGTTGGGTTCCCTTTGTGTGGTACTTGTAGCACCTGCAATAAGAACTGGTATATTTTTTTCTTTTTTGGAAAATACATTTTCCTTGTTCCCCATCTGTTGAAGTATTAATGGAAACAACTACCTCTGTGTCATGGCATGCCAACTCTGTATGTTGAGTCAAGTGCAACTTTCAGAGATAAGATAAAAAAAGCATCTGGAATCACTCCCGTGGACTAATTTCTCTCGTTCTAATAAAAATTAAATAAATGAATTAAAAATGCTTTGGTATTACCCTAGAGGTGCATGGTATTATGTTCTTCAGTATTTATCACAGGACATGGCAGAAGCCTGTTGTTGGGCAGGAAAAACAGCCCAAATGCAAAATTACTACTAATTTTCTTTGACAAAACCAGAATTTGACAATAATAAGTTCTATCTCAAACCTTACTGACTTAATAAACATTGGGGTCATTTTAATGAACACTTTCTTGCTCTCAGACAAGTCTCTCCTCATTCCTTTTAGCCCACTTATTAACTCTTCTGAGGCAACAGTGTTTGGAGAGTTCCCATCCACCCTGGATCAGGCTCCAGCAGTGACACCAGCGACTCCTCCATTACTGCGGTAACCAGTGGTGGCCCTGCAGAGTCACACACTGGCTCTGGAGGCAGCTGCTCCCAAAGTCCCTTTTGGAAAGGTCAGGAAGCCTCCCAGAGCTCTGAGGTTTGACCAAAATCCCTGGGGATGGGGTTACTGTGATTGCAATATCACTCCAATCAGTAAAATAGAAGCTTCTTTTCATCAACAGTTAATCACAGGACTTCGCTGTCTCTGAGTTCCTACAGTTGCCTTGACAAATGAGAGCACAATAATATAAATAAGAAATGACAGTTTACTAAGGAAGGTTAACAGAAGGTCGTGACCTTTTTCTAGTTGACTTCTGCAGCTTATTCATGTGTGAACACACACTTTTGTAGCTGTAGCCTGAGCAAGCCCTAACAGATCTGGACTCGTGCCAATAACCGAGCTTTAAAATTACCATTAAAATGGCATTTATGTTCAGAAAATACCAGTTCTGCTTTTTTGTGATGCAGAACAGTTTCACATTGGAATAAAATATTAAATGAGACTATCTCTACCTTTCACAGAGTCTCTCACTGACACAGATTGTCAGTGGTACCTCTGATTAACAAACCAGGAGGCATCATGCACACACACATCTCCACTCCCTTCCTCAGACCATGTTACAGCTCTCTGAGCAAATTCACCCACAGACCCTGACCAGAAATGCCCTCAAAACACCACACGCTGGTTTGGATCCACAGGGCACAGCATCAGGCCAACAGCCATACACTAGTAAATGTCAAATATTAATTTGTCATATTATTTGTGCAGTGATTTAAATCCAGATCCTTTCTCATCACTCATTTTCATCAGACACATGCAGAGCGAGAGGGAAGCAGGAGCTTTCTGTCACAATCTGTAATGGCTGTGTCAGTAGCTGCCAGGAAATATTTCTCTGTCAGAGAAGCAAAGAGAAGCTCTGAGCATGAAGGCTGGAGAGGGAAAGCTGCAGTACAACATGGAGATAATTAGTTTTGAAAGGCTAATCAGGTCACTGCTCTGGTTGGCATTTCTGTGAAGATGCACATGCCTCCCCCTTACCAGAATGTGCCTCCTGATACAGGTTTCCCTTAGTGAAGTAAGACTTTCAATACCACAGAACTCTGAATGATCTATCCTGCCATAAGGGGCATCAATTATTCAGGAAAGATCCCTCACCCCTCAGAAGGAGCATGGATCCCAAATCATGGGGTGTCCCAGGTTGTGCTGCTCAGTCCCTTCCCCACATGGCTCCAACCAAGCACAGAACCACCCGAGGAAGGGAAGGTTCAGCCAAAGCTGGGAGCAACATTTTAAGATTATCTCACCTTTTATGTGCCGTTGTCTTGTGCATATTCATAGAGTCTTGTGTCTTGCACACACCTTTGACACCCTAAAAGGTGGAGATACTGAGCATCCTCAGCTCATTCCAGATGTGAAATGAGGCCTTTGGGTCTCAAAAACAATTGCTCACAAACCCCAGCAATGATTGATCAGACCAGCAGTACACTTCATTCTGTCGTCAGATTGTCTTCCTTAGAATTAAACAGCTACAAATGGCTGAAAAAATATTTTTAAAAAACCCACCAGTTATTTCCTGATGACATCTTTCCCTTTTGTCAGAAGGATGCTCTATTTTGTTTCTGAAAAACACGATCAATCTTTTCACTAATAATGACTTGCTGAATAAAATCTGTGCTACTTCCATGCTGCTCTTCTAACAATACACCTTATTTGTACCTTGGCTTATAAAAAAAACCCTGTACACCAATCGATCATTTCAGTCACTGGTGAAATAAAATCAACCATGAGATGAATAATGGGAGCAGAACAATGGTGCACACCCATTTAATGCTCCAGTTTAGACTAAGGGATAACTTAAAGCACAATGAAGTTATAAAGGCAGAAAGAATCTAACAACCCAGAGCAACAATAAGCCTTACTCCTCCAAAAACACCAGTTAACCTCAATGAGAAGCTGTTTTACTCCCATTTGCAAAATGACTCCTTGGAGCAATGCAGAGGCATCAATAAAGCACCAATTCCCTGCCGCATCCTGACAGACCTTCCAGCAGCACACACAGTTTTGTTTGGGAGCTCACTTTCCCCTCAGGTAGTAAACAACCACTAAATTGCTCAGACTGTGACATCTGATAGCCAGAAGTTGGCCAAAGTTGCAGGTCAGCACAGCCACGTGCTCCTTGGCATTGTCATCTCCACAAAGGTTCAGGTGTAATCAGTGTCAGCACTACGTTCTATGACTTCAGCATTGCCAGTTCATTTTATGTTTCTGTTTTTGTCTGAAGATTTCAAAAACATGGTTTCAAAGCAGCTAATAGTATATTCTCCTGCAGTTCCTGGTCAGATAAAATATGGTACAGGAATCAAACACCTTAAACTCCGTTTGAGTTTTTAAAGAATACCAAAATGTTACATTTAAGAATATATTTTAAGAATAGAAGAATTGTGCAGAAGGAATATTAATTTAACTAACTGTTTTAAAGGAAAAAGAACTGCAGCAAGCTCAGCAAATTAGGATGAAAATGAGGAGGACTCCTGCTTTCAAAAACTAGAGGTTTGGACAATTTTGCAAGCAAAAAGGTACTAATTAGTCATCAAAAAATAGACCTGCTCATGGGTGTATTAGCAGTCAGTCCCCAAAAGGGTAAGAGAAGGCTGAGGTGAGGTAACAGGAATCTGAATCATGCAAGGTATTCCTGGGCTGAGCTCCCAACAGGCCAAACTGAAAGCATGGGGGACCATATGAAATACTGCAATCAAAATAAAATCACTATCTACAGCCTGTTTACACTGTCAAGGTGGAGCTCAACTGATAGAATTATTTTCTACGGCAATCTATCATCTTTCAGTGAAAAAGGAGTGCAGACGAATGAATTATAAAGTTAGGATAAAGCATTTGACCACAGGCAAGAAATACAGGGCTTTGTACAAACCTTAAAAAGGAGCTGGACAATGGTAAAATGAAATCCTGGAAGAAAGGAATTGGTGAGATACTGTGCAACGGGAAAAGCCAAGGAAGACAGTTTCTTGTGAACAAAATGATAATACAGTTCATGAAAGCCTACCCTGAGTTAAAATAACATCGCTGATGCTGTTACTGCAGCAGTGAAATGCAATGGAGGCTGGAATCCAGGCACACAGCAGAGCCCACAGGATATTACGGCAGCACACACTCATTACCTGTGTCAGAGGAGATCTCAGGAGGAAGGAACTGCTCTGGCCTGCAGCAGCTCACCCTGGGTACCTTTCACCTAAACTCCTCTGATGATGCACAAAATGTAGTGACTGTTGGTCAGCACATCAGCTGAAGTCTGACCATAATTCATTATGTGTCCTAACATAAGCTTATGTGATGTTCTGCTTCTGCCCAAAGTCAAGCTTTTGCATAAGAACAAATTCTACCCTATAATGCACTAACTAGACTTGTATTTCCCTTAGGAAAAATATAAATGGGTTTACATAGCATGTGGCTTTAAATCCTTCTTTATTCTGTTAATCTCTCGCTGTGGAATTATGATTGAAACGTGAAACGTATGTGTATTTCCTGATAAGAACCATTTTTCTTTAGAGGCAGATGAAATATTATCAAAAATATACACTTTCTTCAAGTTTTTAAACTGACGATGGAAATCCCATAATCAGAACATGGCACAGCCAATCCAGGTTAAGTGATAACATTTTTTCAACAAAATAAAACAAAACCCCAACCCTTTGAAGTGTTCTTAGAGTTACATCTTCATAATCCAGACATGAGAAGATCTGCACTCTCGACAACTCTGAGTATACACTCTTTGGCTGGCTCCACATAAAACCCAGCATTTCCTTCTCCTTTCCAATGTCTCCTCCGATTGATTACCTAACAGCAGTGAGACACAGCACAAAGCATTACCTTCACATGATTTTCCATCTTCCCCCAGTTTCTGGCCAGCTGGGCACTTGCAGTGGTAGCTGCCGATGGTGTTCCAGCACTGGCCATGACAGCCCCCGTTGTCCGTGGTGCACTCATTGACATCTGTTGGAATAAAGGACACTGCAGTCAGTAAGGAGTGGGCATTGACCACATTTCCTGGGGATTTGAGGACAGTCATGAGTCATTCCAATGTGACTAAATGCAAAAGTTACTGAGATGTACAGCTAAGGAGCCCTGAAGCAACCCCAGGAGAAGTGAGTCCCAGATATGCTGCTGAGCCCCTCGACTCAACAAAGCTGTGCCAGGGGAGGCTTAGAGTGGATATCAGGAAAAATTTCTTCATGGAAAGAATTGTCAAGCCCTCAAAGAGGCTGTCCAGGCAAGTTGTGGAGTAGAGAGATTTAAAAGGCAGGTATCATTAGAGTTGGAAGAAACCTCTAGTATCATTGAGTCCAACAATTAGATGACTGGATTAGACTTGAGGACACGGTTTACTGGTGGGCTTGGCAGTGCTGGGGGAATGGTTGTACTCAATGGTCTTAATGGTCTTTTTAACCTAAACAACTCTATAATTCTAAGGGTTGCAAGGATGGGATTTTCCTCATCTTCTTCTGCACAAGATGAGTGCAGACCCACCTGGCTCTGGCTGCAGGATCTACCCAGCTTGCCCACCTCCACCTCTGTGCAACAACGTCAGGAACAGCCTTTATACAGTAATTTCCAGCAGCCGTGGCAGAGATGAGAAACCTCTGAGAGATGGTTGTATTTTAAATCAATTAAGGTCCTGCTTTCCATCAGGCACTGGTATCCATACACCTTATTCACCTAAGTTAGTGTTTCCCTGCATGCAAAATAGGACCTTACACATTACAAATGAAGAACGTTATGGACAGCATGGAAAAAATAAAGAAGTAAATAGCCAATGGCAGAGAAAAATCAATAGCAAAGACATTTGCTTTTTAATCCGTGTACTTGTACACCCTATACAAGAAATTCCAGAGAAATCATCAGGCCCAGGAGGAGGTTGCAGGTGACAGAACTCACATCCACAAAGCCTTTGGCACTGGTAGGGATCACATATTGCATTTAGGCTACAGAGCACGAAAATCAGGAGGAGGAAGATTAAGCAACAGGAGACAAACATCATCATGACTGTAAAAACCACAGGCAGTTACTTCATATTACCGGCGCTCCATGTTCCCAATGGGGAAATGAGGCTTTCAAAAAAAACCCATTTAATTAGTTTGCAAAGACAAATCAAAAAAAGATTTTCATTTTCATGCAAGAGAAATGAGAGCCTTTCAACTGCAAACCTTCGATGTTAAAGACTAAGATTTACCAAGGTTTGTTAGTTCTTTGATGAGCTTGAGCTTTCCTTTACTGGCTCGTTTCTGATCCTGGCTAAAAGCCAAGGGTAAAAGAAATTTTTGAGGAGGCTTTAGACTATTAAAAAGCTAAAATAAAATTGTAATGTGAAACACAAATATTTGCTGAAGTGCAGCTGAAGAGGCATAAACTCACTAAAACCATCTACTTTCTCTACAGCTCCAGATTCACAACAATGACCAACACAACAAAAATTTCTTTGTTCTCAGTGACACTGAAAAGCACTGGCAGGCTATATAAAAATTAAAGTAAAATTCACTTATCTCAGAGCTACACAACAAACCCAATCCTAACTTGCATGAAGTCAACACGGCTTTCCTCAATTTCATGGGAACGCAATTCAGGGAGAAACTTTTCCAAAGAACCCCCCCCTCCACTCCACAACGCAAAAACAAATGGTACCAAAATAAGACGTACGTCTGTTCCTTCTCCTCAGCAAGAGACAGAGAGAACATATGACAGGCGACAGATTTTGGACATATTCCTCAAAGCACTGGGAGAAGGCACGACGCTCTCAGCATCGTGCAGGAGATCGAAAAACAGGCACGTTCCAAGTGATTTACTCCCCCCCTAACTCACAGACATCTTGATGTGCCTTGTGGTAATAAACAGTAATGAGCCACATAATAACCCTGCTCCACAGCTTTGACTTCTATTTATACTAACAGTATTGAAAACTAATAAAATCTCTTGCTCTTTTCATTTTTTTTTAACAAAATAAAGGAAGGAACTACTTTTTCTTCTGTGCCACGGTCAGCACCCACAATGCTTCAGGACCTCCCAGGATAAAATATTGACTGAGGTGGTCTATGATATACAGATCAATTTATTAACATCAGTGTCTATATTTTGAACCAAAATATTGGAAGAAAACCTTTCTAACTGAGGAGATAATCATTATCCTCTTGATTTCACTAGGGTGCAATCCATTCCAAAGTGTACAGTGCTGTTGCATACTAATACATGTTTCTTTGATTGCAGAGTGTTCCACTAGCAATCAGAAATCTTTTCCTTTCTTGTTCAGCATGAAATGCCGTGGTCCAGCTATGAAACCATCGGTGCTGTGTGACTGAGAACCTCATTTCCTCCTTCCAACTCTGTCTTCCAACTGCTCTGTCCAGGACTTCCTTGCACCTGCATTAATACTTAATACTTTCATCTCTTGATGAAATATTTTCATCCATTTCTTTGCTGCTTTTTCCATCATATGCAGAAAAGCTGACTTTTCATGCCCATGTCCCTTTAAAAAAATACCTTATTTAAAGTTAATTGTCATAAAATAAACTATAATTAATTTCTGAGTTAAAACACCAAAATAACCTTTTTGATACAGCTTCATCCTTATTACAGAACATTCACATTTGAAGGAATGCACTCACTAGGTATAAATCACACTCATTTTAACCTTAATGCCACGAAAATTTGCTCTTTAAGCATCCTCATCCTTTGCTGTCCTGTCTCCTGTACAAGACCTTCTCCACTGCCTGCACTCTGCCAAGTTGTTTTCTGCAATTTGATAATAAAGGTCAGATGTCGCCTCGATCCAAGAGGCAGAAAAATAAATTATGTCAATGTGAAGTAATAAAGAATGTGTTTTACATTTGTACAAGGACTGTTCAGATGGCTCTTACAAGCCACAATCAGCAGTTTCATATTCCTAAAACAGAGTAGTCAGGATTTTAAAATCCTGATACAGCTTTGTCATTGGGGGAAAAAAAAAACCCTCACCAAAAAATAAACCCAACAAAAACAATTCCATCAAATGATAAATTTCTGTCTGCATTCCACATTCAATGTCACTCAAGGTTGTAAATATATTTTGCCTTTTGAATAGCGAGAAAAAAATGACAGAAAATTTCTGACACGTAACAAGTCTGCCACGTTAGGTCTGACAAAAGTTCAGTGTTATCAAGCCTATCAATCCATCTGTAATGACATGCTGTAGGCACTTCAAAAAAAAAAAATGTGATGTTTGCTACTGCAATGTTTCACATTTATTTATACAGCCAATGTTGCAACACAAAAACATTATCGGTGGGACACACTGGATGTGAGCCTTCAACCCTTCCATGGGAAAAATAAGTGAAAATGCCTTTCATCTAGATTAATTTGATATTAACTTTATATATAATCTGTCTTCTATACTGTGGGAAATCCTTCCACTATGTATTTTAAATCCACTAGTATGTTAAACTATGGATTGTTGACATGTGTCCATGTCTCAAACTCCCTGCAAACGTGGTGTTACAGAATGGCACTACATAAAAAATCTCATCAAGATTTGAAATGTAAGAGAACATTCCTTTTTTCCATGCAACAGGCTACTTTTGCCCAGTTAACCATGTCTAAGAGCTGCATGCTAAATGGACAAGGACTAATTCCAATCCCTTACTTCTTTAGTCTTGTTTAAAACCAACCCTTCACCAAGTTTTTTGAAAATCTAGGTGATTTCTGAATTCCTACAAATAAATTAACCTTTACACAAAAGGAGACCCTGGACAAAGTGGTTTTCATTGGTTAAGTCAATAAGTAAGATAACCAAAAGAATCTCTTAGCTTTTAAGCTGTCCATGAGCACCAGTGTTATTTATTTAACACAACCGCATGCAAACTTGCGATTTTGGTGCCCAGCTTTGGAGCTCACCCATGCTCTGACCCATGAGCCACCAACCCCAGAGCGTGTCAGAGCTCCCTGGACTTGTAATAAATCACTGAAGTGGAATAAAATCTGTAAAATCATTCACATTGTTATTGCAATCCTGCACAAACAAAGCCCACCAGCACAGAGAGAGGAGGTGATTTTGATTAGTTTAAAAGCATTAGGCTAAAACACCCTGCTTCAATTAGGGGTCAAAGTAACAGAACACGTTTATTTAGTGAAAAGAGAGCATTTCAATATTAACACTAAGGACTTTCTCCTGATAACTACGATGAAGATTGTCTAATTTCAAGAACTTAAATGTTAAATATCACTAATAATGTAGTTTGATTACTCTCTCAAACAGTCACTGGTAGCCTTATATCAACTTTTATAGCAATTTAAATATGTAAATTCCTAACTTAAAAAACATAAGTCAAATGCTGTTGGGTAAAAAAAAAACCCTCCTAATGGTTAGGATCAAAGCATAAATCTGGTTTATCATGTAGCAATTTAAATGCCCTGATATGTGCACCTTATTATATCTGAGTGCCTGGTATATAACGTTGTATATCTGCAACTATTTTACAATTTGCATTTATTAGGTGTCATAGACAAGTGTCTGCAAATCACAATGCATACTTGACAATCTTTTACTTATAGATCTAAATAATTTGATTCAATTTTTTAAAGTGCTAAACAACCAGCCAATAGGTACCTCCTGAACATACTTAGCTCTTACACACCGGCTTTTTTTTAAGTTACAGCTTAGATTGTCTTCAACCAAAACCACATGTATAAAAAAACCCGGAAACCTGAGAAAGTTGGTTTGAACTTTAAAGGCCACTCTCTGCTATGAGACAAGTAGTTCACCCAAGGCCATACACACATACATCATAGGAACGTGATACATAAATATAATGTAATGAGCAAATGTAGTGGACAGGCTGTCGGGCACAACACTCACACCCCACACACTGCATTTGTCTTTTTCTCGGCTTTCTGCAAAAGCTTTGCAGCAGTTGTCTTTGAACAGTAATTGTCTCTAAAACATAAATTACATACATCACTTCCAGCACTAACCATAAATTATCCGCCTGAATAGCAAACAAAGCTGCTCATTCTGATAGTCAGCACAGCCCTGCCCGGGTATTGATTAAGCACTCTCAATGCTTTATTAGGTTTTCTTCCTCCACAAAGTCAATAACAGGATGAATATTTCTTCTTGGGCCGTTATGAAGTATCGTAAATCTGAGCCGTTATTAACAAGCGCCCGATTAGTGGAGCAAACTTATCTGAGAGTTTGGCACAGGCTCCTCGAGTGTCACCTCCCTGGAAACACCCATCACTGCCACTGTCTCTGTCAGCAGCTGTGCTCTCATAGCTTATCACCTCCTCTTTTTCATTTTTTGTCTTTTTTTTTCTTTTTTTTTAATTAAAGAAATTACTGCTGCACTCGTTCCTCTTTATCCCCATGTCTCATCTTCCACATGCAGAGAACATTAGTCACGTAACGACCATGTTCATGGCCTGTGGTCCTCAAGGATGTGGGTCTTTGCCATGGTTCTTTTATTTTGTTTCTGGGGCACTAAAAACTTCCATTTAATGCAACTTAAGATGCAAAACTCAAGCAAACAAAGCTTCTTGTTAAACATACTTAGCTGGAATTCATCTTTCCTTATTAACATCGTCATCTGAAAAAAAAAAAAACCAAAAACACTCAATCATTTGCACTTGCTCACATTAAGAGCAGCTCCTTTGAAGTCAGGATAAAATTCTGTAGGGGGAAAAAACAGGCTCAAAGTTTAAATAAGTGAAACAACAAGTTCTTAGAACACAAGGTGTTGGCAGACACTGCTGTGTTGGACTGGACCTGTAGCTCATCTCCTGCCACTGCCGCAGGTACAGAGATGGTCCCTTCCGCCCCAAGCTCTCCCAATCCTGCTTTCCGCTGACTACAGACCAGACTCAGTTCTGAAACATGGCATAATTTAAATGTCCTTTTAAAATCTCTATCCCTGGTCATGGCAGTTCTACATAACCATGTACATGGCTACACTCTCTTCTGTTCATTCCTTATGTCCCGCACATCGATGGCATTTTGCAACAGCAACTTCCCAAACGAAACTATTATGTGAAAAAATACTAGCTTGGGGTATTTTTAATCCCTCTTTAAGATTCTCTACCAAGCAGGAACTATCATTTCCTAAAAAAGTGAAACATGAGACCAAAATTATGCCCGAAGTTTTCCTCTCTACACCAACCAGAATAATGAAACCAAAAGGTGGAGGAAAAAAAAGGTCCTTCACAGTACAATGAAATCCTTTAATAGTGCTCGGTTTTAAACTATGTTTTCCCAGACAAGGTATGAATAATGCAACTGAACACACCAGAACATCTGAATAAAGCAACACCAGTCTAACAGATGCTAATTGGCAGCAATTGGAGTTGATTGTGGAGTGAGGCTGGAGCTATGATTACAAACAGAGCTGATGCAACCCAAACCTCAAGTACTGCTGCTGCAATTAAAGATATTTTATCAAATTAGACAAGTGTTTGCCTTTGCTTGCTATGATGGTTATGAGCAAAACATAAAAGAGAGCATTGCTGGCTGTAGGGCACCTTCCTCGCAATCAGAGCTCTGCAGAGATGGGTTTATTTCTGCCTTGACTTTTTGTGCCATAAAATTGAGCATTTTTAGAAAGAACTGGAGATTCTGCAGTGGCATCCTTAGAAGCTCTTGCCTTTTGCCAAGAAGTGCTTTTGCTCTAAAAATGCAGGCTCTTGGTGGTGTATCTCACCTCTGGCACCAACAAATGATGGTTATGCACATACAAGCACAAAAAGGCTTTGAACTTTGAAAGTTTGATTCCACAACGTAAGCTCTTACATATTTTGCAGGCAGGTAAACACTCTTCAAACAACATTTCCACAGCAGTGACTATTAGTGAGTTTTCAGGACTCTTAGCAACTGGGCTTATGTTTTCAGTGCCAAATCCCAAGAACAAGTCCAGTGGTTGAGTCCAGCTGAGTCAAGTCCTGGTACCCAGTAACGAGCAAAACAACAAAACAAGTAATAAAAGCCGAGAAAAAGATAAAGGTGTCCATGGCCGATGCCTTTCAGACTCCCCAGGACAAGAGATGAATGAGCAATTTCAAACAGAAATAAATTCTTGTTCCAGGTAGAATCCAGATGTATCAGATTCTACCAATTCAGTTCTACGTGGGATATTTAAAAGCTCTGCTATATAATTACTAAATACAGCAGCAGCTGGAGTTTGTGATATCAGGAGCACCGGGAGGACAAGCTCCAGCCAGCAGGATGCAGGAACAGGGAATGGAGCACAAGAATGGCTTATCTGGAAGTCAGCTTCTAAACATTAACGTAAAAGAAATTCAAACCACAACTCATGCTTCCAGCTGCAGAAAAGACAACAAAGAAAAGGCCTCTTGTAAGTGGAAACCAGAGTGTTTATTCCAGCTTTGTCTCTTTCTGTCTTTGCACTCCGGAGGAGAACTGATATATCTAAGCAAGTGAAGGCTCCTTTTCTCTATGCCTGTAAAATAAATGTCTCAAATCCAGGAGTGCCCTTCCTTCCCCAGCATTGCCGTGAAAAAGGGACACGTGAAGCACTCCACGGCAAATTCTGATACTTCGGTTCACACCAGGGCAGGCTCTGACCTGGCACAAACATTATCTGGTGCCACACCTGGACGTGGGTGCCAAGAGACAGGAGGTGCTGTGGGGGAACCCACCAGGAGACAGAATGTCAAACCCACCTCT
This sequence comes from Pitta sordida, assembly GCA_013390025.1. Taxonomy (NCBI): domain Eukaryota; kingdom Metazoa; phylum Chordata; class Aves; order Passeriformes; family Pittidae; genus Pitta; species Pitta sordida. Next base: position 264,019 of record WEKX01028428.1, on the reverse strand, counting down.
ACCTACAGCCCCCACCACAGGAAAAAGCCCCAGGTCCAAAAATTGCTGCTTAACCTACAAACAGGCTGATTATTACAATAATACAGTGTGAGCAAGCTGACAAATTGGGCAGCTTAAATTTCGGGGCACTCCTATTGTAATAAGCCATTTCCTTACGAAATATTCTTTTTCATAATATAATTAACCCCAGGACTAAGCATGTGAGCAAATTAGTTCATTTTTCACATGAATAATGAAAAGCTTTTTTTCTTTTCTTCTTTCCCAAACCATTATGAACAGAAATGAGTGTAAAAAATTTCTCAGCAGAGAAAGGACGATGTGTGCCCAGCTTCCAGTTTAGAATAGGAATTCATTATGGAGATTTAAATGGAAGCTCCTATTTTCTTTTCTTATTTTTCTTAATAATTGTCTTAGCTAGTCAATCAAAAACTTCACTCATCATCAGGTCTAGCTTGGGATTGGATCAAACATCCTCTGCTATGGACTGAAAGGGGTTAAATATTCCTTCCTTCCTCTGTCCTCATGAATATTCTCTCCCAATATTTTTTTTTTGCCATTTCTAGAGGATCTTTCTAACAGTTCTGTGGGCAGAATTACTCACTGCCCCGACAAAAATCCTGCATTAACTACAATTGTAAAGTCATCTCACTTTCTACTACAGAAAACAACGTTTCTGTAATCTTTCCCTGAGTGGCTGAAACACAACCACACAACCAGGTCACTGTTTTCAAGAGACAGAAAGGAGAGCTCCTTATTCAGTTTACACAGACAGATGTGCAAGGCGCAGTCATCGTGTGTTCTAGTAACTGACCTTGTGTGCCAAGGGCAAAGCAACCCGGGGGGGGGAAAAAAACTAAAAAAAGATTAAATCTTCATCAGCTTAATTTGTAAAGAAACCCAAGGGAAGTCATTATTCCCACAGACTCCATTACCTAATTTGTCTTATGAATTCTTCTAACTCTCCTGACACCAATGGGTGCTTGTTAACTATTGCTTACTGTGACCATTTCTTACTGGGTGCTTTAGAAAGGCAGTCGTGTCATTTAGTGCTGAAAAGGAGCTAAACATTTCAGAGAGGTCTGAAACCTCCTCACCAGAAACAGCAGCAAGGTGAGCATCCTTTAACTGAAGGCGAATTCCTATTAAGGAATTCAAGCAGGACATTTAAACTTGGATACAGAGGTAGATGAAGCTTGGGCGGGGGGAGAGGGGGAAAGGAGGAATGTACAAGCCATTAACTTGCATGAAGTTTTTACCAGTGACAAGCTCTGAGCAAAGAACTGAAGAGACAGGATTTTCTTTTCCAGTTAAATTAACAATGAGCAGCAGAGCACAGCTGTGATTTCTCGAGGCCTTTCCTAGCAGAACGGCACAGAGGTCTCCTTTAAAACAAATAAATCAGGCTCAGAGGGATGGGGTAAGGCAGGAACTCGGCAGAAAGAACAGTTTGGCAGCAAGTTCCCTCAGCCTGACACCGGAATTTGAACCCAGGACCTGCACACACATGTGCTCCCCACGTGCAGCTCCTGCCCTTAGCAGAGGTAGCAGCCTCAGCTTTACAGCCTGGGAGTTCTGCTTATAAAAACATCTGATCTCAAGGTTTTTAAACCAGCCGGTGTCAAAGGTGATCACAGGCAGAAATCAGAGGGCTGGAATTGTTAATGCTGCATTGCTAGAATTGATTCATACCAGAGCCAGGGAGAGTCAAGTTTTATGTAACTCAAACTTTATACCCTGGTTCCCAACACAAACTAAATTTGCCTTTTAAATCTCTCTGGATGCCAGGCATCTGGTTTTGATGAAGAGCCATAACCAATTTTTGCAGGAGGTACAACCAAGGAGAAATTTGCATTTTTGTTTTCAGCATGACATCAGTGTCTCAGTGTAAATAATTTAAAACTTCAAAGTTACTACACGAGTTGGTCTTTTTATACATAACCCTTTTACACCCTAAAACATGTGTTCCTCTACATCTCTCCTTGCAAACAGCTGGCATATTTTTTTTGTTCCTCACTACTAACAAAGTGTGTACCATAATAAAACCTTAAATACCACCACACTCCTGTAAAACTGTTGGGTTTAGGAAAACCAGCCCTAGTTTTTGAGCAGCAGCGAGGTCCGACTGTTAAATTTAATACCGTTAAACAGAACACGTATTAGAAATAAGGTCAAAGTTTTAAACTTTTGTAGGTGTTCATAAAATTAAAACCAGACATCAAAGGATAAACACTATTAGCCCAGAAAAATCCAAACAGGGCCATAAGATTGTGTGAAAATAAATACCTATACAGCCAACACTTGTGTGCAGCACATGAGCACCAGCAAAGGCAAGTATATTCCACAGACACGTGTGTTGTTTGGAGTCAGAGTCCCATTTTCAGGAAAGTGATGGAAAAAATCAATAAATATGTTGACCTTGATCTTTATCTCACTCTCGGAGACCACTCAGAGCATCTCATTTAACCAAACCTCTTCAAACCGAGCTCTGCTGGCTCTTCAGCAGTTGGAAAAACAGTTGTACAACATACGTCAGAAGAATCCAAGGTTGAAAACATCCCGATCTGGATCGAGCACTATTTAAAACCAAGATCTATCTTTCTATGTACATAAACTCCCCCTTAAGCATGGGCATCTAGGAGGGATTGCTGTGGCTGCAGGTCGATGCCAGTTCACAGCTCAGGTTTCCACGTTCGGAATTTCACCCTTCAGTTCCAATCAAAAAATAAATTCCTCACATTCAACCCTGGCTAATTACTTTTTTGCATGCAAGAGACAGCCAAATTTGTTCTGACGCACAAAAGGGAAGTGTGATCTACGAGCGAAGTACAGGCAGTGTAGTGTTATGGATGGTTCTGGAAATCCAGCCAGAAACACACGTCGCTCCCAACATTGCTCCGAACGTTGTCCCTGTTGCCAACAGTTACCACCTAATGCTGTCTGAGAGACTGCAGGGATTTCATGTTCAAAGGAAAAGGCAAAGCCTCTCTGGTATCTCAGATACCACGCTGCCGTTACTGATGGCAACGGCGAATTTTTAACAACTGGAGAATATTCCTGGAGAAGGAAGGAAGCACCCTCCCCATGTGGGATGCAGCCACTGCGTGTATGTCCCTGTGTTACTCCAAAAACAACACACCACTCCAAAATCCTCAAAGTTGGCTGTGAAGTTTTCTGCTGAAGGAGTGAATGCAGCTAAGCCATAACTTGCTCCTCAATTATATTTGGTTATTCATTTTACTTTTTCTGTCTACATCCACCTGGCAGCTCAAAAGCCTTAATTTTACCTTTTAATTTTTCTAAACATTTACATCTCAACTCCAGGCTACCCACATCATGACCATTAACCAACAGTGAAGAGCACTGATAACATATGGATACTTCTCATTTATGTTTTTAAACACAGGAAAGGTGTGAGCAGTGGCCAACACAGGTAACACTAAAACTGGGTTATTACACCACTAGAACAAAATACCAGATGTACAAAGATGGGAGAGGAGGAAATTAATAGTTTAACAGGAAAACTTCTATAGAACACAGAGCTAAAAAGGATTATTTGTGAGTATTAAACATTTCAAAATTATTAACAGAAATTGTTTTAGCACATGACATTTTTATCTAGACCCAACCACGGTGCTACCACAGCCCAGAATTCACCTTCCTGCAGGATATTACAGGAGTTTTAATGAGACATTCTGTGGTGAGAACTCCTGAAGCCTGGAGAGCCTCTACACACGCCTCTGGCAGGTCCCTGCAGGTTACACACAGTTGTAGGGAGGTGGTTGTGAGGTGAGGAGGTTCTGTTTGGTTTTTTTCCCCAGGTGATAAATAGGACAACTTTCTTTTCACAGCTGAGTCTGGCTCGCTGGAGCACGTGACTGATGCTGTAAAGCAGTGTGGGATGTTAGATGACTGGACATCCAACTTTGCCACACACCTCCAAAATGACTATTTTAAAACGCTGCTCTTTTTCCTCTACTTTTTTTCTCTTTTAAGGGACCATTTTCTGAAATTCCTCTTGTGCATTGTCAGAATTCCTTAAACCTGAGACCCATTCCCTTGAATGCAGACCTCATGCTTAGCTCACAATAATCTCTTCCATCCTCAGGCAAAAAGTTCTTCAGCAGGTGCAAAAAACTTTTAAGCATTTTATTCCTTGATTCTTCCTTTTCCCACACCTCAACAAACACACGTGATTAAAACAAAAACTGGACCAGCACAGTTTTGTGGGGTTTTCCCCTCCAATGCTAAAGTATAATTACAAGATGGGGGGGATAAAATTACAAAATCCACCAAGGTCATTAATGTGCAAAATGCAAATTGTCTCCCATTTGTCAAAGACCCTGGGGAAGTCGAGAGATAATTGAAATGATAGATGAACAGAGGAGACTAACTGCTAATGGTCTGTATATCAATGAATCAATGTCACATTTATGAAGGGCTTGGGGAAATTATTCTAAATACTTCACCTACAACAGCTGAAGTTTAGCCTACTTTTTCTTTTTAATGCTGAAAAATTAATGATGAAGTTCAGTTTATAGTCACAAAAGTGTAAAACTGTGGTAATTTAAGCTTAATAGCAAGATACTGAAAAACTACTTCTGTTTGTGGCAGAGATGACCAAAATTCTCAGTCACCAGGGATTATGGTATAACTCAGAGCAATATTTATATCAGAGATCATTAAATGTAGGACCAGCCCTCACCCTCAAAGCATTTAAACTCATTTAAACCGTGCAACTAATTTCTTCCAAAATTTACATAAACTTGAAAATTGAGGAGTATATTTACCACTGATTCTCATGATCATCTTATTTTCCTCATATTTTCAATCACAAACAGAAGTGCTTAGGGCAGGGGCTGCTTTCAGAAGTATTTATGGGGCACTGACCAAACAGGAACAGGGAGCGGAGAAAGGAAAACCAGAAATACTTCCTTTTCAAACAAGAAAGTGAAGGAAATCCTGGAGGTACCTCTGGTACAGTTGCACAGAAAATCATGTTGTCACTTCAAAAGAGGAAAACCCACAAACCAGTAAATTACTCTGCAGAGTTTCCCAGTTGTGTAGGAGCCAGGGTATATAAGTGAGTACAGTGAGTATATTAGTATAAGGTGAGGATAAGGCATAAATAAAAAAAAAGTTTCAAACACTAAGATACCAGAATTTGAAAAAACTGGTTCTATCAAAAACATGCAAGTGGAAAGCTAACTGCACAAATAAAGCAAGATGTCTTACAAACTATGAGACATTATTATGGAGAGAGTCCATTTTGGATGTTTCAGCTGGTTGGCAAAGCCTGAAAACACACAAATACTGTCTGGTTGATGCTGGTTTGCTAATATTCCTGTCTTTTTTCAACCCACTTTCCTTCCTCTGTCAGTCTCATTAGTGCAAGCTCAAACCACTCACTCTAAAATCAGTAATGTAACACCTTGCCTTAGCTAAATGAACATGTATTTGTCTCCTTTTATCTATTATTACATGTTTACTAAGTGGTGAATAGGAAGGGAAGCAGGAATGTTCCCTCTGCAAGGTCTTGGATCTGCCCTTCGCCCCCACAGCCTCCCCTCTGCTCCCCGAATCCTTCCTCTGAGAAAGAAGCACAGAGAGGAGAGAGAAAAAGTTCCCCACCAAAGAGTAAAAACTCCACCAAAGAAATAAAGTTGAGCATTACAGAAACCTCTAACTTGCTAGTGCAGGTGGATGCCAAAGGATTCCTCTGAGCATCTGAGTTTTGCTGCTTTCCATCCGTGCTGGATTCCCACCTGGGGCTTCACGGAGACACGCAAGGAGCAAACCCCTGGCCTTTATGGATTTTCAGGAGAGCATTAACTCATCACCACTCCATCACCATGGACTCTGGGGCTGTGCAATCCAGAGGGGGCTGTCAGCCAGTGATTTCACCTCACGGGTGCACCGCGAGGTCCAGGTGATGCCTCGCAGCCCCTCTCCGATGGGGTCACAGCTTACTAAGCAGCCAATTAACGAAACATTCAATTCCCCCCATTTGCTGAAGCACATTTGTTCTGCTAGGTTTTAATTTTTTTGAATGAGTGAAATACAAGTAAGATCATTTACATGAGTTAATGACACGGCGCAAGTTAACTGATGGCTCATTCTGCACGAGGAGATGGCTTTTCGCAGGGAACAATTTACACGCAGCCTTTCAGGGCCGTAATTACTTACAATACCAGAGTCTCAGCACATTCTTCCCTTTTTATTTTTTGCTATTTTACAGACGTGTCACTCTCAAAGTACTAAGTGAAAACAGATTACCTGACACTGATTACCCAACACATCCGCAGAGGAAGGTGGGGGAAACGTTTCTCCAGTGACAAGTTTTGATTTGTGGATTAAATTCCCCTCTTAATTGAGCCATACTTCTTGTGCTAACAAAGTCTTGTGGAAACCCTGGGATAAATTTACCCCTTTGCAAAGTAAGTTTTCCTCACGTCACATCCTCCCCTTTCTTTCTTCTCGTTTCATTACGATTTTGAGTTACACAAACTCTTCATTTCAAATACTCATTATGGAGATACTGCAAACGCCGAAGATGTCACAGTCATTTCTTTTACAGCTTTTCTTTTCCTAGGCGACATTCATATTGCAGAATAATTTAGACAGTAATTTAATCACAGGGTTTAGAGGTCCAGCAAATGTTACATTTACATAATGTCAGTCTTTCAGCAGATAATTCGGTCCTTTGCATGTGTTAAAAGACGACATCGCTTGTTAAGTTCATGTTAGTGCAGTTAACCCAACAGATGAATGGCTGGTTTGTTAATCTGCCATATATTTCTAATTTTCCCAGAGATGATTAGAAAATTCTGTTTAGAGTAAATTCACGAGCACCTCCAGTCCACCAGAGTGACAAACCAAAAAGATTATTAAATCTCAGGGTGCAGAAATTTCCACAAAATGGTCGTAAGTCCTTGTAACAAAATAAATACCACATCTTTCCTTGTATAAATACTTCATTAGTCAATATTCTGGTTTTGCCTGCTTTGAGTACATGTCACTGGAGTCATGAAAATGTGTCTCATAAGTTTTATAATGTTCTCCCAAGGATGTATGGGGGTTTTGTAGCTTGGAAATGTAATATTCTTTCTCTTGTCAAATGCTGCTAAGGAGAAGGAAATAGGATATAAGAAATAAGATTTAGTTTTGCAGAAGTTTATTTTGTAATGCTACTACCCTAGACATCCAAAATATAAAGTAAATGGTGGCAAGTCATTACTACACTAAGAGAAATAGCATGTCTCTACAAGCGATTTTCAAAAAGCACTACTGTGTATTTAAATTCAGAAGAATAATAACCAAGGCAAACGTCTCAAGGGTCTTAACACTGAATACTTACATTTGCTACTGTATTTCTGCCTTTTGATTTTCAAGTTGCACATTGTATCCTCTCTACGTACATTAAAATTTCTTTTAATTTAAGACTGTCCAGCACCAGGATTTACAGCAGAAAAGAACTCTGCTGCATCATCCAGTCAGTCCATGCTGCTGTAGGATATTCCCTTATTTTCCACTGCCTCACTTGCCTGGGTTTTAAATGTACTGCACCCAACCAAAGACCAAATCAATAAGCCAAAAATTACACCTGGAGCTGAGAGCACATTTTGATCATTTAGTTATACCTTGGAACAATTTAAAACAGAAGTGTGTTTACCCTTTAAAACAGAAGTGTGTTTACCTAGAGGACAAACTCATACAGTCTTCTATCAATGAAATGGGTAATAGAAATCCAGAGTGAGGGCTGGAAGCCGCAGCAGAGCAAGTGTGAGGGGAGACACTCCTTATTCTCCTTAATCCACTCAGTTGACAATCACCAGTCCAAATTCTACAGCACAGAGAAACACTCACTCTCTCTCCTGGCACAAGATTTTGAAAGGATCACATTTCATTCCTTAAAAAAAAAAAAACTATTTCCTATAACTATACACTTAATAATGAACTAATCTGTATCCTTTATTAAATACGTTTACTTATTAAAGGAGCTGAATGCTTTTTTCCAGTCATTATTTGTTTTTAAAATCAAATCCAAACTGCATTTCTGTTTGGCAAGTCTGAGCTGGGGACTCCAGGAAAATAAGGAAACTCTTTTTTTGGGATGTAGCCTCTTAGCAATGAACTTTTTTTGGACGTAGCCTCTTAGTAATGAAAAAAAAATGAATCGGCTAATTTGCATTAATATTTAGATGATAAAGCTTTAAAACAATCCAAATTAAATCAGACAGAGACTTAATTACCATAAAGGTTATAAAAGGATTAGTTGCTATTGACGTTTGAACACAGCAAGTTCCAAATTCAGTTAAGACGTTGCATCTACTGGCAACTCAGAATGCACTGACAAGCTTGTCACCCAAGTGATAAAACTGTAAGCTCAAGACACTTTCTTTGTTTAATCTTCAATATATTTTGTATTACAGCACTAAAACTGGATGACCCATCACCAAATGTACTTTCTTACTCAATTGTTAAGTCCTTAGACAGTTCAAGGAAATATCTGGCTAACGAGAGGCTGGATTTCCCTGAGACAGAAGGTCCCATCAGTTGACCCCTTTATCAATTAGACTGGCACAGATACAACAACTTGTTGGATCCACATAAGGAACACACTGGAGAAAACGTGCATGTTCTTAAACCACTCCGAAAATCAATGTCTATATTGATGCACAACGAGATCTTTAATGGTAAAATCCTTAAAGGTCTTTACATCAACCAAACAAATAAATTAAAAAGAACTAAATGTTTCCTAATTAAATAGCATGAAGTGCCAAATACTGATTTATTTTTGTCTCCAACATTTCTGTGATTTTTTTCTCTGCAGCCCTTGATGTTTCCCTGTTGAATCTCACAAAAAAACCTGTCTTACAAATCCAAACAAAACCTCCATGTCTCATACAAGAAAGCAGTGAAAAGTTACAGAAGTCACTAAAAAATGTTCTCATTAGCACTTCTTTAGGTAAGAATGAGAATGAAAAAACGAGCTCTGCAAGGGCTGAATGTCACAGCTATTTGTTGAGGCTTTTATAATCATATCAGTGGCTTATTGAATTTCATTGCTGCAGTTCTACATCCTTCACTGACAACTATCAGCGAGCTTAACTCAAAATAAAAGTCCAAATCAGGATGAAAGCATAGACACAATATGCTCACACAGAAGCAAATAAAATCTCAGAAGGACAGATTTACTTTATGGTCAAATAGGGACACACGCAACGCTCCAATTCCTACCTAACCCTAGTGAAGCCATGAAAGGGTAGGATGGGAAGCTCAAATATAAAAAATGTATTGCCTATTGTATATGGACACTGCAGAATACAACCTCATAGGGAGCATTTAATCATTCTTATTTTGCAAACGAACCTCATTCAGTGTCAGGAGTGAGAAACCACTTTGCTTCTGGTTCCAAACCAACTCCAGCCTCTGCCAATGTCAAACCTGGGATGGGAAACAGCTATCCACTAGTACCAGGCACGGGGTGTGCTTCTCTGAGAACCCACAACTACGAGTAACTGGGGGCTGGCACAAAGCAAACCTTGTGTAAGCGTCGCTAACGCAGCCAGTCTTCCTCGCACTGTACAAATGAGTCATCCAGTGCAAAGTGAAGCAGTGCCTTTATGATATATAGGTTTTTCTTTACACATAGGTTACACATTTAATTTGCTATTTACTGAAGCCTCCAAACTTGGCAGTAAAGGGAGACTGCTCGATTGCCAAAATAATCGGAGAGAATTAAGACTAGACAGTGTAGTAATGACAAAAGCCTCGGGAGAGATCACACAGATGTTTCCTGATGCTAAGCAGAAACTATCTGCAAACTCAACTAGTAAACAATAAACCAGCTAACACAAGTCCCCATCCAATATAGAAGTGGGATATTCAGTGACTGTATGTGTAAAACATCTCACCTGCTTGCAGTGTCCTACATGAGGCACGCAATCCTTGGGGTTGGTGCCATGGCGAAGTCTGGAACATGTCAGTCTCCAACGGGCAAGGAGACAAACAAGATCTGTGATTTAATTAGGCCACAACTTTATTAACCTATTTCTTCAGGGAGCTCCCTGTGATTGCTCACACAGTGTAGACCATGATTCATTTTTTAATCATTTCTGTCTGGTAGAAAGCTGTGTCAATGTTTCCCTCCCTCCTTCTCTTCACAGTCAAACTCCTCTGAGTGACCCAAAGGTGTGCAGGGGTGCCTTTGCTATTACCAACTCCATGCTGCACCCCACTTCTTTGTAAGAACAACTTCAGTCCCCTCAGGAAGTGCTTGCACAGGCAACATGAAGGTATCACACAGTTGTTCAGCTCCTTCTCCTTGAGACCAGCTGAGTTTGAAGACAATTAACAGATCCTTCTATGAAGACAATTAACAGATCCCTCTATACCATTTCCCTCTGGGAAGGTAGACATTAATACCTTAAAAAACACTCCTCACATAGAATAAAATATATTCAGAAGGCAATTGCACATTCACATCACTCTTGTTGCCTTCTGGCCTTGTCACCACCTGAAAGGTAGGTCTGATAAATCCCACTAAGTCCTCCATACACAGTCCCTGTGGCAAGTCCCAAATGAATCTTGTTTACATGCAGATCAAACACTTCACAGGGCTCCTCCTGGGGGGAATTAGCCCATCTGGTCTTTCGTTGGCCAACCAAGAAATGTTCTACCTTTGAGGTACTGCTGCAAATTTCCAGGGGAATTGCCTGTCCATTGGAATACCCAGTGCAGAACAGAACCAAATATTAGCTCTCATCATCATAACTTTTTATAGCAAGGCTACAGCCCCAGGCACGCTCAGATGAAGACACGACAATCAACTTTTATGGCACTTGCAACTTTTGGGCCAATTCCTCTGCAGGCAGAGCTCCAAAGACTTCAGAGTTACACCTCGAGAGAATATGTTAATTGTCTGGCCAAGACCATAAAAAAACCCCTTCTTGTTATTGTTGTTAGAAACCAAATGACAAGCAATTCATTACTGCACTGTAATTCAGTGCAATTTATTGGTTGATTTGCTGTGAGGGATTTTAGCTACATACTAATACACATACTATAAAAAGAATGCAAATTCAGTAATGCAAGTCTAAATGAATAAGACATAACATTTTCTCACAGTTTGCAAGAAATTAACCTTTAACGTCTTTCCTATGCTTTGGGAACAGCACTTGGCCAAAAGCTCTTACAGTAATAAAGCAGTGACCCATAGCAAAGAATAAATGTCAGAGTGAAATGATAACAGCAAGCCTATTTGCCAGAAAGTGGTAATTTATAAGATTTTAATTTGAGATCATCATGGGGGGTCAGCCTTATCAAATAATTCAAAATGTAGGTCACAATTATAGCCCTTGAAGTGTGGTTCTGCTCTGAAATGTGACTGCAAAAATGGCATGTTTATTATTTCTAAATGATTTCTTTATCAGATGCATCGAGTTTACAAGGAAAATGCTAATGGGACAGATTTGCTTTTTGCTTTCTCCAGTTTTTATATTTGTGCAGCCCAGTGATTTCAGTGGTTATTTCTGATTTACATTCTCCTAAAAGGAAAATCAAGCCCCTCAGTTTCTCACCTTCCTGCTTAAAGTTCCACAGAGTCAAATTACATCCTTCTTGTTCCTTGTGTCACCAAAAGCTTTCAACAAATTTACACATATCTAGGCTAACTAGAATGCAAAGCCCTTCAGTTCTCTCAATAATGAGAGAAAAATTCAATCCACCTTTCAGTTCAGGCGGATTCCTTGGGTGGTGTCAGTCAGTGTGGCTCCATCAAAATCAATGGAGTTCTCCATCAAAAATCAATGGACTTCACTCACGTACAGCTTTCTCTACAGCACTGTCCTTGGATGTGTTGGCTCTTCAAGTCTAACAGCAGAAGGAGAAAAGGCATTTAACAGGTTTTTAAATCACCCTGCCCAAATCAGTAACTGTGAAACACTCACACCTGTCTGGAGCAGATCACTAGAAATGGCCGGAATCCAGCCTTTGCTTCAAAGTGAGCCAGACAGAGAAGATAGTCCAGGAAGAAGGAAAGAACCATCAAACACATTTCTTACCTTTTGTCACAATTTCCTACCCTATGATCTCCCAGTTCCAGGTGGATTCCTGATATAATGCAGTGTAATTGGTCATTACTCCCTGCCCTTCAGCCTATTTTCAGAGATGCATTTGGGAGAGTTCTCAGCCCATTTCCAGAGAAACCAAATTAATTCTAGTGAAACAACAGAATAAGACAAGGACAATGAGCAAGGTCTGGCTAAGGACAGGTGTGTTTGCTCCGCCACTGCCTGGATGGAGGCAGGGATGGAAATATGGAGACAGGGATGCTGTTTATTTGCAGGAGGCGCCTTGCTGTCAATAGAACACCCAGGGAGAGAATATTGCTGCTGCTAAGCAAGTCCTGTCCATCCTCTTGTGTCTTGAGAACTCGTGTCTTTGCTTCTTTCTCCTTTAAACTACAGGGAAATTTATGAAGGCTCTGAAATATATGAAGGAAATTTATTACTCCTCTTTGGTAAAACAAGCTGTAAACATGGAGAACAAAACCCATCATAACGAACAGGCTGAATTTCCTTTCCATTACAGAACTTGGAGTTGATTAGAGTTTGAATAAACAGGATTTAACACAATGTTAGTGAGAAGATGACATGAAACAGAGCCTTCATTCGAAACAGGGCCATACTCTAATTCTGTCACATCTCCAATTTGATTTAATAATTTTATTCCATAATTACATTTCTGCAGTAACTCTGTCTTTTGACATCCTTTTTCTGTCACAACTTTCTGTAAGCCAGGATATGCATTTATAAAACTCAACACTGAAATGCAAATTTCAGTGATAAAAAGTCTGTATTTGCCTGTCCTAGAAACTGTCATGGACTGAAAAACAAATTCAACCTTTGGAACACAGATTCGTGGGATTGCTGGACTCACAATTTAAACATGTGGAACTTGGCTGTTAATTCAAAATAATTTAAAATCCACCACAACTTCTCCAAGGTACATTCCCAAGAGAAGGAAATAACTGGACAGTTACACAGGCTGAAGAGCTGGTGACAACTGAACCCAAGGAAGCATAACATTAAATATAATGCCTTTCAATATAAAACAAGGTAAGAGAAATGCAACAAATTTTTCCTTACAGACAATTTGTTGCTTAATGGCCTGAAGCAACACCAAGGGCTGTTAGAGCTGATAAAGACAATCCTTAACCACAGTAACAATCTATTCACTGGGATTAATGCCATCATAAAGTTCAAGCAATGGTTTATAACTCCAAATATTGGCAGAACCAACCAATTTTCTGTCTCTTGGAAAGGAGAATATCTTACATTAAGTAAATCAAAATTCAAGAGCAAGGAGGGTAAGGGAAAAGAAAAACTCCTGTCTTCCAAATGAAAAGGTTTCACTTATGTGTGTTGGAAAATACATGATTATGAGTGAGGAACATGAAGAAATGCAATGAGAACACCTTTCTGCTCCTCTCCCTAGGTTGAGGCAGTGTTCAGGCGGCATTTTAAGGCTGACACACACAGCTTAGCAGACACAGCAGAATAAACTGCTCTCATGAGGCAAATGCCTGGCAGGAGTCACGAATGCACATGAAATGACTGGGTACCTTCCAGAAAGAGCTGATAATTTCTCATAGTCTACCAATGAAAATAGTCTGAAAAACATGTCCTGTTAAATGGTACCTATCTCTTAAAAGCTTCAGTGGACAAGCCAAAGCTCTTGAAGAGAAAGGATGAAAACCTGAAGGGTGACAGCAAGAGGCAACACAAGTCCAGACTCAGTCCTAATAAATACTGAGTGCTGTTCAAACCTTTTCCAAATCTCCATTGAGGTGACAAATCCCACTATATGAGCTTATCTTCTGACATTTTAAACATCCAACTTCTGATTCAGACTGGAAGAAAAACTCAGGAATCATTTCTTTCCTCAAGTCATCCGCCACATCCAAGTTTCCACATGGGTCTAGAGCAGATGTAAGTTCTGGAGCAGCAAGGGCTGGATTCCCATTAGAATTTTTCTCACAAAGGATCAAAACCAGGTTAATTGATTTTGAACTATCTTTTAAGTTCTCCCACACAGTAAGAACTCTGAAATGAAAGCACAATATGTTTCAATGGGCACATCTAAGTATTTTATTGTACCTTTGCTTGCACTGGAGAACAGTGCAGAGGGACTGGGCAGTATGATGCCATCTGATTTATCCCTACGGCATGCACTGGTGTCTCTCCAGGACTGGGATTCTATTCACTGCTGGGATACAAAAAAAACCACAGACTTTTTTTCTCATTTTCTAGTGTAAATAGACCCAAACCAACAAACGCTACATCTTAAGTAGAAAGCTTTCAGAAAATTTGGCACCTCAACACCTTGTGTATCATCTTGCCACTTCTCTGTAAGTGGTTACATTATTCTTGCAAACTAGCAAAGAGTGTGGAAATATTTATTATCATCTATATTTTCTGTACAGATCATCAAAGGACAGTGAAAAGTGTCTGTGTGCAGAGAGGGGGAAAGAGAAACGCAATTACTCCCGCGTGATTTGTTTATTCCACAAGTTGGACACAAGTCATTGCCATGACATTTTCATTTTCCTGGTTACAAGACTGGGTTCTAATCTCATTTTTGCTGGTGTAAGTGCAGGAGGATCAGGGAATTTTCCCCTCATTTATGTTTTGGAAAGTAACTGGAGGGATCAGGCCCGTAACCCTTGATCGTTAATTCTGATTCACCTCTTACATGTAGCAGTAGCTGTCAAAAAGATTTTGGAAAACTGTCAATCTCTAGGAAGAGATAAAATCTTGATTAATAAAAATAATTTAAAGCTGAGTTTGTTCATTGGAAAGAGAGGTCATTGGCACTACAGTGTCAAGAAGCCAATATTTTTCAAACACAGTATTCTTAGGGGAAATCAAAGAAAAGTCTGTACAAAACCTCCTGCCAAGTGAGCTAACAACTCCATTTAACAAAACAAAATCATCCTGATGCTTAGAAGAACTCCTTCCTTAACAAATAAAAATCAAAGCAAAATGCAGACCAAAGTAAAATTACATCCATGATCAAATGAGAACCTAAGGGCCAAGCTGTGCCTGTTGAGGGAAGGGGAGGGGGGGATGGAGTTTGTCTTTTAACAAGCAAAAAGACTAATGGAAATGATCAGCAGTGAAAATTCAGTTATCTGAGCTTCTGTTCCACTGGTCTGTGGTTTACCAAGAAGTTGCTTAAGAGATCTGAGTCCACAGCTCTGCTCAGACTGAGAAAGCCAAGAGCCAGACTCCACAGGAGCTGAGATGATCATATCCAGCCTGGCTGACCATTTACAGGTGTGCACCTTCTCCCATTCCAGCTGTTTCTCCAAGCTCACTCATCCCACATGTGAGAACAGCCAAAGGCAAGATGGAAGGGCTGCAACAACCAGGTCACTTCAACTGCACATGGAGATCTGCAAACCACCCCGGGGTTGGGCCACTCTCATTCCTGACGCCTTCCAGAAACCCACCCACAGAGGGAATTCCCTACAGGGTTGAGTGTGCCCTTACCAAGGGGATGCTAAATCTCCTTTTCCACCTCTGAGTACTCATGCTTTTATATCAGCACAATGCATGGATGGGTTGGGGGAGTATCCCATCAGAGATCATAAACATGGATGTACAACACTCCTTATTCATTCTTTTAACTTGTAAGAAATTTAACAAAGACAGAGAGTTTCTCTCCAAATTTTAATTTGGAGGAATTACACCAGGGCTCCAGCAGAGTCAGCACAGATCAGCGTGGGTCACCTCCAGCTGTAGTCTATGAGCATTCTTAATTCTCCAATCAGAACCTAAAATGCATTTGCATCAAGTTTTCCTTACTGAAGTGACGAGAGGCTACTCCTAAGAAGGAAAAAAATAAAAGTGAAGCCTCATTCTGCGCTTCTCTGAACCGCGCTCAGAGGGTAGGAGGATGTGTATATGTTGCAGATAACTAACTAGCTACATGACAATATGCATTGGAGATGAAACCAAAGCAAATGCCAGCATGATATATTGTGTCAGTAACATCAAAGGAGAAGGGGAGGGGAAGCGAGTGTGAAAATCAAACAGAGTACTTGGGAAAGAAAGCTAATTTTGAGTTTGATGTGCACGAGTGACACTCATTAAAAATTGACGAGTGCATGTGAGAGGATGCCACCTGGGATTATGCAACTGCTAATTAACATTTAACACCATTTTCTAACCTTATAAAATATTCTTAGCCTGCTGAAGGCTTCTTCATAACAAGCACAATGAAAGAAAAACTCCACCCTCCCCCCAGCACCTAGCAACGGAAAACGGAATGGGAAAAGTTTATGAAGTTTTTAAAGCAACACAAGAGACACGAAGGGTTTAAGGGACACAGCCAAGGTAGGACCACCCATGGTCAAGTGAACACCGGGGTCTGTGCCCTGTTCCTTCTCAGGTGCAGCACATGGATAAGCCCAGCTGAGGTTCATGACATGGGTGGGTAAAAGTGTGTCCCTGTGCAAACAGACACGTCAACACCGACCGTCCTGCCTGTAGGATCCATTGGATTTTCACAGAATCATAGAATTGTTTAGGTCAGAAAAGACCTTTCCGATCACCAAGCCCAACCACTCTCAGATCACCAACAGTCCAGGACTGCCAAGCCCACCACTAAACCATGTCCCTAAGTGCCACATCCACACCTCTTTTAAATACTTCCAGCACACATTAATATTACATTACTACAAAATCCAGCACATATTAAATATTTTCCAGCATGGCACCCAATTTCACCCTAAATGACACCCTCCAATTTACTGTAAGGCACAACTGAGAGTATTATGCGAGATCTTTCACCTTTGAGATTTAGCATGAGCCTTGCAACAGCTGCTAATTTTCCCTTCAAAACCCATCTCCTGGATTCCCACCACCATCCAGCAGAGAAATCCTAGGTTTTATTCCTTTTTGTAAAGGTGGTCAGAGGAAATGTGGACTCCAAAACCGCAGCTTCTATTCTTCCTGTCAGTTCGCACAGTTAAAGGTCCCAAAATAGTAATTTTGAGAATCTGGGTAGCAAGTACCAGAGAAAAGGAGAGAATAACTTAAAAGAACCGGAGAATTTAAGGGAGACAGTAAGAGAAAGTGAAGAGAAAGGAGATAAGGTGACAAGAAGACCTCAGCCTGGTGGGATGGATCATCATCGTAGTGAGGCAAAAGGGGCACATCTGCTGATTCAGCACAAAGCTGAGCACAAAGGAGCCTGAGGATATGCACTTCAGAGCATTAAAAAAACCCGAAACCCAAAGTAACAAAATGTATAGATGACATTTGGGTTTGGTTTTTTCTGCTGTGTGTTTACATTGCGTGTTTCATAATTTAAACAAAGAAAGGAGAGCGGAGGGACAAACCCAAACAGACCTTGCCTTTCCAGGGCCCAACATGGGGCATCCCACCCCATCTCCCCGTTCTAATGACAACATGGCTCTTTGCAGTTATGAGACATTTTTATAAAGCCTGGCAGAATTTTATATGGCCAGAAAGTGCTTTTTAAAACATAAACACCCAGTGCTGTGTGTTTACACTGTAACTTTGTGATAAAAGATGGCCCCGTGATCTCTTTGATATGGCTCTAACTGCAGAATACTGACATATTTAGGTAGATTTTAATTAATACATTGGTATTCATACAGCATGCCCAGGAGGATTTTTGTGTCTTTCTTCACATGCTTCCAGATGAACTTGCTAATTGAATGGTTAAATGCTCTCCACAGAGGCAAGACGGAGATTCTCCCTCTTTAGACTGGGAAAAGAGAATGGGACTTGTTTAAAATGTAAAAGTATACTTTCACATAGAGATATTTATTTTGCAGCAAACACAGAAAGATAAAACTTACTGATTTCCATGAACTGCCATCTTCACAGGAAAGTTTAAAAAAAAAAGATCAAACACAGACTTTAGAATCTGCCCAGAGCTTCTAACCCTTAAGCTAATAAAAGAAAAACAGTAAATCAGCTTAAAAAATATACTATCCAAAATTTGATATTCCTAGAAAAGCACGTGTCTGAAAACTGTTACACCTCAATAGCAAGGTAAGAAAAAAATAAAGATCCCCATCTTACATGCCAGAAGGAAATAGAGCAATTAAAAAAAACAAACAGGCTGGAAAAGCCTATCCAGAGGATGGGGGAGCAGGTTATTTTGATTGCCAGTTTGCAAATGAGGAAGGATGTGGATAAATAGCATGCAGGGATGTGATTTTATTTATTTATTTATTTTAAAACCCTCTTGCTAGAGCATTCCAGTACACAAACTTTCTGTTTCTCTAGTAAAGTATTTTATGGCCTCTCTTATTTCTTTATTTTTCCAAACATTTGAGTTTAGAGAGCCACCAACAGTGAATTTCGCAGCATAATTAGACCAGGTGGCTTGTTGGATTTAAGATTATTGACAACAATTGACCATACAAGAGATGCTTTTATTTGTCCACACCTTTTTTTTTTTTTTTAATATATGTTTCTGTCTGTATTCAGAGGGAAAACCAAAACCCAAAGACATTGAGTGGATTTGCTGTAGCAAAGTGCTGATTCTTTGGTCAACCACATTTTTCAGCTGCTTCAAGGGGCACCAAACCCAAGATATACTGGATTAGTTCAATGTGCAGGCAAACGTGATCAGATCCATAAGCAGGAGACCAGGAAAAATCACATTAATTAAAAAAAAAATAAAAATCCAACATTTTCAACGCCACTGGACAGTCTTATATTGTTCCCTGCCAGTTTTTAATTTGATTTATTGGAACGATCCATTTGAATCTGGTAAATAGCAATTTGAATAAGTCTTTAGCTGTGCTGAATGAAAACTCACATGATTTTTCCAGCAAAATTAAAATACGAAGTTTTGGTACTGCAAGATTAAAATAAAGGCACAGTCATTACTGCAGGAAACTTGTTGCATGAAACCAACATTCTAAAAAGGAAAACAACTTGAATTTTCTGCTCTTCAAGAAGAATCTTCAGGGGAAGATACAGACAGTACAAATAATCTGACTCCCTTCCACTTCCTAAAATGACCGTAATACGAAAATCAAAATGTGATGAATTTGTAAGTATTAAGTTATGTAAAACTCTGAAGGAAACAATTTTTTTTTCCATTTTTACAATCTTCAGCCAATGAAGCCAAGGTGCTTTCCACAAAAATACATACCCAGCAGAGATAAATGAAATTTTGTCTCCAGTCACGGTGCCTTAAAATCTCCCTCAAATTTACAACTCATATGATAAAAAGGAGGGGAAGATTTTAACCCCTCCCCACATTCCCTCTTCACCAACAAAGAGAAATCTTGATGTCTCCTGATGCAAAAGGCTCTTACTGGGTATGGTTCACTCAACTTTTCCTTGTCACAGACTCTGTTGGAAGCAGGGGAAAAGCAGATTTGTTCTCTGCTTGCCAAATTTGTTGTGTCTGGTGTGAGGAAAGAGCCCGTGGGTCTCACATTGATACCCAGAGGTGACGAGAACCACACAGCCCCTGAAACCAAGTATGGGTCGCCTTGGAGTTTGCTTACGAGGTCTTACCCACCCTTGATCTCTGGAGCCATGGGGAGGGCTTTGGGAACGCTGCTCCATCCCTGTGGAACCCAGCATGGGACAAAGATGATGAGTGTGATGTCTGTCTGCACCGGGCCCTCACGGATTGATTCTAAAACAAAGGGGGGTTGGCCAAGAAACACATTTGCCTGGTCTTATGACTGATATTTCCTGCACAACATTCCTCTTACATCATTTGGACTGTCTCTGTTGCACTTTACTGGGCCTAATAAACATTCCACACTTACTCTGCAATGTATTTTCTCCCTGCAAGACAGCCTACTCTCTATTAGCATGTAAACTGCACACTTGCCAGTCAGGCTAACCTCATCAATCTTGTCCAAGGCAGAGGAGCTTGTACCCTCTTACAAGATTTCTGGGATTGCACTTCTAAGTTATTCATCCATACATTGAAAAGGGAAAAAAAAAAAAAAAAAGAAAAAAACAGCACTAAACTTTGAAGATTTCATCTCAAGGCTTCAAAAATAGGACATATTAATGGAAAGAAAAAGGATCACTTGAGTTATTTTTAAACTCACATTTGAATTTTTTTCCCCCCAGAGGAATCAATTTTTGTGTTTCCCAGAAGAATACAGTACAATTCCATCCCTGCTTTGAATTAAGAAAGCAGAATGGAGGAATTAAGATTTTTAAAATAACTATCAAAACCATGCCTTGGATTTCTGTGTTTGTGCTCTTGCTCAATAATGACTCGCCACTCACCCCCTGAGGAGCAGAATAAATTAAGCATGTGCTATATTAACGAGCTTCTTATTCTGGGGCTGACTTCAATATCCCTGCATACCCCTGCACCGTGCGCAGAAAATATTCTTCTCCACGCCTTGAAGAACAGGGCTCTAACCTCACACTGCCAGCCTGCCCCGCAGGAAAGGCTCTGCTGGGAAGGGGTTACAGGTGAAACCAGGTGAGCAAAGAGGGTCCTCAACATGTCCTTGATGATCACATCCTGACCTGGTTCAGCATCCTGGCTGAATGATGACTGGGAAATCAGCACATCAGGAGGGAAAGAAGGAATTAGACAATCATTGAATGGCCTGAGTCGGAAGGGACCTTAAAGATCATCCAGTTCCACACTCCTGCCATGGGCGGGGATGTCTTCCACTATCCCAGGCTGCTCCAAGCCCCATCGAAACTGGCCTGGAACACTTTCAGGGATGGGGCACCCACAGGGACAACCTGGGCCAAGGCCTCACCACCCTCAAAGGGAAGAATTCCTTCCCAACATCCAATCTAACCACACTCTTGTTCAGTTTGAAGCCATTCCTCCAGACCTGTCACTCCAGCCCTTGTACATAGTCTCTCTCCATCTTTCTTTTAGGCTCCCTTCAGGTACTGGAGGGTCACAATTAGGTCACTCTGGAGGTTCTCTTCTGCAGGCTGAGCAATCCCAATTCTGGCCTCGTAGCAGAGCTGCTCCATTCCTCTAACTTCAATTCCTATTCCTTTGGGATTTCCCAAGGTAAAAATTGCATCTGGGTCACAGAATCCAAGTGTTGCAGATGGGCACAAAATTTGTCTAGCTCTTCTGAACTCACTTGTATTTTTAAAGGGCTCCACATACTGTAAAACTGAGTTCCTTCATTTTGTATTGCTTTAAAAAGTAGTTCACTTTCCTAAAAAAGGACAGATTGGCAGCTTTATTTTGCAGTAAGAGGAGAAAGGCAGAGAAAGATTATGAGCCTTGCTCAAGACTGCACAGAAAATCTACCAATGAAAAGACCTTTTTAAATTTCACCTCTGATATTTCAGACCCAATTCCTGAATTACTCTGGAGGATTTGTGAATGAAGAATTTCAATATGTTCCCTCCGCCTGAATTAACATGAGACTTCATTAGACAGAAGTGAACCCGAAACCTGAAAGATTAGACCTCAAAGTGCAAAAACATTTGCCATTTCAGAAGCTCCACTCTTCAGCAGAGCTGCTTCCTTGCAAAGCTTTTCCAGATGATGCTTCACAACAGAGCATTGCTCAGGATGTGAACAAAAGCTTTCACTAGTAGGAAGGGAGGGGGGGGAAAGCATCCACACTATTTCATTCTGAAGAGTGGTGTTGTACAGCAATTACTTTGCATAAAATCTTTCATAATGAATTAAGAAGCCCGAGTTAGTGCAGCAGCCAGGCTGACAGAGCAGGCAATCCATCACAGAAATGATTCATAAATTAAACCATCTCCAACTAAGGCCCTCACATATCACTGTATAATAGCTCCTAAGGAGTCATTATGGGTATTCTGTCAATAATGCATAAATTTCATGACCCTTTTAACTCCGCCACCCCTCAGATCCAAACAGTAATGGCCCATCACTCCTTCCCCAGTTCCTGGGTGCTGTTTCCTCACCCCGTGGAAGTTACTGAGAGTGCTGCCATTGATCTCCAGCAACACGAACTTGCCTTCCCCTCACCTTAATTCTTACAAACAAAGAAATTGAAACTCAGCAGCGCTGCCAAGGCTGGAGCTGAATGCATGGGAATACAATGGAAGCGTTGCTCATATTGCCAGAGCCCTCTGCAAACCATCTCTGGTGTGACACACAACGTGCATCGAGGTGTGCTGGTTCAGTTGGTTTCACTGCTGCTGAACTTGTTAATCCTCCTCAATTTTCTGCTTCCACATCATAGTTTCACTGATAACAACTGAAAAAGCCAGGAGAGGATGTCCCACTCCATATGTCTTATGAGACTTGGTGATTTTTTGAAATATCCCACCACAGCTCCACCACTACCAGTCTGAAACAGGGAAATATCAGCTAAATACCAACACTGCCAAGGTGAAACCAGCTGGAAATCACCCCCCACAGCCTAAGGGACACAGGAAGCACTTCAGCAGTGACCACTAAGGAAAGGTGCTTTTCAAGTCAAGTGCTTCATATCAAAAAGTAAGAAAAAGAGTAAATTCAAATCTGAAATATAT
This sequence comes from Pitta sordida, assembly GCA_013390025.1. Classification (NCBI taxonomy): domain Eukaryota; kingdom Metazoa; phylum Chordata; class Aves; order Passeriformes; family Pittidae; genus Pitta; species Pitta sordida. Next base: position 241,499 of record WEKX01028428.1, on the reverse strand, counting down.
TAGTTAGGGAGTAGAATAAGCAAATGTGAAATTCCATCTGACATTTTACAGCCCTTGTTTCAAGACAACTGTTTTGAAGAAGACTCTTTCAGTAGAAGAAATATGGCCAAAATCAGAAATGTGTTTATTACTACTAAACAATAAGATAATGAGTTATACCCTTATTAGTTACAGGACTATTTCAGAGGAGGAAACTGCTCTTTCTTTTAAAAAATTTGAATAAGTTAAGCAACATTTTGTCATGTACAAGAAACCATCCTGTAACTCGCCATGAAAACACAAAACCCAATGCTTGAAATACCACAGGAATTTTGCTTAGAAGGAAGGTTTTTGGGAAAAAAAACCACAACTTTTTAGCACAATGTATGTCCAAGAGAATTTGTACTTCCTATAAAACCCCCAGGCCCAAACTCATCAGTTTAGAGGTCTCTTTGAAACGAACGAAAACTAAAATTCTGAGTTCCTATGAGGATGTCCCTCACCGTGCAGCACAACCTGCAGCTGCACCCCCCTGGTACAGCAGAGTGAAACACAGCCTGCCTCATTACTGCAGCTCCTGCAAGTCATTGCTATTCATCTTGCACCTTGCAGGGTTCACTCACGGATCACTCACATCAATTACTGCTTTATGCTACGAGGCTCTGATATTACCTCAAGGAAAGCTCTGCACATCCAAATTCAAAGGCTGCCAAGGTGCAGTCGTGACTTAAACATTATCATTTACTTTTCACGCACAACAAGGAAACCCATCATTGTGAAAAGGGGTAATCAGACGAATAAACTTGCCTTCACTTCATATAAAGGTCTGCAGTTTGCAGTTCTGAGTATGGAGGGGAAGTGTTGGGGTGTTCCAGCAGTAAATATTATTCAGTGTTTATTGGAATTTTCCAGGAAACAAAAAGAAAACAAAGAAAATGAGATGATGAATACAAGGAACAAGATGATGAATACAAGAAACAACACAGATTCACAGAATATTATGAGTTGGAAGGGACCCACAAGGATCATCTAGTCCAACTCACCACTGGTTTTGCTCCAGTACTACTCTTCAGGATGGTTCAGATATTCCTCTTTAAGGGATTTTATGCATGGTAAGCAGCAAAAGTAACCAGCAACATTTTCATTGCACCAGCCTTCTGGATCCACGGGGATAAATCACCCCTTAGAATAGTTGCACCAAATACTTCATGTCAGTTTAAACCTCCGGATGCCTAAACCCATTCTTTACCTCACTAGTAATTACTTTTGTAGAAAAAAAAAGAAATATTACCTGCTTGACAGTTTAAGCCAGCACTGACACATTAATTTTTCTCTTCAGGTAGTGTCTCAGACAGAACGTCGCTCCCAGCAGCAAAGCCCTGGCTTGGGGAGACCCAGACAGGTGAGACAATCCCCCACTGGGGAAGGTCACAGAAACTCCTCCTCGCCTTGTTTCTAAGAGTTGTTTCGATTTGGGGTTTTTTTTTCCAAGAAAAAGAATTCAGATAGACGTTTATTTGCATTTTTTTCTCTGTTTGTTTCCGTACTCGAACACGAAGAGCGTCCAACTTTCTCACAGCTGCTAATCGTGTTTGTGCTGAGGCTGACCCTGATGCTCCCCCTCTTTGGCACATACACAAACACATTTTTCTCAGGGCAACCAACATCCTGAAAACCACCATTTCCACTTGTAACAATTCTGAGGACTGTGAATACTTTAACTCCTTTCATTCCCGTTAAAAATAAACCAGGATTTCTGTTGCCATGCAGGTGTCAAGCAGAAGCTGCTGTTGAAGCACAGGCTGCACAAATGGGACAGCCACGCTGACACAGTGTCAGCGGTGAGTGCAACAAGAGCACATCCTCGAGTGCTGTAACCAACAATAAGTGAACCCTAATAAATGCAGCCAGGAGGACTTGTAGGAGCCAAGTTTCTTCCCCACGTTACACAGGAATGTGATGGGCAAGGACACAGTGTTGATTTCAGCTCTCCCATGGAATATTTTAAACCAGCACCATGGGTCAAGTTAATTTGTTACTCCCTAAGACTCTGATTTTACATCTCAGACAGCAGCACAGCCACTGAAGTATCTTAACTGCTGCTCTTAGACTATCAAACTGGTGTCAGAGTACATCTATAACTTTTTTAGGATAATTAGTGATGGGAGAAGCAGAGAAATCAGGAAGACGCCCATGTTGCCAAGGGAGAAAGTCTTGGTGGGAGTTTTTGGTTTTGTTCTCTGTTGTTTTTTTAATGTATGGATATGGAACCTGATTTGTATTTTATATCCCCACAGCTCCATAATCCTGGCTGCTCTGTCACCTGCCACTCAGCAGTAACTGTTCAAGTTTAATGGTGGCAATGGAATTACACGGATTGACCACGAAAGCTATCCCTGTGCACTGGTTTGTACGAGGAAAAACAGCTTTACACAGTCAATATCATTCCACGTGCATTTGGTGAAAAATTTTCGTCCACAATTCAGCTGCGTGTTGAATGGAGTTTGCAGGAAACTCACATCAAAAGGTTGTTCTGTATCTGAAACCCAAGGTAACCAACCACATCGGGATGTAACCACTTGACACACACACTCTACTTGAGCTCCAAGGAAGGGAGGAAAGGAACTCAACCAAGAAAAAGAATTTTCCTTTCCTTGAATTTTTGTGTGCCCAGATGCACAACAAACCTTACTTTATCTCTCTGTAATGTTTGCAGTGTTTCTTATTCAGATGAGAACACAAATTCAATCCACTGGCTTCACGTCTTTGCTTCTTACAGACTGACTTTTTTATACCCTTACCTGGCCTAGTTCCATTTATTAGGAACATATAAAAAATGATTGCCTTCCATAACTCTTCTTCAACAATGCCTCCAGCCTGAAGGCTTCATGAAGTTATAAGCAAAGATTTATAAGTAATAAATTATTGAAAATGAAAAATATCTGACTTCGACAAAAGTCGTATATTTCAGGTAACAATGACTTTTCCAGTGAAGGGGAAGATAAAAGTGTATTTAACAGGTATTCCGATACCATAAACTAGAATGCAATATTTTCATGTTCAAATATATTACAGAAAAATATGCTAATTCAAATTTGACACTAAGAAATTATTTCCTGTTGCAAATTGGAATTCCAAATGAAACAAGAAGCTGCACTAGACTTTTACAGCTACACAATCCAGTTGGTAAAGCAGAATCCACTTATAGATTTAATAAAAATAAAAACCTCCAAAATATAAGCATATTACTGTTAAAAGAATGAAAGAAATACTACAATGAGATTTCCTGCCCATGTAGCTCTTCCCTTCTCCCAAACATCCCCTCATAATTTTCCTTTAGGAGTCCTACACCCACATGCCATCACTCAGTTAATAAATTGGTCACAGCTTTTGTACAGAGAAGATATTAAGGGGATTAAAGCTTATTTTTCATGGTTGGCTTTATTCTTTACTGTGTTTGGCCAAGACTCTTCCTTGACAAAGGTTGATCTAATTCATACAAGGTTATAACATTAATTTATGTATATAAATACATTAATAGATAAAGATATACTAGTTAGATTCATTATACTAGAAAACAACTCTTGAGATTCAAACTCCAAAGATGGTTCTAAAAGCTACTATTACATGTGCTTTTCATGTTTCTATGTTAACTGAGAATAAAGACATTTTTACTGTACTGGCAGTTGACTTTGACTCCTCAGTTGAGGATCACGTTTGACTAGTTTTAGACAGTTTAAAATATTTCTGTATCTTAAGTCACAGAACCTACAAGGTCCATAAAACTGTCCAAACAGAATTTATACCCCCACTACACAAATAACACATCAAGCATGGAAGCCAAAATGGGAATGGCGCTGTCCCAACAACAGAATTGAAAAAATAGCGCATAAAAACCTCGTGAGCAGTTTCTTCTACATTTCAGTCTTAAAAACCTGTGCTACAGTTTTACTATGAAATGTTTCAGTCTATTATAATGATGGTAAAACTGTTTAAAAAGTTGTTTTCACTCTCAAGTCACAAAAGGAAAATGATGGTGTAAGACAAAGGGTCTAAGATGGCTACAGCAGGATAATTCTCTTTAAAACTTAATTCTCTTTAAATAACAAGTTAACAATCTTATTGCTGCTAAAGAGGGAGCTTCCGTGTCTGTACCTGTGACAAACAATTTCTCTAAAACAAGGTGAGAATAAATCCCATCCAGTGCAGGGATGTGAAACACACTGTGAAAGCTGATTCTTTGCCCCTTTCCCTCTGAAAAACCCTCAGAGAACCACAAAGAAACATTTAAAAAAATCAATGTAAATAACTAATCACCACTTTATGAACACCAGCAGGCACCTCCCAGCAACTGAGGTCAAACACGAGCAGAGGCCGAGGGGAGGGGAACAGCAGCCGTGGGCCATGTCCACACACCTGGAGCTGATTCCAGCCATCTGGGCCACATTACTGGGTTAATTTAAACAGGGGGATGGAAGTTTTGCATTGCCTTCGACAGCAGCTTCATGATTCAGTAAGTTCTATGGGAAATGAAAAACACTCTCATAGCTGGGAGGCTTCTCAGTCAGCTCCTGAAGACCAGAGAAGGGAACTGTGTGGACTCCGAGTGTGTTCTGTGCCTCTGGTCACTTGTTTGCAGGAAAGGGAAGAGAGTAAAATGGAAATTACAGTATTCTGAAAACAAAAATATATAAGACATGGCTGGCCTACAGAAGCCGAAAATTGGATCTGGTTACCCAGACTGATCCAGCTGCCCTAAGTTCTCCCCAAACAGGCACTTCCACATGGTCCTGAAAGTTCCCATTCCACCCAACCTCAGGAAACTTGCACAGTTCTAGGAATACATCAGAAAAACCAGCTTTTAGTTCAAGACTTAGTTTTCCCTTCCTAACCCTGTGTGCTGCTGACCGGGCTCCACACAAAATTCCCTGCAAATCAAATGTGCAGTTTGCATTTGAAAAAGAGAAGTTAAAACTCAACCCCCACTGCATTTTCCCCTACAACTGCATATTTTTGCAGAAAAGAAGTATGCTTTCCTACTCCCAGTACTTTCATGAATGCTGAAATGTGCCCTAGGTGATGCCCAAGAAATTGTCCCATTCCGAGGAAAACTTTAGATTTATCTTGAACAGTTTATTCTTTCCTCACATTGACTTTTGACAGCACTGCAATTTCATTTTGAATCTAAAAACCCTGACAACTTTTTTTTTTTTTCGTGCTGAATATATTACTGGCCATGAAGATCCTGCTCTCTGAGCTTTCCCAAGAAGGATGGGTGGATTTGCTGAGCCCTGAGAAAAGCCTCATTTCCAGGAGCTACTCAGCAAACAGAATCTATTTTGGTTTCTTCCATCAGCAGGTTGCACCATAAATACATGCAGAAGTAGATCTGCAAGCAAGAAGGTATCATCATTACGTACTTATTCTGAGGATAGAACCTGACTTTAATATCTTCATAATCACAATTTATCATTTAGAAGCTGCCCCAAGCTATTGCCAATTTATAGCAGATACCTACGCTGGGCAATAACGGCTTGTGCTGTGATAAAACAGATTTATTCTCAATTTAAATATACTAATAGAAGCAACTTTTCTCAAATCTTTATTTGTAAGATGTCAGGTAGCCCAATAAATGAAAGGAAAAATTTGTACTTATCAGACCATTCACTTCATTTCCTAGAAAGACCCCAGAACATCACGGCCACAAGGATCACACTATGAGGCGAAGCATCTCTACAGAAATCCAGGCAAATATTTATCAATATGCCCAGGTTTGGCTCTAAAATGCACCTCAGAATTCAAAAGGAATGGAGCCGAGCTGATGGACCCTCTGGAGATATTTATCTGAGAAAAGACTTTCAAATTGCCCCCTCCTCCTTAAGATATTATCTTATAATGTACTTAAAAAAGCCCCGGCCCTTGGTATTCACCAAGCAGTACTGGATGGTGCTGAAATTAATAAATAATAGAGCCACTAGCAACACCCTATTGATTTTCCGCCGGATTTGTCTGTCTCCTCAGAATTTTAAGAGCTGTTTAAACAGATATATCCATTATGTGTTGGAAGGAATTTTAAAACTCCCCAGTAGGGCTGTAGTTGATGGCATATTGACAGTATCTCAGCCTGAAATAATTTTGGACACTCTGCTTATGTTGTCTGCAGTTACAGAGCCAAAAACACTCAGTTGAAGGGCAAAGTGAAGGTCAAATGCCTAAAGCACTCACAAAAGCAGCTATACTTGAAAACTATTGTTTCAACTCCTGGACATCAGTTTGTGAAGACGGAAGCAATTCCTGTTATCAACTGTACAAATAAAATTATTAAACCATCAGACTGGTTTTCCATCGAAAAGAGTGCCCTAAGGACTGAGATTTTAACTTTGCTGCTAAAGAGCTGAGGAGTTCTTATCTTCATTTGCTAAAATAAACAGAATACCTTGGCTAATTCCCCAAAGCAGCTCCCAGCTCCTTTGCAAAGCGTTCCTTAAGTTCCTTCCCTGTGCTCTGCTTCTACTGTGGCACAATTTAAGAGACCATTTAACGCATTAAAACCTGAAGGTTTCACATTTTCAATTTGAAATGTAGGACACCAGAACATTTTCACCTTCACTAAGAGAATGAGATGATGGGGTTTCACAGCCATTTACCAATAACAGGGAAACCAAGGCAATTTTTTTTACATTTTAATGCACCACTTTAATAGAGGAGCTGTAAGAGTTTTGCTCCAACCTTGACAGGAGACTAAAACAAGAACACGTCAATCAGCTGGGTGAATGCTCCTTCTTGCACTGATCCTATTTGCTGCTACTTTTCTTGAGCAGAAATGTTTTCCTCGTTATGGTCCTGATTAAGAAGTCCGATGTGCTGACCTTGAACATCAAATTAAGCTCCACGCTGCAAGCAAAGCATCCTATCTTCTCTAGTGGCTTGTAAATTCATTAGACACTTTAGACAGAGTTCTAAAATTTGCTGACACCAAATTCATTCAATATGGAACAGAACTGTTAAGATTTATGAGGCAAATCAGCAGTTAAGTGAAACTTGCAATCTCCAGGTGATTTCCGCAAGGAGTCCCTTCCATCTCGGTCCTGCCTTGTTTTTCAAACAATGCCCTATTAAATTTCAGGCTCTTAATTATCTTCTCATTTTCCAGTCAGATGATCAATACCAAAGGACAGACAGCAGTCTGGCAGCTGTTGGGATGGGCTCAAGACAGGAAGGCGACAGCTCTCAGGACGGGGTTTTCTCGGTGCCGTATGGCTCGAGACGTTTGTGGTGCACAACACTACACGAGTTCAAAAGGAATAACTTCACCGTATAAGTTCACTTGCTGCTATGCAGTGAAAATAATTTATTTCAGATGCCATGTTTTTGAAGCTGCTGGAACAGAATTTTAAATCCTTTTGCCATCTATATTCCCCAAGGCCACAAGAAGTGAATCAAGGCTCTCTTTTACTTTCATGAATTCGAGACTTTGACACGAGTTCACAGATTAAAAAGTAACTCCTGAGCATCAGGCAAGCCCTGTGTGCCTGGTCTCTGCTTGACACATTTTGTTTTCATGTTGGAAGAATATGTTTTGCTTGCATTTGAAAAGGGGCATTTGATACCCAATACAAGTCATTAGCTAAAAAGCGGCTCCACCAGCAACGCCAGCCTCGTCCAACACACAGGGTAAGAGTCACAAAAGGAAGTTAATTCAGTCATTTGTGAAGATACTTACAGGGAATTTCAGGATGTAAAGCCTGCTCTCAACAGGAAGGAGGGATGAGGAGAGGGAGTAAAATTAGAGTAAAATTTATTATTGGAGGAACATTCTCACAAGACTACTTTATCTGATGCAAGGAAAAGTATGTGCTGCAAACCTTCATGCTGACAAGATTTAACTAAGCAGACACACTGCAGAGAAAGGGTCAACGTGAGGACACAGAGGCACCTAAAATACCCAGCAGCCTTCCCTAAATACTCAGCTGAAGCGATTCTCTCTCATCTTCCACATGGTGTGCGACACAACAGTCTCCAGCCGTATGGCACCAAGGATGCTGATGTGCACTTGTGCTGCCATCCTGGCCAAGAACCCAGAACAGCAGCAGCTGCCACAGGGATGTCTCTTCTTTCACATTGATCATTTTGCTAAATACTGAGGATCAGCGCAGCTGTACAACTCACAGCTCCTGGGTGAAGGCTGTGTGGCTCACACCAAGACTTTCGTGGAAGTCTGGTATCAGTCTGCAAGTTAATTTGGATGAGAGGATCCAAAACCTAAGTGGCAGACAGGATGCTTAACCAACTGAAGCAACCTGGTGCACGAAACAGCTTTGTGTGTGTGGAGTTTCACTCAAAGCCAATTCTACCTCAAGTAAGTGTATCAAAATAGAATACACATATAAGTACAAATTCGATACGCTGATAGAAAAAACTTACAAAAATAATCGGGACGGAAATGTTTATCTGGAGAGTGATTCAAACTGGCCTGAAGGAGACAGTGGCATCAACAGAACTTGATATTACTGTTCAGTTGACTTCCCTGCTCTTACAGCTGTTGGACGGGAAGCAGATATATCTAATGTCGACAGTAACTGCTGGAGCTGCAATTCCAACCAGGATGGCAAGGTGGAAATAGGGGTCATACCTTGACCTTGTGTAAGGAAAGAAAATAGAGACTGTAACTGCAGTCCACAAAAACCCAACATGCAAACAGGGAAGGACAGCAAAAGGACTTTATCCCACATTCCAGCTGACATTTCCAAGATTTATTAGAGAAATGAAGGTTTATAAGAAGGGTCTCACAGCTAATGACACTGGAGAGGAGTGCGACCTTCACTAACTCAAGTAAAAGCAAACCTAAATAAAACAGCCATTTAAAAGATGAGGTGAGAAATGACATGAGACCACCAGCCACTTCTGCTGCTTCTTGAACCAGAAAGCAAAAAGGAGGGAAAGAATTGCACTCATTCATGAATGGAGGCAAAAAAAGGTCACCTAAAGTTTGTGTCACAGCCAGCATTTCCCAGGGTAAATACAATTGGCTTTAACATGCAACAAAGTCTGTCTTTTGCATTTTGGCTGCTCCACGTTTGATTTAGTACAAAGTGTTTTGTTCATGCCACAGATCTGCTTTCTGCAAACTAGAAATCACAGACTGTGGTTGAGCTACACGTGAAGAGAGCAAAAGAGCAAAACCCATCATGAGAAGCTGCACCTTGTGTTCAAGCCTGTTGTACAAAGCAACCAAGACTTTTGCTTGCGCTTTTAAAAACTATTTTGCACTTAATCCAAATCTACAGCATGTCTAATATTTTTGAATGAAATGCCATAGCAACAACAAAATATCATCCTCAAAAATAATTTTATCCTTCTCCTCTATCACTTTTTCTTATCTCCTTGTTTGATGTTGTTGTGCTTACATTTGATATCCCCGTTAACCACCACCTGCTTTTGTTCTAAAATAACATCACAGCATTTCGCTTGCTTTTGCCATGAAAGGTTGGATTAAATGGTCCTTGAGGTCCCTTTCCAACCTGCTGTTCTATGATTCACCTCTCCCATTGCTTCTCTTCCCAGATTTATTTATTAGACTTTATTCCCCAGCCACTGCCTAGTGCCACATACAAGCTGGTCAGTGACCTGTGTCCTGCCACGGCATGAAGCTTCATTTAAGATTTTTAATTGAAACAGAGAGAAAATACAAACTCCACAAACAAATTTTGTAAGAGATGCTCATTCAAGAATCTTTTCCTTCACCATCAACTCAGGGCAAAAGAAAAACATTCCTATTGGGAAAAAGATGGACAAATGGGGCAGGTAAAGGAACCAGACTTGACCAGATTTTTGTTCATATTTTTTCCTGTTGAATTTCTGAGGGAGAAAAACAAACAAACTGACCACAACCAACCCACATCCCCCCTACAAAAAAACAAACTCACAAATAAAAAAACAGAGACTTGACACAACAAGTCCAAGATCTATAAATATTTTGTGCTCTGAAATGTGTGTTTTAACTACACACACATGAAAATGCTAAATTTCCATCCCAACAGTGAAGATTCAGTCTGTGGTTCAAATGAGTGTTGCCTGCACACCAGTCATAAAATTAAACAATTACTATCAACTCCTCATTTTTGTTCTGGATTTATGTCTGGTACTAAACCAGGAACTCAAAACCCAACAGGAAAAACAGAAGAAAACCTTAGCAAAACTAAAGATCTGCATTCACTGCCAGATGGTTTAACAGCAATGAAAAAAAATATTTAATGACAGTAAGATCTGAAAGAAAGACACAAATACGAGAACATAAGGTTTTTAAAGCGATTGATTAACAAGTTTATAGAGGGATTAATAAGACACATCTGCTCATGTGAGCTGGAAATCCTGTCAGTGGCCCAGGAGCATTCTTCCAGCCCTAGGTCTATGTTATTTCATGACAATATCTTAGTATTTAATGCATTTACTACCAGTGCTGTCCTGTGAGGCAGGGCACCACCAATCTCCCCATTTTACAAAGAAAACAGGGAGGCTGAGGGCCCTGTCTGGGCTCCCAGAGGAAGGAGAGCTCTGCTGCCTCAGTGAGAACGTGCCACGTTGTGATCTCATCTCCCCATTTCAGACTGTCCCAGGCTGCTGAATGTTTCATTGTTGAAACTCTTTATTCTTTAACCTACAGTGAAGTCTCAAATTCCGCACCTTCCCTGGCTGCTGTCAGACATCTGCAAACTCTGTGCCTTCAGAATCAGCCATCCCCTTCCTAAGTGTCAGAAACTCCAACAGCACTTGAGCTTTCAAGTTCTCCCAGGCCCTACAACCTCATTTCTATTTACTTTAGCAAATACCAGCTGCTTGTTTTTCCCTTCTCCAGGTTAGCAGGCTTTTACCCCTCCTCCAACCTCCCAGAGGGATGCTGTTCCTCTAGAACACGATCCCAGGAACACTGCTCTCACCCCACCAACCATTTTTCTCTGTGTGGTTTAATCTTCTCTGCAATAAAATAATTCCTAATTTTTCTACTTTTTCCAAGATCAGTGAATCTCAGTCAGCCCTCATTAGTGGAGCTTTCTTAAACAGCACACAATATGACTATTAAACCTTCTGAACCCTTGATACTCTTATTAACAAGTTAGAAACAGCTTCTGAATGGAAGAGTTGTAAATACTGATACGTAATTCACAGTTTAGTGTGGCCAAATCAAGTTCTTTATCAGTCCAAGAACATAGATGTATATAAAATACATGGGATATGTTCGTAAAGGATGGGCTACTCTGTTTCTGAGGCGAAGACGGTACCAACCAACAGAAAGGTATTACTAAAAACAAACAATTAACCAACCAACCAACCAAAACCCCAAGCCAAACAAAACCAACAACAACACAAAAACCCAACCCTCAGAAAAATCCCCAAACAAACAACAAAACCAAACCAAAAAGAAACAAACAAAAAACAGAAGTACAAGAAAACCAGAAAGGACCATCATGAAATACCCAGCTTTTAAAAGAGGCTATCTTTTAGACGAGTATCTTAGGAAGAAATTCTTCCCTGTGAGTGTGTTGAGGGCCTGGCACAGGTTGCCCAGAGAAGCTGTGGCTGCTCCATCCCTGGAAGTGTCCAAGGCCAGGTTGGAGCTCCCTGGGATAGTGGAAGGTGTCCCTGCCCATGACAGGGGCACTGGAGTGCGATGAGCTTTTCAGTCCCCTCCACCCCAAACCATTCTGTGATTCTACAACCTTGAGTTACCCTACAGTTGGGGTAAGGATGGACCACAGCATTCCTGAATGCCACATTTTGTCTTAAATAGCTGAACATCAACATACGGAAGGCTTTTGGTTTTCATTTCATGTTGTTCCGACACTTGTCATCACTTCCTTGCCTTCTCCAAAGGTACACTCACAAGAGGGTTAATAAGTGGAATGAGAATATTAAATGTGGCAAAGATGACATTTCCAAGCACAAACCTCTGACCAACTTACATGAAAAGAAGTACACCAGATTCTGTGGTCAAATCCACTTGCTCCTGCCCCACCCCCAAAGGAAGACAATTTGATTAAAGGAAGCAGAAGAGCAGCTTAAACTAAACTTTAATTCTAAGGTAATCAATCAGTCGCTAAAAACTGCAGAAAAATTAGCTGCAAAATTATCCAATCCTCCCACTGCCACCTTCCTGTTTTGCAGCCTGATTCCAGCAGTGAGCTTCACACCCTAGAAATTCATGTTCTGCCAGGGAGGAATGTGAAAGCAAACCAGCCTCACTCCTCATGCCACTCCAACACCTCACAGCAACACTGTGACAGGGCACAAAGACAGGGGATTTTTAAGACCCAGCCCAATTTCACTGCCATGTAGACCTGCATTTGCTAAAAGGGTTAAATCCCCCTTTAGGTTTGTAGAAGTGCACGGGATATTCTCAAATTTTTTTATTAAAGACATCCTGCAAGGCAGCGCTGTATTTCCATGATCTCCTGACTGCTCCTGTCAGAGATCCTGCACCAGTTAATGAGAACCATGAATCCAACATTCCTGCACAGCACAGCTCCGGATGCCTTCAAAAGACCCCTAAAAAGCCATCGAAATTTCAGCTGCAAGTTTGGTTTTGATCAGAAATAAACTTGTGATCATCCCTAATTCATTTTAATCCATGAACTAGATTTCAAAGTGCCTAAGCACACTTTAAATGCAACAAATATGACGCTGGCTTTCTTTCTCCTGAAGGAAAGAAGAGTCTGATAAGGGGGAAAAAAATCAATTTTTGTCATGAGGCAACTTTAAGTTAATTTAACAATATTTCAGGATGACTGCACAGGGATTCTCAGACTGTCAACTACACAAGTTACAATCCCTTTACAGTCTTATACAGCACCTTGGGATCTGCCCACTGTTTTAGTGCCCTAAAATTAGTTTAGAAGCCTTGCTTGCACGTGATTACTTTTTCCCTGTCCCCATTTTATGTGAAAAATTATCCCATAAGTGCTTTTAAGTAGGATTCGTGTTTCCAATAAAATCAGAAGCTGCTTTGTGGTACGGTGGGTATTTTAATTTTCTTTTATGACATAAACTTCCGCTTCTAGTAAGCAATTAATTCAGCAACAGAATTTTAGAGTTTTCCTGGAGGAAGGAGGGGACCTGGTAGCTCTGTGTCCTGCAGAAGACAGAGATGCCTCCCTTTGTGCTGCTTCACTGCATCTCCAGCTATTCTTATCTCCAGCTCAGGAGGGTGTTTTATTTAGAATGATGAGTAATGCAGACCTCAGTCACCATATCTGCCTTCCTCTTTTTCAGACTCGCGTATGATGCCTTTAGGAGCTGATGTACAGCTGAAAATGAACTTGAAAGATGGTCCCATCTCTGCAGTGGAAGAGTTCATATTTGAGGATATTAATTTCTTCTTACATTAGTGGCAAAAGGATAGAAGGGAAAATCTGCCAGCAATTAGCAATGGAGAGCTGGGAGAGAAGTCCTATTTGAATCCCCAAGGGAAATTTAAGTAGACAAATTAAAAATACCAATTTAGATTGTAGCTGGATAAAAAAGCATAAAAGGGCAATGAAAATCAAGTTTTGGGTTTAAAGGTACTCAAAACCCATCACCTGCTACTATCTTTTTATGTCTGAGGTTTGGCTTTTGTTCACTACAGAACCAGACATGATCTCTGCTCACCACACTACCTTTGAAAGCAATTTCTGCCTCATCCTCTGCCTGCCATCTAATGCTGACCAGATATGATATAACTAAGTTTTAAAAACTAAGGCCACTGTTGGGTTTTATGTCTGCAGCAAGTCTTCAAGCTTATATGGCAAACCTTTTTCTTTAATTTTCAATTTGTTTCATTTTAAATAGCGAAACGATCACAGATCCCTTTAGGTTTGAAAAGAGCTCCAGGATCATTGAGCTCTGTCCTTCTTGAATTGTGAGGCCCAGAACTGGACACAGCTGATGAGCAGGAAGACTTGAACACTTGGCAACAATCATGGAAGAGGACAAGGGGAAAGCCATTAAAAGATACCTGGTTAACAGGAATATTTTCCAATTGTCTTTAACTTCCTACTCCACAGTCCCGAGAACTTCCAAAGCTCTTAAAGCGTCTCTCAGAAGAGATTTGAGAAGGATCACTAGAATTGTATTTACCAGGATAATACTTTCAGATCTCTCAGCAGTCCCCTTGCACACTGCTTAGAGGAAGTGGCTGGAGCATTGGTGGAGCAGGTGGCATTTGCTTGGGAGGTTTGTGGCCCTTCCCCAGGAAATGTCACAGAATTTACTTCAAAACATGCAAACAGGTGTAAAACCAAAGAGAAAGCATGCACAAAACCGACAGTGTTTAATTTGTGATCAGCAAAAAATTAAGCTAGATTTTGAAGTTTAACTCCTGAAAGCGCTCAGATTTTAAGATCTTCACTGTCTTCATAAGAGAAGTTTCCATCTAAGTAACTCCACAGAAGGCGCAAGTAGTTTTACACATTGATACCATTTTAAGCCTGTTTATCATAAACCCCTCAATTTTCAGGGGGCAGTTTTAGGTGTTGTTGTTCTCAAACTTTGAGAGTATTTATGTGCTATTCATGTGTATTTATAGGCTCAGTTCAGTGGTATAACACTATCAAGTGCCTGAGGAAATTGCTGGGAGCCACTGCAGAGCAGTACCCAGGAACCAGAAGCTGGGCAGAAGGGTCGGCCACAGCCAATTGAGCTAATTGAGCATGTTTCTCTTATCCTGGTACTTAAGAGCCAGAGATTCCGTGTGTGCTGGTGAATAAAAGAACATCTGCCTGATAACACCCATTTCATGTGAGTTACAAGTTTTAGAGAGCAATTACACAGCATTTTTGTTTCGAATCCAAATCAGATGTTTAAACCGTTCTGTGATTGCACAATTATCTTGTTTTATGAGGCAACCCAAACATCACTTAACAAGATTTGAGTATCACTGTGTATTTTCAATTTATGAACAAAAATACAGAAGCCAAGACCCCAAACATGGCAGGAAGAAGCAATGGAAAATGATAACAAGGCAGTGGTGAGAATAACCTTGTTGGGAAAACACTACTCCCCACCTTAACGGGAGCAGAGATGCTCCCACCTCTCCTGCTCCTTTACTGCAGGATTATTAAACATTCAGCAGCTGCTGATGGAGCAGAAGCACAAAGGGAGGCCAAGGCAGGTCACTCCTACCAGCTTTCCCACAGCTCTCACCTGGTGAGGACACAGTGAGGGGCAGGAGAGCCCATTCCCACACCACAACACAAATCCAAACACCAGGAGAAGCTGCTGCACTTAAAACTCTTGTTGATTTTTGGTCCAGACTGGGCCTGTCATCTCTAAGTCTGGGCAAGCTTTGCAGAAAATAATGGATACAGAAAGTTAGACTCTGCTGATTTCGGATCTCTTTTCCAATCTCAATGATTCTGTGATTCTGCAAATTCTCACAGAAAGTCAGAATATTAGAGAGACAAACACATCCCTCTCTCTGGGTACTCAGAGACTTCCCATGATACAGCACAGAGGGGGGAAAGGATTTCATCAGGACTGGGTTCCCTGAGTTACTTTGGGAACTACAGCACAGACCAGAGTTTTCTCATTCAAACTTTGTCCAAATCTAAAATTGGGAAGGAGATTAAGCCACACGCTGCCTTGGAGAGGAAAAGGGCTGAGTAGACATAAATATAATTCTGTTACTCAGGAATTAATTCTCACCAAAACATATTTCTGCCACATCGAAATTGTAATATTCAGCTTCCAAATCCACAAAACTCATTCCAAGAGTATTCAGTACAAATTACACCCTTAAAAAACGCTTTGATTTATCACGTCTCATTTATATAACCTCCTTCTACAGTCGAGAGCTAATTCAGTGTTTTCTAACAGAAGATTTCCACTGTTTCTGTACTGAATTAAACAACAACACCGAAAAGTCAGGCCAGCTCTCAATCCTGGAGCAGTGTGGTTGAGCAAGGCCAACTAACAAGACTTTAAAAGCTCACATGAACCCTTCAGTTTTCACTCTAGGAGCACAAAGACCAGTCATGACCTTCACTTGAACAATGATAGGGTCTCCAGATTTCCATTTTTAAGGTGAATCGCTCCATATCCCTCTAGGCTTTAGCAAGGAATTTTAAGACTAGGCTTTTCCTCAGGAGGTCATGAACTACATAATCCCTGCTATGTGACTTGCACTCTCAGCAACCAACTGCTCAGGGCAGGTTTGAGTCTTCCATCCCTGCTTGGACCTGTCTTTCCTTCCCATGATCCCCAAGGGCTTGGCAACCCAAAACTCTGAAAATCTCCACCAAACCACGCTCTCCTGCAGTGAAAGAGTGGGAGAGGGCAGGAGCAGGGACTTGTAGGACAGACTGAACTGCAAAAGCCTTGGCAATGTGGAAGGATCACCACGAAATCTGGCTACAATCTGCCTAATTACTTGAGGGCTTATGGTGGGAGCCAAGCAGGGTTGCAGCCTGAAAAATGTGGCAGAAATTGAGGACTGCAGACAGAAGCCATTTAGAGAACAATGACAACTCCAAACCTCACAGATAATTATAACCAAAAATAGCTGCTTACTAGTTTTTCTGCCACTAATTCTTCTAGTAAAGAGCAATTACTCTATTCAGTTTCCTGGAGGAAAAGGAATGTTTATGGAAGCAAAATAATTTAATCATTCCTGCCCATTTAGGAGATTTGAGTTCCAAAGAGCACAGAAAACAGTGAAATACGTACTGGTTTTATTTTTGTTTCACCACTGAGTAATTTTGATGAGCAGAGTGCTCAGGTCTCATCTCCTTTTTGCAAAGGTTTGAAAGATGTATAGCACAGAAAATAATTCAGCATCAGTCTGGGGACAGACAAGAGGACAAAAAGGTCTCCCAGAGCTCTAACTTTTAATGCTCTGGTTTTCTGGACTTTCAGCAGAGATTATATAAATCTACATAATTTGCAAACTCATTTCCTCCTGAGTCATCTTTTATTTACCTTTTTTTCCTCGTCGACTTACAGAACTAGCTTTGTGACTAAACAATTTTGGTAAGCCTTGCAATCAACAGGATTAAACAGTGTGTGTTGGGTGAACTACAGACAGAATTCATTTGTCAGATCCCCAGTGCCCTGACTTTAATCAGGGGTAATAAAGCCAGCAGTACTGCTAATCCAATCAGCAAGTCCAATGAAAAAATAAATTTGTTACTGCAGTTCAAAAACTGCCCTTTCCCTCTGCAAAGCAAAAGCAGAATGAAAATCTCTCCCTTTTCCTCTTTCACTCCAAAGGTCCCTAATGAACAGAAAAGGGAGGAGGCAGAGGAGTTGCATATCAAAGCCCAGTTGCCCCTTGAAATCCAACTTTAATTATTAATACATGTGATGTGTTGAGCAAAGACAACACGTTTGAGGTCTTGCAAGCTTACACTGCAAAATGGGACATTGCAGAGCTGCATCACTCACAGCCAAGGAGACTGCCTTTTCAAGAAACTTCTCCTAATGAATTGATGACCTGAATATTGCATTTTTCTACTCTCTTCTGAAAAAAAAATGATTTCAAAACTTAAGCTATTTCTTTCCCAGGAAATTGTTCTCTGTGAACAGCTGCTTCTTTAATTCCGTTTGCAGAGGGGGAAGGTGCAGCTCAGAGCACTGGAAACCACAGAAGAGTCGCAAGGACTGAACAGGTCACGATGATTAATGGGCACTTGCTGACTCTGCTGGCTCAGCCCAGTGCCAGGAGCTTCTCCAACTCACCTTCGGTGGATAAGGATGGCAGCACTTCTCAGAAGCCAAGTAAGAACTAAGGAGTGTGGATATTACAACTCTTGCTCCCCTGCACTGCTCCAGGAAATGTCACGGAATCACAGAATGGTTTGGGTTGGAAGGCACCTTAAAGATCATCTTGTTGCCATGGGCAGGGACACATCCACTAGATCAGGTTGTGGTTGTCACTATTTTTGGAAGAGCTATGATAATTATTTCAGTTATTAATGTTATTTTTACTCTAATCATTTATTTTATGTGAATTAGCAGGCTGAGAACCAAAGTAAATCCCTCCAGGCGGGGAAAGACTCCCAGATTTTTTATAGGATTCTGGGCTTTTCCCACATAACACAAACAGAAAAATCCTTTGTATTCTTAATGGCAAAACATCAGCTTCCCAGGCAAATCTTAATGAAGGCAAGGACTAAAATAATAAACACCTTTTGTGTCATAACTTTTTTCGGGATTTTTTCAGAGAAAACCACAGCAGTGGAAGGGCACCATGGACCTCACCTACTTTATGTCATGTGGGTCTGCCTACACCTGATCTCTGTCTTCTGAAATCTAAACTAAACCAACAGTCCTGTGGCTTTTCCACAACCAGAAAGAAAATCCAGTTAATGCCAGTCTCTATCAAAGGGAAAAGCTTTGTCCCTTAGAGCTGCTCCTATTTCTACAATCACAGCAGCTTAACTTTCTTCCTCTGGCTGATATTACTTCAATGTACAATAACCTCTCTTAAGTAACATAATTCTGGGCAGATTTGAGTTGCTTGAATACACTTGTAGGAATATTTGTCACTCTACTATTTGGCTTGGTTTTCTTCCCCATCAGGCACCAAATCTCTAGGCTTTTCAAAAAATGAAATACAGTAGATGGCTGTCTTTAAGCATCACTTCCCACTTGCTGTTTATGAGGCTTCCAGAGATATGTGAACTCCCTTTGCCTCTCCATCAATTTTTAAAATTATAGATTCCAAGAATGTGGCTGAGAATGGACAAGTCTTTAAAAATTCATTATTTAAGCCTTAATAAAATTTCCCTTGAAAGCACAAGTTTAAAAAAAACTTAAAAGGAATTAAAAAAATACGTGTCAAAAGAAACCTGGCTAAGGGGCAAACCCCCATCTCACTACAACATTAGATGCTCTGACACTGTTATAAATCCATCTTCTGGACCAGATTTTGAAGGGGTGCAGTAATTGCTTAAAATCACTAATGATTGCAGAGCAATGGTAAGATGAGTTTGCTTTAATAACAAGATGGCAGTGCCTTCTTGAGGTTTTTTTATTACATTCTTACCTATATTGTTGTTACTTTAGCTGGATAAGTTGCTCCAGACAACAAAGCAGCTGTTGCAAAATAACCACTGCTAATACTTTAATTATAGCCACATCATCATTAACTTGTGCTCTCTCAATCTGGTGCCTCCACCTGTTATTGTTAAATTTATATTTATCCTATAATAATATCTGGGAAATAAATTACTTTCCTGTTATATAGCTTTACATTGCTCAGCAAAACAGGGGCCCAAGCACGTCCAGGACCTTCATACACGACCAAAAGAGGAGAATAAACATTTTTAAGTTCTCTTTCAGTTTTCTCTAAGGCTACTGGCACGTAATGTAATGACTGAGGAACTCCAGCCTGGAGGTTAATGCATTTTCATAAGGAGAGAAGCACAGAAGTTCATAAACACTTCATAAAGCCCACAGGCACTGATGAAAAGCAGAATATACATCAAATATAAAACATTATTCAGGATGGTAACCTCTTAGCAGGTAAGCACTGCCTAGTGGAACAGATATTTTCTGTACTGATATCGGGTTAATGAAGCAACTTTTGCTAGTTGTTCAAAGAAAAATCACTGTCTCCTCGTTCCCTCTTATTTATCAGAGCCCGTTGATCACCGAAGTGGAAGCTCTTTTGGTCCTCTGAGACACAGCAGGAAGCCAACACACAGCCATGGGTTGATTGAAAGCCTGAGATTGGAACTTGGGATCAGCCTCTAAACAAAGGTTTAGTTTTAGAAACAGTGACAGACTGTCTAGAGCTGATAAAAACAGTTGTCACACATGACAACCCCAGCACAAGTTCCTGACACCTCACCTATGAGCTTAATCATAAAACCTGGGAGCATCAAGAAAAGTTTCTGAAACTGTCTCCAGACAACAAAATCACTTCAAATTTTCCCCAGACAACAAAAAGACTTCAATTAATCTTTACTCTGATAGACTGTTCCAGGGGCATATTTGTAAATGGCCTAGGGAACCATAATTAAGCAGTTAACTTGATGAACAGCTGCACTTTTTTGAAAGCAGCCATTAAAAGTAAGGACAGAGTTACCTGCCTCATTGTCTAACAAGATCTATTAGAATAAAAACATGAAATAGAAACCCTGGAGGAGAAATCATTCTTCATAAAATATTAGACGGTTACATTTGGTTTCCCCACAGAGTTTCATTCCAGGCTCCGAATTTCTTTGGGAGGAAGGCAGCATCTCATTACTGCTCTTGCTCTTTTCAAAGAACAATGCTTGAGATTTAGCTGAAGAGAAGATATTTCAAGGAAGCGGATGACCTCTAAATCCTTCTTGGATATAAAAATTCCAGCAAGTTGCAGCTCGCTGGAATTCTCAATTAAAGCAGTATTACCTAAAGTATTAAGATGTCACACAGTCACAACAGAGGTGTGTTATTCATAAAATGTTTTACCGTGTGTGTTCTTCTAATGTGAATTTATAGTGACTCAAAATTTTAGTTATTCATAAAAATACGTACATGCATTAACACAGACATTTCGTAGGGTTCAACAAAAAACCTCCAATTCAGGATGCTTCAGTTTTGAAAAAAAGTTGGCTGGAATAAACATCGATAGATTTAGTTTCTTTGAAGCCAATTGTTTTATCAAGCTGCTACAGAATAGATTAAAGAAAAGTATCTGAAGATAGCTCGTTCTTAGTAAGTATCATGAACAATTCTTTTTTTTTTTTTCTGTATGGCCTTGGTTAGGGCTTCATGAGAAAACTTTCCTCACACTTGTGATGGTGCCAGGATGCTCCTATCAAAAGGAAGTGCAGGAGAAGCATTATCATGATATTTTTCTTTTTAAAATATCAGTTCCCTTTGTATAACAAAGTCAACTTTCGTGGCATCCAAAGTCTCTTCGCAAACAAAAAAAGAAATTAATTAACTAAAAGGAAAATCATCATCAAGAGGTCAACTTTCTCACTAGAAGGACAATTCGTGCTTGGTCTATTCCCAAAGTAGCAATGGAAAGACTTAAGTTTATTTGGACGAAACTGAAGACAGGAGGAGTAAAGAAGGCCTGGCCTGGATGCACATTGCAGATTTGTTTCAGTTTATGGTGTCATTACTCTGAAGGGGATAAACTGTATTTTAGCTTTGGACAGGGCTGGTTTATGGGCTCATTTATGCCCCAATGCACGTCACTCAAACCAAAACCTTTGGACTAAACTCTTCAGTATTTACCACTGACACAGCATCAATAAAAGTATTTTTCTGGAACTGAGAAAAACACCTTTCCCAGACAAGTTGTGAAGTCTCCCTCATTTGAGATATTCCAGAACCATTTGGATACAATTCTGTGCAGTTTGCTCTGGGATGACCCTGCTGGAGCAGGGAGAGGGGACCAGATGACCCAACCTAACCCTCAGTGATTCTGTAACTCAGCTTTCAAAGCCGAGCAACATTTTACAATCCAAAAGTCAAAGTACTCAAGGTTCACATACCCCAAAAGTCTCCTCACATGATTCAGGTATCCAGCATTTCTGAAAAGCCAAGCTCCAGGAGCTACCTCTCCTTAAGGAAGGTGATCATCAAAATAGATTCCCCTTAATGACAGGAGTTAAATCCTTCATAAACGGGCACAGAGGAGTAACAAAATATCTTAAGATAGGGAAATTTGGCCTAATTATTGCTGCTTTCACCAATTGTATGTCCACAAACATTGAACAACCTGCCTCAGTTTCTCTCATGTATCACAGATTTTATATAATGGAACTGCCATTAGAGATGGGGCAGCAAGGATATGTCATTTAAATAAACCATGAGTGTATTGATGCCTATAACTCAGCCCGGAGAAAGAGGAGGCAGACAAAACCAATTTGGCACTTGGCCCTGCAATCTCGGTGCCTCTGCGGCACTTTGGATTAACTGAGGAGCTGCAGCAGATGAAGCCGCATTCTGTACTTGCCTCACGCTGCAGCTTTTAGGGGGAACAGCAAAAAATATCCTCTAAGCTCTAACCTTGTGTGAGCATGAAAGGTTAAACAGGCAAAAAACCAGGCCACATAATGAGAGTCTGAACGAAGGGAAAAGAAACCTTCCTGGCCAAAGTGCTTTCTGCTTCTGGAGCAGATAACCAGTCAAAGATCACACAATCTGCCCTCAGAAGATAAAGTTTCTGGGGCCTGCTCAATGCAAAGGCTTCTGCTTGTTCAGCACAGTATTTTTTTTATATTTTTTTTGTATTTGTTTCCCTTAGACCTCGGTGATCTTTCCTGCATTCAATTGCTTGGCTCTATTTCTCATCATGCTGCGTGTTACAATAGCGACTATTCAGGACTTGGAGGTGCTGAAACTCCTTATCTTGAATTTTAAGGACAGATTATGTTAACCTCGCACACAGTGAACGGTGTTTTATACAAAGTCTGTGCACCACCGCAGTCCCTGAGAACACCAGTGCTACAGAATGCAGCACAACAGGAGCAGAGATATCACAAAGGATCAAAATGTTTCCTTGGCAATTCATACTGCCCGATAAATACACCAACACAGTGCAAAATTCCATTGATACTGGAAGACTTATTACCCAAGAATTTTTTTTTTTCATATTATTTTAAGGAATGCTGACATTATTCTCCTTAATAAGGATTGAATAAAAAAGTTCATCTCTGGATGAACTTATTACCTAAGAAAATTTACATCATAAAATCCCTATCTGCACCAAAAAGATAGGGAAAGCCAAATTTGTAGAAATCTGCTTGACTTAACTATTTTTACAATATTTTCCTCTGCCTGGATTGAAAGCTCTTGCAATATTCTGACCAAACCCAAAGGGGTTGCTTTGGAATGTACTCAGATGCCAAATCACAAGGATTGCTTCGGCTCTAGAGAACCAAGTCTTCTAAATTTCCGTTGCTGGCAAGAATTACAAAAAAAAGTAAATCAACCTCTACGAGGAAAAAGTAAATAACGATGTCATTTCCAAGAAAACAAAACTGCAGGAAAACATCTGCCATATATCAGAAAAGTGAGGATGAGCTGAGTGAGCATCCATGGGCACAGAGAGACTCCCAAACCTGCCCATCTCACAGATGGGGCTGGGTTGGACACTGCAAGGTCAGGCTGGCAGCCATCCCTGTGACAATGGCACCACAGTCCAGCCAAGCGTACCACGAACAAGCTGCCAAACAAAACTCACACTCTGACCTACAAATTGAGCCCATCAGTGGTTTGCAGGTGAAAAACAGAAGCACGGAAATTTTTCAGCAAAATTCACTTGCTCGGCTTTATTCAAGCCTGTCTACAGATTGTTTCTCCATCACACAGCACTGAATCGCAGGCTACTGTAGCTTATTAGGCTCAACACAAGTTTCTAAAGAGTTGTACAGGTGCAGCTCACCCTACTGCCCCTGAAATCCCACCAGCCCCCTCACAGATGTTCCTCTGAATGCCAACAGCAACCACAGTCATTCCCAGCCCCACACAGCAAACAAAACAAAGGCTTCAGCTGAGCAGAGCGAGCCAAGAGCGCTCCAGGATTCCTGGCACCCACAACAGTGACAGAAGAGCTCTGTAGGCTACCTTTTAACTATAACAATCTATGCAGGTATGTATTTTTTTCATAGCATTTTTTCTCACTCCTCTGTTTTTGGTTGCCACCTCCAAAAAACATCTTAGTAATATTATTGCATGTATGCGATCCAACAACTTTTTTTTCCATATCACCAAATCTCACAGAGATTGCATAAAATGTACTTATCTCCAGAGATGAACTTTTTTTATTCAATTCTTATTAAGGAGAATAAAAATTATTTTAAGGAATGCTCACATTAAAAATTATTTTATCCAAACACTGTGCTCAGATTAGCTTCATCATTTACACTTTCCAGTGGACTCTGAGTAGGACTGTATGTGACTACACAGTCATAATTTTCTATTTCTCCAGAAGTATCATTTGTTCAATACCGTATTTCATGGTTTTACACATGCCAGTAATTTGAATCACGTTTTACTTCTTTGTATGACATCAGTAATGCTGAGAAGTAAAACTAGAGACTGAAAGGAAGTTCGAAAAGACACAACCTGACTTCATTTTAATTAGCCTAAAATCAGCACTAAAATCATTCAGAGGTCTCAGCTGTAAGAACCTTTAAGAAAGAAGCAAGGTGTCTGCATGGCACAGCAAATTGCCATTTCCATCACTTCCTACAGGCTTTGTGTTACTTCAGCTCAAGTACCAGATGCAGCGTGGCTAAATTAGCTCAAAAAAGTAGCAACAAGTAGTTTGGGGGAAAATCCAAGCTAACAGAGCAGTATGAAACTGCCCCCACTCCGAATTAGTTCAAATGAGCCAGCGAGAAGTGGTAGGAGATGAAAACAACAATAGAGCAAAGCAGAAGGAGCCCACCAGCACAGCCCTAATCAATCCAGCCACACCAACCCAGAGCCAGACCTTCTGATTCCCCTGGCTTGCCCTAGATATCACTCCCAAAACATATGGTGAAATTCTGCAAGATTACCAGTGAGTTATAAAAATTACGATGCTTGAAGTTAATGTATCTCTGCACTTTGCCAAAGGGGCTTTGTGCAAGTACCTTCTGTTGAACAGCACAAGAGATCGTAACGCTCTTCACGGCTCCCGATTACCATTACAGGCATTCCACAGATGTCGTTTGCAGATGAAAAAGCGCTTTCTCAAGTGCTGCTGCTCTCTTCCCCTTTCCAAAACACGAGAGGTTTTGGCTTGCAGGATTAACAAAGCCTCTTCCAACCACTTGGCTCCATCAGTAACCCCCTCCTGGACCTGCCCCTCTCTGCCCTCTTGCTGGCGGCGTCTGGGAGCTTTCCAGTGGACACAACCCTTTTCTAAAGGGTCTGCTCACAAGACAGAAGGTTATTCTGTTCCCACTGCAAATATTATTCATCACCTGTCACAAAAACCTAACAATATTTGTTGCTGTGTAAACATATAAGGTACTTTCCTGAAGAGAACACTGGCTCTTTATGGATAAATAGACTTCCTGAATATAGATGATACCCTAAAGTAAGCAATACAGTGAAATAAGGGCAAAACAATACCCAGCAACGGCCTATACAGTTTTTACCTATCATAAACAAGAAATGAAGGCCTTTGATATACAAGAAACACTCTTGCAAAGTAGAATCCATTTAAAATGGATTTTGTTTAGAATCACTTTCAACCCCTACTGCTTTCTTACAAGCCTCAGGACTTCATTTTTAAACAAGGAACCCTTTGTGTTCTGTCACACATTCACAGTAGTAGAAGCCAGATGTGAACTGCAGAGTCTCATTAAAAGCATCATTGCAAAGAGGTGATGGAAGCTTAGAGGACTTATGACCAAGCAGGGAGGTCTGGGATTCCAGTAACAGTATAAGAATACATTTTCAGAGAATAAAGCTATTTAATGTAAAACAGCCTTTGAACTTTCAAATATGTATAGTGCTGAGAGAACCAATGTTTGTAACACAGTGGTGAGAAATAAAGATAATCAGGATTTGTTAGGTTTACTTTATTCTACAAAGGCTGAAAAAAGCCATGGTTCCTAGTCAAATAAATCCTGTGCTCCCAATACTGGTTCCAAAGTTAAATGGCTTTACCCAGATTACAGCTAATACCTCACCATGCTGAAAATAACCCCAATTTTCCCAAATTGCCTTATTGGAAGCCAGAAGAGGGAACAAAGGCATCCCTCTGCTTGGAAGGATTTCCACCAGGGACAGCATGATTGAGGCATGTTGGAATCCAGTAACTTGGAAGGCCATTCTGGGACAGATGGAAGGATCTTTCATCTTGTTCTGTTTCTTTTTTCCCCAAGAACCATGCTTACACGGAACATAAAATAATATGTGGACAGAGTGGAGTTAAGGCATTAAATATATTTGGAATTTGTACTGTACCCATTGTGCATATTGCTGATAGGGCACTGTTGTTGGTAACGAGAAGGATGCCCTCTCTATAATCATAGTGAGATCCTTGTGGACACTTTCCAGGCTCAAATGCTTAAGAAACTCAAGCCAATACTTAGAACATACACAGACAAAATTAACATTGTACATTCAGGATCAGACTACACAAGACTTCAAATTTTGCACTTTAGAAGAGTCAAGGTATTTCAGCAAAAAAGTTTGCTCTGCTCCTACAAGACACGTGAAAATTTTTATACTTCCATTTTTCTTAAATATTTCATTTTCAATAAAGCCACATATCCCACTTCCCCTTAATCTGAGGCATAAAAAAGACATCACACCAGAGAGCAATTGGACAAATTTAGCAACTCAAACTTATCTTCTCTTTTAGGAAGAATATAAGTGAATTTAATCCAGAAAAACTCTACCATTAATATGTGCTTACAGGCATTTCCGTGAGCTTTCAAGTCTGCAGAACAGTGAGAGTTATCATATCAAAACCTTAAGCACCAGACAAGGAAAAAGTGAGTTGCAAGGTCTATGATCAAACATTAAGATAAGGTGAGAAAAAGTTTCATTTTCACGTATGTAAATTCATTTTTCTTCAAAAAATAAGTTCTAACTCTACCAGCCTTCTCAGCACCACTATGTGACTGTCCTTGTACTAGTACTAACCACGGCTAAAAGAGATAAAGCCCAATTCTGCTCTTTGTCACAAACAGAAAAAAGTTATCAGTGACGAAATGCTTCCATTTGGTAAACAAAGAGCCAGAAAAATATCAGAACCGCTGTCAGCAGCAGCAGCAAGGCAGAGATTTCCATTCAACCTTTAGCTTTGCTCTAGCTATCTGAAGTACTTAACATTTTCCTCCGCTTCAGAGGAGGCTGCTTGAAAGGGAAAGTAATTCAGCATTGTCTATGCAGGGAAAGAACAAAACTGTATCTTAATATAGCAAAGAATTTTTTTTTTTCATTAAAATGACTGTTTCCTAAGCTTCATATACAAAAACTGTCCTGAAAGTACCACTATCAGGAGTGACACAGGAAAAAAAAATTATAGGGATTTAAGCAGTGATTCAAATCCGAGGAAGATAGGACATACATAAATTTTAAAATAAAAATCCTTGGGGTTTTTTGTGAGCTGTTATCTAGATCATCTTTTTTTACTGGCAGCTATGTATCAGACACTGCATCATTATTGTTGTTTGTTATCTACAGCTTGCACAGGCAAAGTATATTAATAAATATCCTCTTTTCTACAGTAGCCTACATCTTCCACTTTGCAAGTGTTTGCATAATATTGCTGTTGCTGGATTGAAACTCCTGCACAGGGAGGAGATTCCTGACCCAAATGGCTGGATAAATTCCTCCTCTGAGACTTCCCCCACAACACAAACTAATTCCGAAGCACCTGATAAAACAGAGACACATCCTTGGGTAGGCAGAGCAAGGGCTGCTGACAGAGACAAATTTCCTACAGATAGCACATGAAAGGGAAAGCTCCTTGTGCGGGGCGGATGATCACAGGGCAGAATAACAAAACAGAGCTCCTCGTTTCACCTGAGCCAGTGAAAAGGTACATTTGCTCCTGAATAAACGCAGTGTTAGACATGCAATCAACGCTTATAATTACCTACTAATTATAGCGGCTAGGAACCAGTCATGACATCGTCACTCAACAACTGAGATCATAATTTCAAACAAAAGTTCCGGTAGAAAAAATACTTCTGGAAAAAAAAAAAAAAAAAGAGAATTGGCACTTCCTCAGCGTCAAGTAACGGCAATTAAAAGCAATTACAAACAGAGGATTTGCTGTTCTGTGTAATCATGTTCACTCAAATCTGTCGAGGGGAGGGTCGAGGGCAGGAGACAAACACACAGAGAGCTGCACAGGTCAACTCAATTTATTTGAAACTCTCCGTGGACTTCCAAAACAAAGAATCCTTATGAAGGGGGAATGTGTCAGCCACACAGGTCTGAAGCTAAATGTGGTTTAGCTTTAGAAAAGGAGATACAAAAAGTTAAATGATGATGAACAAAAGATTAATAGTTCTGGTCACCGTGAGGCGTTTGATGAATTTTCTCAAACTGACAAAGTGGGAAAATGAAGTTCAAAAAAACCTGTTAGCAACGTTAAGATATTAAAAGGAGAATAAAATGTGAGGACAGACCCTGCTGCATGTAACAAAAGGGAGCAAACACCTGGCAGTAAAGAAAACTCTAAATTAAGACCCATCCAGTCCCTGTTGGAGTTTTTCCAAAATTAATTGCTTGAGATTTTGTTTATTAAGCTCATCTGTATTTTTCTAATTCTCAAATGGTTTTGCTTAAAAAAAGGACTTAGCTTGCTGCTAGATTTAAAATTCTAAATCTGCTTTTTGACATAGACTGAAACCCCAGGTATTCCAATTATTTCCTCAAACCCCGACATATGTACTTTTGAATGGACAATCTAATTAATGAATTGTTTTGATGTTTTAATGAGATCTCCAACTCTTTAAGGATTAACTGCAGTGGGGAGAACAGGATTGCTATGTTTTCTGTCTAGGTATTATTTGGAGTGAAAAAAAGCCACTGCTCCATCTTCTTTTGCCAACCAGGTACCCCATCACCATTTTGTGAGATGACCTGCTCATCTGCACATCATTTTTTAAATTGTATTTTGAGCCTAAGGATTTCAATTTCCCTTGCTCATATCCATACACACTGGTGAAACTCCCAGTTTGAGTAAGTTGTATTTGCAGCCAGATCTCAGCACTCTTCCTTCTACTGGTTCCTTCCTCTCTGCAACATCAAGCATTTATTTCCTTGCCTTATCTTACCTCCAAGGTCCCCAACTGCTCTGCCCCATCAATCAAGATGTCAGACTTCATTATCCATGTGATAAAAATAAAAGCAAACATCTCTCCTTGCATATTGTCTTACACTGTCTCTCACCTTGTGGGACCAGGCAGGGACACAACTCTCCCTAAACAAAGCGAAATTATTGCCCAGCTTCAAAAAGCTCTGTAACAACTTTGTTACTAGGAAACTCAACAATTATGTCCTGGGTATGACAAAACCACAACCCAAACTAATAAATGGGTTTAATCCTCACTGGTTTTCTACACCTCCCTATCTACTATGTTTTTCATCTAAGTTGTTATTCTGAGCACTGATAAGCAAAACCTTCTTGTATTTTTGCCATTCTGAGGACCTTACCCATAACTGAACTCTACAGCAAGGATGTTTAAGTGAAATAAAAAAAAAATGAAATACCTCTCATCCCTACAAGTCAAACAGGAAGTAAATTTACTACATTTCTCAGTAGAGGTTGATGTCTCCTGTATTTTTGTCACCCTTTTTTCCCCATATCATCAGGAACACGTTCTTCGTTCTCCTTTTGGCCCCCACTCAAACTTGGTGATCTGTCAGTTCTGTATGTTGACATACCAAGTATTTTCCAGTGAACTATCTGAAGCCCTTTCAATATCACACTGAGGAACAATGCACTTGCTTATGCTAAAATGGTTCAATTACACTTACCAATATTTTCTAGTCTTCTCACATTACTAACTGTGAAGTACAGAGTATGCTGGGCAGGCAGTGTGCATTAATCTTTCTGCCAGAAAGAGTAAGAATTTCTCATTGGAAGCATCTGGTAAAAGCACACTAGAGACCTTGAAACCATGACTGATGTTCTTACTATTTGCAAAAAAAAAAAAAGAGTAAAAATACACTCTAATTTGATTTCCCAGACCCTGGTCACCCAATAGGAACCATCTGCTTCTATTCATTGAATTCTATCCACCCTGATCCAAAGTTCATGAATCCAGCAGCAATCATCCATCCTTTGTCTGCAATGTCTTTGCATTAATCCAAAGCAGAAGATGAAATAAAGAATGTTCAAATGAGCTCTAACAATCCATAAAATTCTTCCATCGCGCAGTTTACGGCGAACGATTATCGCCACACTTTGGATTCCCATAATGAGTTACTTTCTTAATAACCTCCTGAGGGCATCATAGAACAGAGTCAATGGCTGAAAATTACAGGGCAAACAAGAGACAGCTCCGCGTTGGTGTTTTATATCCAACAGCACCAGAGATGCAAGTGGAGTGAATTGGGCTCTGCATCCCGAGATGATCTCAGTAACGTGAGAGAAGAATTAACAGAGTTCTTCTCAGCTTCCTGTGTATTTTTGTCCTCTCAAAGGATATATTTGAGACATTCAAATACCAGCAGATAGAGCTGGTGTAGAGCAACAGATTTTCGCAAAGAGGAGGAGTTGTAAAAATCCTGTGTTCTGGACAGCACATCATTACTCACCAGGGACAACTGAAATGGGAATAAGGACTACGTGAATCATCCGAGCTGCTCTCTAGGAACACACTGGACTGTTCTACACAGGCCATAATAATAACATTTGTTATTCTACAATGGACTTTTAGATTAACTGTCTTATCTGGTTTTATGATGCTGTGCTCTGTGCATTTCAACACAGCAGTGCTACAGGAGGTAAATCACTTCGCCAGCTCTCCACCAAGAAAGCCGGAGTATATCTTTAAAGAAATAAATATTGATCAAACCTCTGTCATAATTACAGGCTCTTCAGAACATTCCATTTGCACCAAGGAAAATTTGCCATTATTGGGGGAGACTGTGTATGTGCAATGAGATCTACTATCTCTAAAATTAAATTGGAAGAATAATTTCAACCGAAAGTCAGGTTAGGATGAACAGTGGCCAATATTTATTACAGCCCTAAATCAGGTCCTTCTGTAAATGATAACCAGCGAACAGATGTGGAATAATCCAAGCAAAGCACAAACAGAAAGATGCTGCAATATGCATAAATTCTTCGAGCATTTAACTTAACGATATTTATTCTTCCTAAAGTTTTGGGAAAGTTAGAGATGCAATGCAACAAATAAAGATCTAGAAAACTGCTGCCTACATGTTCACTTTTTTTAAAGATTCATAGTCACAAAGATACAACCTTTGAAAAAAACATAACATATTTACATTGCACAAGGTTACCGGAGTCTCTAAACATTTTTCTGCTACTTTCCTTCCTTATTCTTGTTAGCTATGCAAGAGTAGTAAAACACCTCATTAAAAGAAAAGCTAGATTTTATTTCAGAGGCTGAGGAACACACAAAGTAACTGACAACCCCAAGAACAAATTTGTGGTAAGAAACGGGATCAGAAACTGCTTTTTATAATCCCATGAAATACATATCTCAAAAAAGCATCATTAGTGAGTTTTCTCAGAAGTAACCTTTGAAAATTCATCCTAAGAGGTGAGCAGCACAAAAACCCTAAAAATAGAAATAAGTGGGCATAAAACCTGCAAGATCTTCAGTTATTTTTGAATCTCCAGATACAAGAGAAGAAGAAAAACAACACAGAAAGAGAAAACATTACAAGAACAGTTCAACAGATAAATGTTTTCATGTCTTAAAGGAGTTAATAATTTACAGGATGTTAGAAATAATTACTTGTTTAAGCAAGCTACTCAATGGGCAAATTTTAGAGCCATCAGGGTTTTTTAATAAAGCATACCGGTTCAATTCTGATTCAAAAAGAAATGTATTTTACTCTGAAAATAAATTGTAGACATGATGCTCTCTTTGAAATCTGGTACGAACCCCCATCCTGCTGCAAGAAACGCTTAGGGGGAGAAGCTGTGTTTCAAATTTATTAATGATTCCTCAAGTTGTTATAGAAACGCAATTGCAGCAAGGCAATGTCTGGAGACACGAGCCCCTTTCATGTTCACTTTCAGAGGAGCTGGTTGCTGAGGTTACCCAACAATAGAGGAACTTGTACATCCAATTCCCTCTTCACAAAGGCACCGCAAACCCAGGGCTTTCCACACAACAATGCTGGCTACAGCAACCACTGGGCTTTATTTACAGAGCACAAATTTAGAAAACACAGCTATCTGCTTTCTTCAAATACCTGTTGGCCATTGTATCCAGAATCAGTTTTTCAAGGAAGTTTTTGTTAGGGAAGCAAAAGACTATAGTTGTAAAACAGGCTGCAACTCTACCAACTACTTCAGAACATAAAGCATGTGCTAAACTAGTTTTTAATTTCAGTAGGACAATCGAATGCTCAGTGAGACATTTAGGGTGAGATCTTCCAGGCTTACCTACACTCTGATACCTTCAGACAGGACTGTAGCTCCTTTCAGGAACAACTCCAGGGATGAACAAATAACCAAAGTGTATTTTTTCAGACTCATCAAGGATACTCTGCTTGCTGTTGGCATCACAACCTATTGGGCTATTTCTGCTCTTCAAAAGGCACAAGAATTAGTGAGGAAAGTTGAACATTTAAGGGCTATGAAAATGGTGAAGGGTCTTGAGGGGAAGGGTGTGAGGAGCAGTTGAGGGCACTTGGTGTGTTCAGGTGGAGAAGAGGAGCCTGAGGGGAGTTGTCACCTCATTGCAGTGGCAATTCCTGGGGAGGGGCAGAGGAGGGACAGGCCCTGATCTCCGCTCTGGGGGGGGACCAGGGACAGGAGCCCAGGGAATGGCCTGGGGTTGGGTCAGGGCGGAGGGAAGTTGGATCTCAGGACAAGGTTCTCCTTCCCCCAGAGGTTGGTTGGGCATTGCCCAGGCTGACAGAGCTCAAGGAGAATTTGCACAATGCTCCGAGGCACATGGTGGGACTTTGTTGGGGTGTCCTATTCAGGACTAGGAGTTGGGCTTCAATGATCCTTGTGGGTCCCCTAAGTTGGTCATCCAAAAGAAATGATGTTTGGTTTTGTTACTGCAAATTTCATTTGAACGTGATGCAAGTGAACAGTGATGAAAAACCAAGCAAAGACAGAGGAGATGGCAAAGAAGAAAAAAAGGGGAGGAGTCGTTTCAATAATTAAAAACAGATTTCAAAAGGAAAACTCAGTTTCATTAGAGTCAATGAGTGCTTTTCCATCAATTTTAAGGAAGCCATGACTTCACCCCCAGATGGTTATGAAGTGCAACCAGCTACTTCATCTCTCTTTTTTTTTAACAAAGAGAGAAATAGTAAAATGAAAAGTCTTTGAGTCTGGCAAATCCCAGAACAGCAGTTGAATACAAATGAGGAGATAAATGATGAAGTGTGTTAAATAAATTCTTCAATGGGTTGGAACAAAACAAAAGATTGCAATCTCATCTGACATCCCCCACATTTTTGTGTAACTGGAATCATGGCTGGGTATGGGTGGTGTCTTACCCCGTGACTAAAGAGCCCCAGTGGATTTGATAAGTCCTCCAACACGTCTGTGAGCTGTACGCAAAACTACATCTGCTAGAAAGAGACAATATTTAAATAAAAAGTGTCAAGACAAGACACATCATTCAGAATTTATCATATTTTAAGTTCTTGCTGTAAGATCTCTAACTAGTATTCTGGGAGGAACAAAAACTACAACTGCACTCCGTGTTTTTGTACTTCGGCCCTTTTGCAATTTAAGTCTTGATTACCCGAGTTCTGCATGGGATAGTTTCAGAGATGGGATTTGTGTCAGACTTTAACAAGACTTACAAAGTGTTTCTGCACCTTCTTGGCCTTTGTATTAAGCAGGCACAGACAGCAGGGTCGCGCTGCCACGGTCACTTTGCATCCAACTGACACGTTCACAAACACTCCCTTGCTGCTGTAGCTTGCACTGGGTCCCAGCCCAACACACACACACTGATCCCAGTGTAAAAGCTCTGGGAGAACACTGTGTACCCAGGCAGCCAGGGAATTGGTTTAATTTACAATTCATTTATCCCAAGAGCTCAGTGCTGGATAGAATGAAAGAGGTGACTGAATTTTAAAATTAAGAAGAATACGTTCAATAGGAGATGTTCTTGGTGATTCGGTTTCACAAAGAAAATGAGTCTTTTCTTTGTCAGTCTAATTTCTACAGACTTTTTGCTCAGCATTTGTCCAGTCCTTAGCAGAAGCCTCCACTACTGTATGTCACAATGCCTAAAAACTCCAGTTCAACAGTAAGGAATGCAATTCTCTATTCAGACCTTTACAAGATTATAAGAAAAGGCTATTTTTTTCACAGAAGTGGCATAAAGAACTCTCAATAATTCCTAATTCATGAGTTGTGTATAATTTGTATATGTATTGTTGATATGATTAGATCAGTAATAGCACAGGTCAGGCTTCACTTAAGGAAGACATTAAAAAATTAAATGCTTCATTTTCATTATGCTGTTCAGGAAGTGGTGTTGCCTCTTCTGGCCAAACATAGTCTGAAATCTGGATTCATTTAATAAATAATTTCCACTTGTAGGCACCTGAATCATGGACTAGAAAGGAAAATCACCACAAGCCCTTCCCACCTATGGTGACTTTCTCTAATTCTCTAACAAAAAGATCTCAGGCTGCAAGAACAGCCTCTTATTTCCTTTAATGGTTATAATTCAATAAAGCTGATATAATCCAGGAAGGCCCTAAAAGAAGATATCCCCTGGAAAAGTTCCACAGATATTTCAGCTTAGTCCAATAAGAACAAATTGGTTTCACTTGTACATAACAAAACTGATGATGAGCCTGTCCCCAGAACAATTGCAGAGCTGGACAGCACACCCATAACAATTTTAAAGTTTCATCCACAGAGGGGGATAATGATCTGAGAGTCCAGTGAATCTCACTGAACTTGATTTAAACTCGTCACAGCAATAGAATTGCTCTGGAGATCTCATGGAATTTTTCCATGTTCAGACTCTTATCAATAGGTTTGAAACAGCCCTGAGGCTTTCAGTGCTTTTTGCTGCCTTTTCCTCCAGTCAGATTTGGGAAGGCAGGTCTGCCAGAGCATTGGGAAAAATGGTACAGGAGCTGTTCAACCAGGAAGCTGAGCCAGGGGAAGGCATCACATCCACTGGAGATACTGGGGTAGAAATTAGCTGGGGACCACAACACACAGGCTACACACTTGAGGACTAAAAGCTCCTTAAGACAATCTCTGCCACAAAACCTTTTGCAAACTGGTTTTCAGTTACATAAAGTGACTTCAAGACCACGACAGGCCAGTAAAGCTGCTCCGGATTTACAATGATGGAAATACAGCAAAATTTAGCAGAGAGTTCACTGAAAGTTAATTGGCTGAACTTACAGACAGAGAGACTTTCTCCATTCGACTATTGCAGAAAATATAGAATTAAGAACAATATGATCCTCTGAAATATTAAGTACAACTTAGTCTACAAGACAACAGAAGGGGAGACAGCAGCAAGTCTTCAGCTCCAGCACTGGCTGAGTCAATTCCCACAATGTTCATCCCCAAAACTAAACACAAAACTGACTGCCAGAGGACAGAGATTAATGTATATTTTATAGATGTTCCCCTGCTGCATTCTCCCTCGATCCTTCCAACATTTTACTGTCTTTTACAGTCACCACTGGCAGATCCTTAAGGTTTCCATGACTGCTGGTGAGCCTGAGGAGGAGAGGAGGGTCTGCAGGGCAGAGGGATGAGCATCTCAAATATGGATCTACATTACGGAAAGAAAGCCACCAACTTGACCAGGAGCTCCAGGTGTCACAGCAAACTCTTAGTCTTTGCATTACGGGGCAGTATTTACAATAAAGTGGCAGAAGGACAACTGATGCAGAACCTTGAAGCATTAACCTTTTGTGTACATGACCTTGTAATGCAGGACAGCCTAAAACCCACACCCATCCTCCTGCCATTTCCAGGTCTGAATCTTGGAAAACGGCATGAAATTACACTCTAAAAATTTCACACGGGACACTGAGGAGAAGTGTTTGAAATTCCCACTAAAGTGAAACAGATGTTGGAATGCAGCAATGGAACTGGAGTTGTATCACAGCACAGAAATTATTTTGAAAAGTTATTTGAAAGTGTTTGGAAGACACCGACACTATTCTCCTAGAATTAGGCCAACTTTTAATAAGATGAACATTTTAACATTAATATAGAACAGAGCTGAAGGTTCAACTCTCATTCCTATCCACTGTAACACATATTTCTCCTGAAAATGGGTGATGAGAGAAGATGTGTTTTGTTCCAGTGCCAGACATGCACATGGATCTGACACTGAGGGAAGTGTTTCACAATATTCCCCAGTGGCTGCAGCTACGATCCAGAAACTGATCCTTTAAGAGCATTTAGTCATAACACTGGTACTTTGCAAATAAATCAGATCAAAGTGGCCACAGCATTAGATAAGACATTGGATAATTTTGCTTAGGACTGTATTTACTAGTGCTGGGGAGAGCCTACTCCACTCTTACTAAGATTTCTTTGACTTTTAATAGGACTGGAGTTTAGAGGGAGGTTGGCCTTTTCTATCTTTTGTGGGGATTTTTTTTTTTTTCACTTTTTTAAAAGTGATGCTGTAATTCCTATCCTGGTAACCTTGGAAACAGCCTCTCTCCTCAAATATGTCTGTGTCAATTAAAGTAATTGGGACACTCCAGCTAATGGTGCCTAGATTTCAATATCCAGGCTGGTGCTGAAGCATTAGTCCTAAAGGACTCTCAGCTGAGAAGCAGATCCTACGAAAAAAGATTGTCTTGGAAAGGTCCTGCACTTTCTGTGAGCATCTGTCAGGAAGTTGGCTGGGAAGGAATACCTTGAAAGGGAGTATTTACTAATAGTGAACGTGGAGTTTATATGTACACGTATAGAAACAAGGTCCCCAAGCAAAGCAGAGTAATGCCATTTACTTACCTCTGTGATTCACTAAAAACCCTACAGATTTACAGAATTAACACTTTTTCTTACCCTTTTATAACAGGTACATGCACACGAACGCCTCAAAATTACATTTTCATTCAGAGGCAACTTCTACACATGGCAGACTCATGAACAAACAATATAGCCTTCACCAAGTGTCTCAGTTTATCTTAAACATTTAAATAAATCCTACAGAATTCCCACCTTGTAACACAGGTTGCTAGGAAAAATAATATTAAGACAATGTGACTAATTTCTCACAGTATGTAAAACTATCTTGTTGCTTTATTGACATCAGAAAGACTTGTTTTAAAAAAAAAACAAACTCTAACTTATTTTGAAAGTCACACAGACACCAATCAATCACTCAGCTCAGTGACATCCATCACAACTGCTCTGCAGATATATATGTACACTCGATAAAAAAGGTTTTTGTAAAAGTCTTTCTCCAGATCCACACCCCTACACCCCAAAAGAAGGCATTAAAATAATAATTCTTCCACAGGGGATGTTCACTGCAAGAATACTGGCATGAAACATTGCTAATTAAAAGGTACAGACACTTTATTTTTATTAGTTTTTGCATATTATGTTATTGAATGGCAGCAAGAGATTTTTAGTAGCTGCTTTTGGTTGTTATGCAAAGGGTGAAGTGATGGAAGCACATTTAACATCTGCCTCTTCCATCCCTACCAACAGCAGGGAAACAAAGAAGGAGCATTTGGGACAAATTACCTAAATAATGATGGCTTCAGACTATTATTATTGGGTGTTTCAGACATCACACATAACACTGGCAAAGAGAATCAAACAACAAAGTCAAAGATCCAAAGAACCTTTTCCTATATTAAAGATTTACTTTAAGTCTTTTCTAAAGCTTAGATGATCCAGGTCTTCCAGGCTGGAAAACCAAAAGTGACCAGCAAATAGGGTGTTCAAACCCAGGCTGAGGCAACTAAGTGATACTTTGATATTAAAAATGGAAAATAAGGGGGAAAAAAAGAGAAAAAAAAAGCAAAGCAGGCAGAAGGGTGCAGTAGCTGAGTCAGGACCAGCACACACATCACTGCCAGCAAAGGCAGAAGAGATCACAAAAGTCACAGTCCAGAACTGTTGTTTCAGTCCCTGGGAGATTTAAAGTTATTTATATAAGAAATCTGTAACGCGGTATGGAATAACTCGATTGATGAGATTTAAAGTGAGGCACACACAAGTCTACAGAAGAACAGCTGCCAGACTGGACTTGGACAGCTCAACCCTAAAAGGCCATTTTTCAGTTTAAAGACCACAATAAGCAAAATCCTGAAATATTATGCCTGTAAAACAGCCTGGAAATATGCTGTAATACTCAGTAAAACCGGCAAAAGGTAATGCAAGTCCCAACTTGTTATAGTTTGAATATGGAAAACACATTCTAGTCACTGAAAACCCAGACAGGATGGTTTTCCGTAACAATTTATTCATATAAAGTAAAAATTTGCAGTTTCACTCCTCAGATGGGTCCAATTCTCTTTGCACTGGAGGCAGCTGAGTTTGACATTCACATCATCAGCAGCAGAATTAGACTATAAAGGCTACAACTGCATATAAACAGCTGTCAGACAATCACATTGCAGAATAAACATAAACCAAAATTAATTCAGAGTCATTATTTATACAGGCTTAAGTGAGATCAGCATTGTGGATTGTTTAATTTGGTGAAGATAAAGATTATCTTTGTTTTATTACCTTCTTTTACGTGCATAGATGCTGAATACTGTATCTTGCCTAAAAACATTTCATATTTTAGCCTAAATATTTCTACTGAATCTCATTCTGAGACAAAACAGTTTAAACTTTGTGTTTTATTTGACTGCTTTTACTTGTAATTTAAAGTGGTTACATTGTCAGCAGAGGAGATTTTAATGCTGGACTAAACTCATCCTTCTGACCATCCATGAGAAGAGGCCCTCTCCAGTGGACCATGCCAATCAGATATTCCAGAGACACCAGCAAAATTAAATATACAATAAAGGCTATTGAGGACTTTCCAAGAAAAACAAGCTTGTTTAGATTTTAGATCATTCAATAAAATAAGTATCTCAACAGAAAACACAAGCTGAAATCCAGAGACATGGAGGAGGCACGAGCTGCTCGGCAGCTCACGCAGGTGGCTGCTGGAGATCCCTGGTCTTCCACAACCCTGAGAGCCCAACTGGAGGGGGTATGGACCCAAACCCCACAGGGTTTTACTGCAGCCACAGAACTGGGATGTTCTTGGGATGCTGTACTGGCAACAGCCAAGCTGCAAGGCTTGTCCAGAGCCAGGGACACGTCACGTGCGAGCGAACGTCTCTTCGGTTTATTGATGTCCCTAATCCAGGTCCCAGTGATCACCTCAGGTTCACCTGCCAGAGCAGGTGTCTTCTAAAGTTATGTATGTTCTTTACCTAAAGCTAAATAAAGGAGACCTTCAGGGCCATAAAAACACTTGAATTTTGTTGCTCTGTTCCAAATCAGAGCAAGATCAACACAAAACAACTCTCTGATCTTGAAAACTATCTCAGAAGAGAAATCTTGCTGCCCAGCCAGCCCTACACGATGGCACATCTCCTCTCATGCTATTTGCAAAGGCATCTGCAGCCTCAGCCTTCTCTATCTCTAATATTCAGTATTTTGTTCACTTCAAACTAAGTGCAGGATGATGAAAACTCACGAAACACGACGGTGCCAAAAGAAAATCTGCACCACCATTAATTGCTGCACGAGTACATCAGATCTGTCACGAACAGTGACATGCCAGGCATAACAAGCATCTCTGAAGTCAAACTCCCCGTTTCTCCCTGCCATGGAATAAAGGATGCTGATGACAGATGGGCAGAGCTAAACAAGTCGATTGGCCAAAATCCTGTAGCTGCATTTCACTGCCAAGACCAGAACCTCAGTTTGCAGCAGAAACCACTAACTTTCTGGCGTCAGTCAGGAGAAAAAAAAAATCTATACAAAAATTAATGTTATAAATAATAAAAATGAAACAATCACCCACCCTCCTGGCTCCTATTCCTAATTTTCTCCTCTGGCTCTAGGATTACTCCCTCTGTCTGCATAGTCCCAGATCCATTTAATTGTAGAAAGGCCTCTCCACATCCCTTCACAATGAAGTTAAAACACCTTTTCTCTCTTCTGTTTTTTATTCTCTCTACCTGAACTAGCCTGTACTTTCATTCTGCCATGGTGTCTGGGCACCTTCTTGGAGTCACTGCACAGAAAGTTTCAGCCCTGCCTCATGCATATGAAGTCTCCCACCACTTGTAGGAGAAGGTGATCATTTCTCATTTACTCCTTTGTGACAGCACATCACTTGCCAGAATTATATTGGAGCTTCCAAACATCCTTAAGGTTTGTGACGTCAGAAGGGGCTCTGCCAGGGACAGACATCATAGATAAGGTGGTATTTTACCACTTTGCTCCTGCACTCCCAAATTCTGCTAGGACAGTTCGTTCCAGGTTCACACATTTTAACCTGAATTTGCATTGTTTCACAATTGCATTGTTTCACTTCCCAGTAATTTCAGTAGGAGCTACAAGTATCCAAAAATCAAGAAGGTCCTCTATTTTAGTGAGGTTAATGGTGCATCAAGTCTGCTGCTGCCTCACATCTCTCCCTCGAAGTCAGCAAGGTTGAAAAGAGCCTAAGTCAGGGTAATTTCAGCCAAAGTCCCTTCGAGTGTATTTGCAACATTCACATTTTCCTACCTTTGAACTGTAACAGCAAGTCACAAAGAGCTGCCATTTATACAAGCTTGCACATTCAGCTTAAATCTATTCTCAAGAAAATTAAGACAATGATTTACTTAACCATGACAGAGAATGAGATCGTTACAAGTACACTACAGTAAAAAATGGCAAGAAAGTTCTCAAACATTTTTTGATATTGGCAACTTGTGGAGAATTATTCCACTAGACATGACTATCTGGTCAAAGTGAAAACAATCAATAATACATTTCTAGCAAAAGAAAAGCCTAACATAGCACAGTATCACATTGTGTGCATTAAATCAATAGCCCTCCTCAGTTTTAATGTGGTTGCTGC
This sequence comes from Pitta sordida, assembly GCA_013390025.1. NCBI lineage: Eukaryota > Metazoa > Chordata > Aves > Passeriformes > Pittidae > Pitta > Pitta sordida. Next base: position 200,880 of record WEKX01028428.1, on the reverse strand, counting down.
AATACTTTAAAGAGAATTTTGAAATGAGTGTTTTTTAAATCACAGAATCTTACTTCCTTCATTGTGAGCAGAATAGGCTTTTAATGAGTGTTTCTCCATACTGATGAAATTCTTTACAAGGGCTTTAAAAAGGCTTTCCAATTATTAAGGAAAAAAATCCCCACATTTATAGCATGCACTTCATAGATGGCTAAGATGAGAACAAGCCAAACAAGCCAAGGACAGATCCATGAAAGTAAGGTTTCATGTTCATCTTCTTTAGAAAAGTAAAATAAACTTGTTTCAAGAAGTTCTGGTTAACCAAGACCATGTCGGACAGATTTAACTTTACACAGTTTCTCTCCCATGAGTTCTCCCCACCTACAACCTGACCAAACCTCAGTTGGAACTGTTCTGGACAGATAACTATAATTTTCTCTGAGACTTCAGTGAGTTATTGATCCTCCATACCCTTGTCTAAATTGCTGGTTACCTTTATACTTCACCTCCAAAACGCTGCCTATAATCCATGGTGGGACTGATGGTATTTCAATTTTTAGAGGATTGGTTTATCAGCCATCCCATTTTCATAAAGAATTAGACAAAATCAAAATTTTCAGTGAAATTGAATTAGTCACACAACCCAAAAATCCCAGAATATTTATTCACAGGTACAGTAGTTCATCAGCTCTAAAACTCTCAGCTTTATTATGTGCTTGTCAGAAAGAATGATAATGCCAAGTGTTTGGCAGGATAATGAACAACTGCCAGGATAAATGGATCATCACACAAAGCTCTCTGAAACACAAAGATGATGACGAGAGCAAGACTTGGAGCTACACCTACAGTTTCTCTTTTTCCATTTTCCCCCCATGGATTGGGCGATTTTCTTCTGTCTCAAGTTTACTTGGCTGGAACAAGGGTGGAACATGAAACAAATCGTGGCTAAATTGTCTAGAGATGTGAAGTACAACTCTGCTGCAATCAAGGTATAATTGCATAGTCATACCACACATGAATTTGCTCTCCTTGCAAAGAATTCAGCAAGCATTGTAATAGATTCACTTATTTCACACTTATTAAATTTGCCCTCTGATCAACATCTATCTGTTATCTACTCTGTTAAGCACATTCTCCCTCCTGTTGCCTCCCACACCATATAAAACTAAAGGAATATTATTACAAGTGGAGATGCTTTATGTGATGTGTGAAAATAATTCCAAATTCGGTTCCCAGACCTATTCATACAGTACCACCTTCCAGTCAATGAAAGGAGACTTTTATCACACAATAAAGAAATCAGGGAAGAGAGGATTTAATTGAACTCCCAACTTTTTTCACTGTACTAAGATCCAGAAGGGATACACTCGGGTTCCAGCTTGGAAAACATCACTCTCATAACCAGTCCCTATTTATAGGGGTAGCACCACATGCAGACAAGGTTATTCAGTTAAACAAACCCTACACACACTTTCAAAACTGGGTTCCATAGGGTACAAAGATCCAAAATGAGAAGGATACTCAGGAGGTTTAACATCATATTGATTTTGACTCTTTCCCCCCACCCCAAATGAGTTACATTTACAGTTTTTACACTATTTACAGCATAAACACAGCACACAGATCCAAAGGCCATGGCAAGAGTTACCAAGGGTCAGGACAGGGGGAAGGAAAAAAGTCCCACAGAAGGTACATTTTAGTTAGGGACAGGTGTAGGAAGAAGAGAGGGAGAGACAAGTGAAAATCCAGTCCTAGAAATCCCCATGGAACAGGCTACTCCCCCCTCCACTCATGTTACACACTAACAGGATTTGTAGTATTCACACGTGAAGCAATGTAATACATCCAACAGAGCAGCATTGCCTCCCCTAACTCCAGGCAGCTTTCTGAGCTCCAAACCAGGATGAGATTACAGGGAGAGAAAACAGATTCAGGTCAGCAACCCCGACCACAAAAGCTGTCCTTGCAGGGTGGGTAGCAGCGAGAAAAGCAATTGCCCGTGAATTCTTGGTGAAGCAAAAGCAATTAGATT